>CM075808.1:1981987-2407619 GCA_037975025.1 Excoecaria agallocha | reverse complement strand
ATTTGCTATAAGCAACTGCAGCAAGAGCAAAATCCCCAAAATACAAAACCTGAACCTAAACAACTCCACTAACAGCAACACCATGTCTACTAGAAAAAAAAAGCTAAAACCAGACAACCAAAACTAACAATTAACAACAATAAAAAAGAGCAATTTGCCAACCAGCTTGAGAATATTGACCACACGTCTGGGACAAAGAAAGCAAAAGACCAATATACAGAAAATTTCCTACCTACTAAACCGCAACAACCACACCAACCCAGAACTAACACAGTACAGTCACCGAGATTATCAAAATAACAATACAGTCGCCCCTTTCAAAAAACAATTGAGTTTTAGGGAGCAGCAATAGACCCCGAGAGATCAAAACCATAGGCCAACAAAACATAAAAATCAACCCACGAAGAAAACAAGCAAAAGAAACAAAAAGTTAGAATAGAAAAACCAGAGTATTAAACGAAATAGACTACTAATTCCTTCCTTGATAAGTGATAAACTCCTAATTCGACAGACCAATAAACTCCTAAACTCCTAATCGAAGAACCAACAGACCCATTAACCTTACACAAATGGACCTATGTTTTATGACTAATTAAAAATAAGAAAATTAAATTCAAGTCTCAAACCTTACACCAATGCCTGCTTTCACTCCGATTCGTGTATAACTGGAATCATGAACAGAGATCTGGCAGAGATCTGGCCCTTCTTCTCTTATGAGAAACGTCTTCAGCTATCGATTGTGAAGCACATCGTCTCGGAGCTGTCCATTGCGGAGCGAGTTGGAGTTCGATCGACAGTGAAGCAAGGAAGGCAGTACCTAATATGAATCAAGCTAAACCCATCCTTTAGGGCAGAGAGAGTTTCGTTGGAGAAGGAAACTAAAACAAAGAAAATGGGTTTAATGATAAGTTTTGTTAAAAAATAAATAAACAAAGAAAATGGGTTAACAAAAGGATATGTTTTTTCAGGAGTGGCGCGGGTTTATCCCGCCTAATTTTAGTCATTTTAGGGACCAAAAATTAATGACTTTTAGGACCAGTTTCTATCCCATCATAAATAATATAGATTAAATTGAAAATTAATGACCATAAAAAAAACTGGTCCTTATTTATATATTTTTAAGGACCATAAAACTGACTGGTCCATAAACTGTGGTCTTTAATAAACCTTTTTCTTGTAGTGCGAACCTTTTTCTAACTCAAGTTCCTGCAGGCAATTTATCATAAACCAAAAAAGAAATTTAATATTTCAAATATAAAAGCATTGTCCAGCCTTCATACATTTACAATTGAAAACAACTAAATAATTGATTAACACATACAATAAATGGTGAGTAGCGGCAGCATTATGTAAATAATAATAATAATAATAATAATAATAATAATAATAATAATAATAATAATAATAAGTTAAAGAAAAAGGCACCCAAACGCACATAAGCAATCAACTGAACAAAATTGCATTAAAACAGATATTTTTCTAAAGTAACAGTGCACCTTCTACTTCTAGGAAAAGAGGAGACGGTGGAGGAGGTGGATGGTGGTGGTGGTCGGTGAAGAAACCCTTGACGCGATTAACGAATCCAAGAGCTGGTTTTGGTGGTGAGAGGGAGAAGAGGAGTCGGCGGCAGGAGAGGGAAAGAAATGAAAGAATGAGAGCATAGGCTTTTTAATTGGGTATTTATACTCGATGGCAAATATGTAAATATATAGAATAAATTTAGCAACGGAATCATTATTCCGTTGCTATTTTTGCAACCGAATTAAATTTGGTTGCTATTTAGCAATGGAATATTAATTCGGTTGCTATTTTAGCAACCGAAACAAAATTCCGTTGCTAAATAGCAACCAAATATCATTCGGTTGCTATTTAGCAATGGAATATTAATTCGGTTGCTATTTTAGCAACCGAAACAAAATTCCGTTGCTAAATAGCAACCAAATATCATTCGGTTGCTATTTTTCTTTCAAAGTGAAATTTAGCAACCGAATTATAATTCCGTTGCTAATTTAGCAACCGACTTATAATTCCGTTGCTAAATTCATATTTCGGTTGCTAAATTAGCAACGGAAATTAAATTCCGTTGCTATTTTTCGTCCCCCCATTTGTTGCCAGCTTAATTAGCAACGAAATAAAAATTCCGTTGCTAATTTTCGTTGCTAAATAATGGCACCAGAAATTCCCTCCACTTTTAGCAATGGAAGCTAACCAAATATTTTTCTGTTGCTAATTTTATAAAGTTCAACCAATTTTAACAACGAAATATCTTTTCCGTTGCTAAATAGCAACGAAATAATGTTTCCGTTGCTAAATAGCAACGGAATAATGTTTCCGTTGCTAAATTAGCAACGGAATATATTCCGTTGCTATTTTTCCGTTGCTATTTCAGGATTTTCTTGTAGTGAAAGTATTTAACATAGTTGTATTCCTAGAATTCGAACTTAAGACTACTGGTTAAGATAACAGAGATGCTTACCATCTCAGTTACATGCTTGATGGTTATTTAAATTAACTTTAATACATTTGTCAAGACCTCTTTTTATTTTATTTTTTTAAGTTTTTCACAGACAGATTGATATTTTTTAGTAGAAAATTTAAGAACTAAAAATATAACACACACATAAACAAAATAACACTAATAACTATAACAAAACAGCAAACAAACCCTGACTTTTTTTTTGGCCTTGTAGAGCAAGTTATGATTGAGAGAATAAGAAAAAGCGAAATTAATAACTTCGAACACTTGATTGATATTTAAAAAAAATTAAAAGTGTAATAGGAATAACAAAGTAAAAATAAAAATTTTGAATTTTTTTATAAAAATAAAATTAATATATATATATATATATATATATATATATATATATATATATATATATATATATATATATATATATATATATATATATATATATATATATATATATATATATCCAAAAAATATGGCTGTTAAAAAAATAAAATATATAATTCAACGTTAAAACTACTAAGAGTGAGAAAAAAATGAAAATTTTGGTTTACCGCAAAATCGGTTCGAAATCGAATCAAAATTTTCAATTATGTCCATTAAACTGGATTTTAGTTTTTATTTTTTTATATTTTTTATTTCAATTTTTTGATACTAATTAATCGTTAGTTCACGATTAACAAGTTGATATATATATGTGTGTGTGTGTGTGTCAAAATTATTTTTTTTTATTTTTCTCTAAAATTTACATAGAATAATACTTTAAAGTGCATTTAAATTATATTTTTGTTTTTATAAGTAAATATTTTATATTTTTCTATAAAATTATATAATACTATAAATTATAATTAAATTTTGTCATTTTTTTTAGTTATACAAAGTAATATATGGATTTTTGTATTTATATAAAGTAATATATGGAGTAACCGATAAACTTATATATATGTTATTTTTTAACATATACATTGGTATGCATATTTTACTTAATAGAATTTAAGTATATTTTTTTATATTTTAAAATCTATGCTTTAATATTTAATATTATTAAAAATTTTCTTTGGCTTAGAACGAAACGTGCTAATTTTCAACAATTATCAAATTTATTTTATAATATTAGCTATTAATTTGTTAAGCATGAATTTGGGCTAGTATATTTTATTTGTTTTGTAATTTTTATTTTGAATTATTTTGTACATTTAAAATTGCATTTAAACTTTACATTATTTTTTTATAATTATATGTTATACATTTTAATGATTCATCGAAAAATATTAATTAATTAAATTGAAAAAAATGGACCTATAAACTGATTAATCGGATTTAACAAACTAGTTAATAATTAATAATTTAAAAACATTTGTTTTGCTAATGGATCAGTCGATACTCACCTCTGAAAGTATCAAAATTCTAATGTTTAGCGGTTAATATCAACGTTTAACAATTACCATTCTCAATTGATGTGGAAGGTAGGTGTCGTGCATTAAAGGATTCTCTTTCCGAAGAGATTTTTTTTTATTGTTGTTGTTGTTGTTATTATTATTATTATTATTATTATTATTATTATTATTATTATTATTATTATTATTATTATTATTATTATTATTATTATTATTATTATTATTATTATTATTATTTCTTTCCCGTTATATATATAATTCTTACAAAAACCATGCCTCAAATTATATGTTTTTTTAACAAAAAGAAAACAAATTCCATCCCTAACAAAAAATCTATTAATGAAATAAAAATATTATGCGGTATTTATTATGCTTATGAAATAAGAAAAGATGATGCTAAGCAATAACTATAACTTAACTTTATGAAGCATATATATATATATCTTTTGAATTGGGATATCATTGTGAGCAAAATCGATTATTTTCAACTTATATCAATAAAATTAATCAAATCGTTATACTTTTGGTTCAACAGGACCGTAGTTTTTTTTGTTAATATTATATGGAACTAATTAAATAAATGCAAAATAAAATTGAATTTCACTCAACATATTATAATTATTATTGGAAAAAGGAAAAAAAAAATGCGTACCATCCCTTAATAGGCGATGGTGAAACAAACTCTTGTAATAATATAAAAATTAAATTTTTTAAAAAAAAGTCCGTTTATTTCCTATCATAGGAATGACCAAAAAGTAGTAGAAGATAGTTGCAGGAAAATTGGAGTGGGGGCAGGTCCTTATGCTTGCAGGAAAATAAATAAAATTAGAATAAAAAAGGTTTGTGGAAGGGCAGAATTGGAAATCAACACTTTGGTAGGTCTGCTGGAGGAGGAAGGAGTTTTTGATTGGGAAGAGTTCCATCTAAAACGATCCAAACCATTCCCAATCCCCAGCTCAGGTGGACGTCAAAGTGGCAATGCATGAACCACGCTCCTGTTCAACACAATATTTCCAAATTAGATTTTTTTTAGAAAAAAATTAATAGAGTTTCTAATTTAATATATAACTAAAGGTTAGTTGTTAAATTGTAAAATTTTTTGATTTGTTAATTAAATTGAAAAGACAGTGAAAGTTTAGGTGTACATATGTAATTAATCCTTCAATAAAAGTCAACATTTTATGGATGTGCTTCAGATTCATGTTTATAGACACAACTTTAACTTCTTAATGGAAAAGAAAGCAACACAGAAGCCCTACTAATTTGTAAATAAACTTACCAGACACTTAAAAGTTGATGATGTGTAAACTATGGCTATTTTTGAATTAATAAAACCATAATCTTTTTACCCAAAAAAAACGGGTTTATTTTACCAATTATTACTGAATTTGTGATAAATTATGCAAAAGTCATAAAAAAAATTTTTTCATAAAAAACAATGAACATTGTAAATTTTTACAATAAAGTCATTTTGGCCAAATTCTGGCAAAAAATCGTCGAAAAGTTTACGTGGCATGCTGGTGTGGCAAGTTCGAATAGTGACACGTGGACTTTTCGGCAAGAAAATCAGTCAAAGTGATTTTATTGTAAAAATTTAAAAAATTCAGTATTTTTTATGAAAAAATTTTTTTATAACTTTTGCATAATTTGGTTACAAGTTCAGTGTCCATGAGTGAAATTAATCCCAGAAAAACCATAATTCTTAAAAATTATAAGAATTTTAATCTAACACTAGCAGAATTAAATTATGCTTTGATTACGTACTTGTTTGGTTGTTAATCCACAAATTGAAATTAAAACCCTAGTTAATTAGTGAACATGATTACTTGCATAAACTATATATAAAATAGAGTTATATTATGTCCTAATATAAAAAGAACATTTAATTTTGTTGCCCAATTGTGTTCTTTTTATATGAACATTTAAATAATGCTTACCAGGATTATCAGCTCGAAATCTGATAGCAACCCAACCGCCAGAAGGCACACCAACAGTGTTTCTTTCAACAGGATCGACAAGATTGAATTTTGGAGGATCGTTTCGGGGATCAAAATTACCGAATCCTGAAGCTAAAATATAGAAATTATAACCATGTAAATGGAGAGGGTGACTTTCATTACCGAGAATACTTGTATCCTGCATCACTAGCTCCACACTAGTGTTAAATGGAAGAACCGCAACTTTTGTTCCATTCATAACCATCGTATTATTCGGCGGAGTCCCCGTATAATCAAACGGTATTATTGGCTCACCAGGAAAATCTGTACTATAAACGCCATTGGATTTCCTAAAGAAGTAAGACTGAAGCACCGCTGTGGTAGGAAGTGCAAAGGATATATTATTAACAGAAGCTGAAAACTTTGTTCCATTAGGTCCTTGACATGTCTGGTTTTTAGGGCATGGGTTGGTTCCTAATCCAACCGCGAACAAGAAACGCCTGTCCACTGTCTGAGGAACGTTGGTCGGATATTCAACGCTTCCCAAGCTACGAAACCTGGAAGAGAAGCTGAAAGCAAAAGGGGTGTCGTTAAGAGAAGGTAGGATTGGTTTTAATGGAGGTAATTGGGTGATCTTGTGTGTTTGATCTGTTGGTTTCTCGTATTCAAGAATAGCTGCGACCGTGGTGTTATCAAAAGTTCCAGTTCCAGTAGCATATGGTGTTGCTAATATATAGAAGGTTGCATTTGGGTAATAGGGTTTGGTCTTCAAAAGAACATTCATGGTTTGTCCTGGTGTTATCAGAAAAATGTCTGTGTCGAAAGGTTTTACGTAGGATGCATCAGCTTCAACTACTGTCACTGTGTGATTGGCTATACTTATAAACAGTTCATCATTGAGTGCTGCGTTGACCAGCCGAAGAAGATAAGTCTTTCCAGGCTTTACCTTCAACTTGTATGTATCTGTCAATTAACATGGATTTATACAGTTCTTAGCATTTTCAAATTGACAATCTATAACTTTTCCATGATCAATCAAGCGAATGATAGAATCTCATCACGTGTATATAATAAAAACTATCATTGCTTAATTATGGGGAAAAAATAAAAAAAGAAATTTAAGAAGAAAATTGTTTACCCTTAGCAGAGCAGTTATATAATGGGCCTGGAAGTCCATTAATAGTATAAGCAACCGAAACATTTGGACCTCCACCAGTTTGAAGAGATTGGTTAATTATTGCTTGAGGATCTGCATTGAACCACTCTCCTGCAATTGAAGGCAAATATATATATTTTTTTAAAAAAATAAGACATAAAAATTCCAAATACAGTTTCCACACTCAACTATGGGTAGTTTGAGAAAATTTTTAGGTACTAACTATGGGTAGTTTGAGAAAATTTTTTGTGTGGTCGTATCTAAAAAAAGAACGATACGGGAAAGTAGGTAGTAATGATATACTTACCAAAGAGGATGGGAACTTGCTTGTGAGGTTTGGGAAATGGAAAAGGGACACCAAGTTTAGGTAAAATGATAATGGGGCCATAAAGAGTGGCTCTTAGCCAAGAGAAATGTGCATGCCAAAATAAAGTTCCTCTTTGTCCAATAATAGTGAAGTTGTAAACATAAGTTTGATTTGGTTGAATGGGGCATTGCGTTATATAAGATGGTCCATCATACCATCCCGTTTGAAGCTGTCGAATACCATGCCTGTTACAATAATTAAATTACCATAATTCCTTAAATTACTTTGGTATAATAAATAGAAATATTAAAAAAAAAAAAGTGAAGGAAACAATTATTATAATTATTACCAGTGTATTGAGAGATTTTTTGGAGAATGGTTAACAACTTTAACAACTAAGCGATCTCCCTCCCTAACTATGATTCGAGGCCCTGGAAACTTTCCGTTTGCAGTTAAGATACTCATAGTATTGCACAGCCTGGTAACATTTTTCAGCTTAATCTGACAATTGAATAAATTAAATTATTATAAGGCATAAAAAATGTAGAAAATAAAGAAGCAATAATTTACAATATAATTTTGACCGAGACGACTTAATTGATACATACTTCAAACTTGTAATGCCTGGTTATGCCGGCTTGAGCAAGCGCATGGAAGAGAAATGAAAAGAGAAAAATACGCAGAAGAGAAGTTTCCATTTGATAAGAGTGCATGTAGTGGGTAAAGCTCAAACTCACAGAGCATATATGGATTTTTACTATAGCTTAACACAATATATAAATAGTTGTTAGGTTGATATTTGAATAAAAAAAAAAAGCAAATTAAATTTGTAAGATTAGGTTTACATTAATTATTAAAAGGGAAGAATTACAAAAATGTCCTTCACGTTTTTTTCAAAGTATTAAAATGTATTTATAGTTTTTATTGGAACAAAAATACCTATATAAGTAACTTTTATCAAATTTAAATTAACGGCACTAATATGATGCTAACAAAACGCTGAGATGATGCTGAAACATAGTAAAACATGCCACAACAATGCCACTTTTGCCTAAGTCAATAAAAAATTCTTAATATATTAAATTGAAAAAAAATTTAAAAAAGTTGTATATAACGCCATGTTATTGTCATTAATTCAAAGTGGAGAAAAATTACTTACAGGGCAATTTTATATTAATTTTCATTACGTTAATAGCATTTTTACTCTAAAATAAATGATTAGGGTATTTTAGTAGTTTGAAAAAAAATGAAGAATATTTTTATACCTTTTTCCTTATTAAAGTATTTTAAAAAATCAATATTCTTTGGGTCAAATGGTTTGGCATATGTTTTCTTTAAGAAAAAAAATGATTTCGAGTCTTGTAAATGGTAAAATAAATATTGTGAGAGTTTTATTTTCATATTAGATCCATTTGCTTCAAACTGAATAATAACCATAATTATATAAAAAATAATTATTTTCTGATACTACTTTAGAGTAGGGATGAGCATGGTTAACCGAAAAATTAGTTCGGTTTAATCGGTTCGAAACCGAACTAATTATTAAGTTAACCGAACCGAAATTTTAGGGTTATGGTTTTTATTTTAAAAATCGATTGTTAATCGATCCGAAACCGAAACCAAATATATATATATTTTATGAATTATATTTTCAATTTTACATTTATATTTTTCAATTTTTGTGTAATTTATAAATATTATGATATATAATTTTGTAAAATATATATTTTTAATAAATAAACATTAAAATTATGTGCATAATTAGCGTTGTATTGTTAGTTTTATATTGAATATTTTTAATTTTTATAATTAATTACGAAAATTTTATTTTTATTTTGATTATTTCAATAGATATTGTATTTAATTAATATTTTTTCATTTTTAAAGCACTTTTAACTATTAAAAATAATATTATAAATTGTATAATTTATTAAATTTATATATTAAAATTTTTTAATGGTTAACCGATAAATCGATATAAAAAAACCGACTTAAAAATCGAAATCGATATAACGATTAACCGATAATAATGAACTGATTTAAAAAAATTGTTCATGCTCATCCCTACTGTAGAGTGTTGTCAAAGAAAAGAAGGGTGTTTGACCTCCTTTTCTCTTAAAGTCTAAAACTTTCCATAGTTATATTCCCTGGTTCCCAATGAGGTATGACCTTCAGCTTCACACTAATTCCTTATGTCGATTCCATGTATATATATATATATATATATATATATATATATATATATATATATATATATATATATATATATATATATATATATATATATATATATATATTATGCAACCCGCTTTGAAATTCGTACTCATTACATTAAAAATTCATTTGACTAATTTGATTTACATTAATATTCAAGCTCATAAAAATTTTAAAAAAAAAGTGTGAAGCAAAAAGAAATCCAGCAAAACAAATAAAAAAATTGTGAATTTATTTTTATTTTCTAGGTATACATACAGTAATGAATGTAATGGTGACTAGGAACATGGGGGTCTATGTGTTTGATGTGAAAATGAACTAATCTTTATTATTGACATTAATTACTTTCTACAAAAGTAAGAATTTGCATCTACGGTCTACTTTATACCTACCCTTGAAAGCCAAGTGTTCATCAGTTTTTGGCATTTTGAAGCATATTGTTATGTTGTATTCTTTTCCCTTCATATTTACTATGTATTTTCCTAGTAAGGAATTGAACCAAAAGCTCAACTTCTTAAAATTGATTTCATTTATGGAAACCATAATTACATTAGACAATACTAGAAATAAAAGTGACTGAATGAATATACATAAATGTAAAATTCTTTTTGAATAAATTTAGGGAAAAAAAGTATTATCAAATCCCTGAATTTTTTCAATTTTTGTTATAAAGTTCCTATACTTTTATTTATCAACATTAAGTTTCTATTTTTTTTAACATATTAAGTTTTTAATGGACGGAAAACGTAAAATTAAATAATAAATCCAGTTTCACGTATTTTTGGTATCCAGGTCTCCGCCACAAGTTGATGTACCATTGCTAATACTTTTATCAATTTGAGACTGAAATGTGAATTGAAAATGTTATTTAACTTAAAATTGATAATAAATATGCAAGGGCAAATCAAATTGATATTTGATGTAAATACTAAAAGCATACTAAACCGAACATACAATTTAATTCCACATTTCTGTCTAACGAGGGTTTAATGTGTAAAAATAAATAAAAGTTTAGGAGTTCAACGTTCTTAAATAAAATATATGAGTTTAATGACAGAAACTCTAAAAGTTCAGAGGTTTACAAATGTGTTTTTATCAAAATTAAATCCTAACTTTTTATTTAAATTAAAAAAGAAAAGTATTAAAGGATTATCAAAGATGAATGTCCTATTAAGAAGCTGTCAATTTAAAGTCTGGTTAACAATCGTTGGTGTTGATTTCCAAGATATGAAAGGAAGATCGATTTTAGAAAGAGACCTTACTGTTAGTTGAGAAGTAGAGGTCTAAAGAAATGTGTATGCAATGGCCAATTGAGTGAACAAATTTAATCTCTGTTATAAATTTGATTAGAATGTAGGCAACTGGAGTACAATTAAATTAATGATGTTCATGCATTTTTTTTTTTTAATTAAGATCGCACAGGATTAGAGTTGTAGTTGCACCAACTATTTGTCCTGTTACCAGAACTCCGGTAAAGTAGTTTTTGAAAGGTTATTTTCTGGCAATCTTAAACTGAGAGGCTTCTTAATTATCAACCCCACCACTATATATTATATTTTACAAGTAGTCAAAAGTTGATAATGTTGATTTCCCTTCTATCCCTTTGAAGACATGCCTTAATCTGGCCTACACATGGGCCACGTCCTTTGTTTTATTTTTTTAGGGTAATTAATTATTATTTAAGCTTACCATGTTTGAGGAGGAATTAACTAAGAGTTTAACCTTTTGATAAAATATCCTTTTCAACCCACCACGAGGAATTAAGTTAAAAGTTTATCTTATGCTATATTTTGTCTATTAAATTATTTTTAGAAATGCTGTTACGGATGCTTAAAAGGGAGTTAAAATGTTCTATTTAGTTACTATTTTCAACAATTATATTTTTCAATAATTATAGGGAATTTTAGAACCATTTTGAACAACTATGGAGGCATTTTTATTAGGGTTAGTATAACATTCAGAATTACCTATATTTTAAATCGTTGTGAATCCAACTACTCTCACGGTTTAAATTTCATCCTCCTCTCTTGTTTTCCCAACTATGTAATTATCAAAAAATGTTGAATGGAAATTAAACATGTATCTTTAAAAATGGAATATGCGCTCCATTAATTTAATTAATTTACAAACTCATAATTTTGACTTTGATACTAGCTATGTAGCTCCATCAATTCAATGGACTATTTTCTGCTATTAATATAAATAATGGTTTGCATAATATATTTGCATATCAATAAATGATGAATTTTTCGATTGATAAGATCTTGAAAAATCAGAAATGGATTAGCCCGAATGAAAGTCTAAATGAGCCAATTGGATTTGCTAGACTTGCAATAAGAACTGTCCAGTCGGAATAGGCGTAAATACTTCGAATTAAACTTAAGTTAGTAATGCTTAAATAGAGAAAATTTAAAGAGAGAATGTCTCAAGAATTCAATATATGATTCTTTTGTGTTCTAGGCTATTTATAGTGTATAAGAAAGAAGGTCCACCTGTAGGCATATTGAGTGCTGTAATAGGTAAACCAAAATAGTATGGGCTACTATGAGGTGACTGAGTTATACGTATCATGGCATGTCAGTTCATTTAACAAGGTAAGGTCCTTATCAGTCTAATCAGATTGCTTACGATGGCAGTTTTTAGTTGGACTTTTGTCACATGCTGGGCCTTGAACCTACTGTGGGTCAAGGTTGAAAGTGGGTCAGGCCCAAATGATAAAAATAAGTATTATCATTTGTCCTCCACAAAAAATCCGATCGGATTATCAATGGGACTCTTTAATTTATGTAGTAAACTTTCAAAATAATTCAATTTTGAATCTCTAAACTTTTAAGTGTCCATTCATATTCTTGATCACCAGACAACTTTTGTCCCTGCCATTATGAGAGATGGTTCATCAGATGTGCAATTTATGACATTTCATACTTCGAAATTGCCACTCGGATAGCCAATCTCATGAGTACACCTAGCACTCCATTTTTGTGAAAAATGCCTAGCTTGTTAAAGAACCTTTAATTTTCACCTATAAATAAGCGAAACCATTTTAATTTTTCACTTTTACAAAATTTTTTATGTCTTTATCTTTAAAATCCTCTGGAAGTCTTTGAGATTCCAGTTTATCTTCTTAAATTTCTAATATTTTAACCAAGTTTTCTTTACTTGGATGCCTTTTAGTTTCATTTCTATTCCTTCTTCATAATCTTCATATTCATCATCATCATCATCATCCATTTTCTCATCTATAATTGCTTGTCGGGAGTAGATTATGAATTCATTGTTCATACCTGTTCCTTTAAGAATGGCTTTTAGTAGTAGTAATACGAACTAAAATACCCATGATAAGAGGTTAGGCACTAGTTTCTTTAAGAAATAAAAAGTTAAGGAATTTATAGCCAAGTAAATAGGCCAAAGGAAAGATAAAACTTACCCGAGGACATGGCCATTCTAGCTTATCCTTTATTGATGGCGATGACTAAAAGGCTGTTTGGAACACCTAAAGAGTGGTTCATCTTCCACCAACCCATCTTGGACCGTGGCTTGAAATTTCCATTTAATTCGTTCGACATTAGGGTCCTTTGAGGCTATAGGATTGCACCTAATTGACTTAATCCAAATGGGTAGAGGACAGTAGCTTGCTTTAAGGTATTGTGAGTGTAGCTTGGTGTGGCTCCTTCACTCAAGCTCTTTACCTTATTTTTCTCTCTATTCGGTTAGGAATAAGGGATGGAGTATTATTTTACTAGTTAGAATAAAAAGAAATTATTCTCTCCCCCTTTTCTGTGAAAGGTTTTAGGTGTTAGTGTAAGCCCTAGCCCCAATACATTGTTATAAAGCATTTAATTTAATAAATGAGGCATTTGTTTTATCTATTGTATTCCTGTGCATATCAATTGATAGAACTATCCAAGAATGTTGTTTCAGTTTAAGTTATCATGTGTGAGGCACATGGTTGTAAGACCTTGAAACAAATGAGACTTCATTCTAAATATCCATAGTCAGTCATTGTTATAGGAATAACAAATGAATTAAGACTAGTATGCTCTCTCTGATAAGTTAAGTTCTGTCTTATGGATCATAAGGACAAGAGTGTCAATCAGAGATCATAGATACATGTTTAGAACACGGTATTTGGATTAGATCCACTCATGAGAACACTATATGGTACAAGTCATAAGTGTTTCTCATATGCAAGTTTTGTATCGGAGTTCTTATACCTGAAATCTCTATGAAACTCTTTATAAATTACTGTGTACTTTGACATACACCTAACGTACTCGTAACAGAGTGACAAGTACGGGTATGATTGGGTATACATTGATTCATGTTAGAGAGCATGAGAGAAGTGAAGGGATTATCCCTCTTATTAAGAGAGAAAATATCATCGGCCACTTGATCAGTGAACTGAGAAGTGTATGGCCATACCGAGATGAAATAATGAGTAATCATTATTTATCTGAGAGTTCAGTGTCACTGGAATATCAAGAAAGGAATTAATATATATAAGGATGACTAGTTCCATGCCTTATATTAATTCTGATATTTATGGGTAAGGGACTATGCAAAATTGCATTAGGTCACTAAATGCCATATGCATTTTCATTTAATTTGAAATGCTATAATATCTTGCTAGAGAATATATATAGCCTTTGAATTAATTTATTAATTCATTGCCAACATTAAATGGACCTATAGGATCGCACACAAAGCATTGGGCTTAAAATATTTAAATTGTGTATTGGGAATTAATTTGGACTTTTATTTAAAGTCAAATTAATGCATAAAATGGGTAAACAGATTTTTGCCTAAGGCAAATCTGTAAAAACAGTTTTTTTGCCTAAAACAGCTAGCTGTTTTAGGCAAAACTGTCAAGGTGCGATTTTGCCTAAAACAGCTAGCCGTTTTAGGCAAATCTGTTAAGCCACGATTTTGCCTAAAACAGCTAGCTGTTTTAGGCAAATCTGTGAAACGAGTTTTTTGCCTAAAACAGCTATGTTGAACTGTCTTTTTGCCTAAAACAGCAGGCAAATCTGTTAACAGTTGGTCACGAGAGAAATTTGTTGGCATGTGCTAGGTTTAATTTCAATTGATTAATTATCTATGTATAATTAAGTTAATTGAGTATTAAATCCTAATTTGTATTTAATCAAAATATAATACTTGAGAGGGAATTAAAGTAGCCAAAATTAAAACTAAAATACTAGTTGAATTCGGCAACTTATCACCTTAAATAAGTAAGTTTGTTTTGATTAAATGACTAATGCCATTTGAATTTAAATTCTAATAGAATTTAAATTAAGATATATCTCTTGATTAGGAAGTGATGGAGGCTGAAATTAACACTTAATTTTCGGCACTCACACTTGACCTAAATTAAGTGATATATATTAAAGTATTAAATGAATAAAAGGTATGCCGTTTTGCTATTTTTCTCTCTTGGCCGAAATACTCAAGGGGAAAGAAATTTTTCTTGTTCTCTTGTGTTCTCGGGCTGAAACAGTAACCTAAAGGAAGAACAAGATCAGATCTTGTGGCTTCAAATCATTCCCATTGCCGAATACACAATCATAGAGCTAGCACTCTTGATTTTAAGCCATCTTTGCAAGTGTGTGTGTGAGAATAGAGGGAGTGACGTAAAGGCTGTTCCTTGGCATTGGTGGTGAAGATCTAAGGTGGACATAACCTTCTTGGTTGCTGGTCATCATCAAAATCAAGTTTTAAAGGCATCTAAAGTTGTAAGTTTAAAACTCTAAAATTGCATGTTTCGATTCTTGTCATGGAATTGTATGGCATGTATGATAAAATTTTTATTTTTCCGCTGTGCTATCATCACATTCATACCATGTCATATTCCATCAGTGGTATCAGAGCCTAAACATGCTTATTTTAGTGCTTTAGATGCATAAAAAAATTAATTAAAAATCATCATTATGAAAACATGCAAATCTGAAATTTTCTGTTTTGAGTTTTTTGCATTGTTTTGGTGTAAAAACGATTTTAATTGATTAGATAGGTATTATAATTAATATGACATGTTAATATACTGTCCTAAGATTTTATTAGGGCTGGTAATGGTCGGATTTAATTATTTATACCTGATGGTACATGTTAATTATGAAACTAGGTGCTTGTTGGCATGTAAATTGCTACTTTAACAACTAGTTTTCAAGATTAAATGTAAAAACGATTTTGGAATGTTTGTAAGTGATATTTAAAGATTAATTATCAGGTCTGGACATATTTTAAATTTGGTTTTAATTCTAGTCCATGACAATTTAATTGATTAATTTTAAAATCACTTAAAACTAAGACTAGTTTGTGTTTGTTACATGTTTAATCAACATTGTTTGTTTTGTTTTGATTAAAATGGTAAAAACACATTTAGATCAGATTTGTACAGAATATTAAATCAATATTTATGGACTTATTTAGATTATTAAATGACTCATAAAATTGATTTAAATGTTTGTGCATTTTATGGCATTACATAAGCATTAAACAACTAGTTTTTGTTGTTTGTTTGTTTTTGCATGAATGTCGTGTACCATATATGTGTTTTTCATGATTTTATATTTTTAATTCATGTTAGCACATATTATATGCATTTTTAATGTTTATGGGCTGTATGACATAAAATTAAAAATGGCAAAATTGGAAATTATACTAGAGTTGATTTATAGCACAAATCTAACTAGTTAGTGTTTTGGGCTTTTAAGAGAACTTATTCAATAAGAGGATTTAGTCCATTTGGGCTTTGGCCCAGGCCCATCATGGGGTCTTCTCTTAAAGGTTCAAGTACACAATTTCCATTAATGGGCTTGGCTAAATTAATTAAAATTGGACTTTGTTTTATCCATGAATGCTATGTATATTTATTTGCTAATTTGGTGTGATGAATGGATATGCATGGTGCATTCATGGGCCCTGGGTTTTGTAATTAAATATGGCCTGCGAGCCATTATATTTTATTGTAAAAGTTTTTCATTTATTTCTTAGAATATAATATATTTGAAGACTTTGTAAATCAAGACGAAGCCCACCGGAGTGGAGAAGCCCAACTCGAAGATTCTTATGTAATAGTATAGAATCTTAGTTGTAGGTTTTTGGGCCCATGTTTGTCACGCTTTACTTTATGCAATTATATATATATGCATGCTATGTATGGATGACAAAGCATATGCCATGTAAGCTGTAATAAAATGAATCCCTAAAATAGTAAGTCACAAAGTTGCCTTCCTAATTCGAAACATGTCAAGGCATCGATCATCGGTCACGTAGACTAGGAGTCCTAGATGCGCCTAATTATCTTTGTGAGGCATGGGTTGTGAATGTAGGTTGGACTTATCATGGAAAGGGATGCCTGGACCTAGGCAACTAATAAATGGGTTGTGCTATAACATCTTAAGATGTTAGCCCATTTGATCCAAGAGTCATGTACGAGACATGATTGGAGTTTTCCTACCTAAGTAACTTAACTTGTTAGGTGTACAAGCTCAGCTTGACTAATAAGTTGTTGTGAAAAGTGAATCTTGGCCCACATTAAATCACTAACGCGAATTATTTAAAGGGATATTAATTCGGTTTGTGGGATCATAAATAAGACCTCATTTAATCTTGCTAAATTTTATTGTAGATTGAAAATGGCATCTTCAAACAACAATTTCTCATTGCGATCGGTCCTTGAAAAGGACAAAATTGAATGGCACCAATTTCATAGACTGGTCTCGAAACTTAAGAATAGTTCTTAAGCAAGAGAAGAAGTCGTATGTTTTGGATGCACCCTTGCCTGAAGAACCAGGAAGGAATGCCTCTGCGGTTCAAAAGGAAACTTTTGAGACCAAGAAGAGCGACTCCAATGATGTGACCTGTCTGATGCTGGCCACTATGGTGCCTGACTTGCAAAAGCAATTTATGGACCAAGAGGCCTATGCGATCATGGTGCACCTTAAGGAGATGTTCCAAGAGCAAGCTCGTCACGAGAGGTTCGTGACAACAAAGGCCTTAATTTCTTGCAAGATGGCTGAGGGTACTCCTGTTAGTACCCATGTACTTAAGATGAAAGGGTATCTTGATACTCTTGAGAAGCTTGAGGTACTAGTGCCAAAGGAATTGGCCACTGACTTGATCTTAGGATCATTGCCTGCTGCTTATGATCCATTTGTGATGAATTATAACATGCATGCAATGAACAAGTCAGTCACTGAGCTTCATGGGATGCTTAAGAATGCTGAAGAGAACATTCGAAAGACCAATCCCGTACTAATGGTTCAAAAGGGAATTAAGAAGGGACCCGCTAAGGGAAAGGGGAAGGGAAAGGGAAAACCCAAGTCAGTTGGGAGTGCACCTCAGGCCCAATCCAAGCCCAAGGCGCCAAAACTCAAAGAGAGTGAGAGCACTTGCTTCCATTGCAACAAGATAGGGCATTGGAGGAAGAATTGCGCTCTCTTCAAGGAAGAACAAAAGAAGAATGGAGCCAAGGCGTCCAGTTCTGGTATTTTTGTTGTTGAAATTAACCTTTCTATTTCTACCACTTGGGTATTGGATACCGGTTGTGGTTCTCACATTTGTTCAAATGTGAAGGGGCTAAGAAATAGGCGGTTACTTGGGAAGAATGAAGTGGACCTCCGTGTGGGGAATGGAGCACGGGTTGCTGCCATGGAGATAGGCGACTATCACCTCACTTTACCTTTCAGACTTTGTATTGTTTTGAATAATTGTTATTATGTGCCTGCTATGAGCAGAAACATTATTTCAGTTTCATGTTTGGATAATGATGAATTTGATTTTGTTATTAAAAATGGCAATGCTCATATTCGTCGCCAAGGCATTTCTTATGGCAATGCCATGTTGCAAAATGGCCTTTATATCCTTGATTTACAAAACAAAGAGTCAATATACAACATTAATACAAAGAGGGTTAAATCAAACGAATTGAACCCTACTTACTTTTGGCATTGTCGTTTAGGACATGCAAACGAAAAACGCATTTCAAGACTCCACAAAACTGGAGTGCTTGGGTCATTCGACTTAGAGTCTTATGACACATGCGAGCTATGTTTGCATGGAAAAATGACAAAGATTCCTTTTAATAAAAAAGGTGAAAGGACTAATGGCTTATTGGAACTAATACATACCGATGTATGTGGACCTTTAAATACACATGCTAGAGGTGGTTTTAGCTACTTCATGTCATTCACAGATGACTTCAGTAGATATGGCTATGTCTATCTAATGAAGTACAAGTCTGAAACTTTTGAGAAATTCAAAGAGTTTAAGAACGAAGTAGAAAACCAACTTGGCAAAAGTATAAAAGCCATTCGATCAGATCGAGGTGGCGAATACTTAAGCCAAGAGTTTGACAGTCATCTAAAGGAGTGTGGTATTATTTCACAGCTCACTCCTCCTGGAACACCTCAATAGAATGGTGTATCCGAAAGGAGAAATCGAACTCTGTTGGACATGGTTCGATCTATGATGAGTCAAGCTAATCTTCCTATCTCTTTTTGGGGTTATGCATTAGAAACTGCTGCGCTTCTATTGAACCGTACTCCAACTAAAGCAGTTGAGAAGACACCATACGAGGTATGGACTGGGAAAGAACCCAATATATCTTTTCTCAGGATTTGGGGCTGTGAAGCACATGTTAAGAAATTAACATCTGAAAAACTAGAGTCCAAATCCAGTGTCTGCTTGTTTGTGGGGTATCCTAAAGAAACAAAGGGATACTACTTTTACTCACAAGCCAAGAACAAAGTATTTGTTGCTCGCAAGGCTGTTTTCTTGGAAAAGGAGTTCCTTCTCAAGAAAGACAGTGGGAGTAAAGTAGAACTTGGAGAAATTCAAGCACCACAAACTCCTATAGAGGATGGTTTGAAAATGTGATCAAGTTCACAACCAGTTGTGGAACAAGAACCTAGAAGGTTCGGTAGGGTATGTCAGGAGATTTAGAGATATGGATTTATAATCACTGACAGTGACACTATTGAGTTAGTAGATCGTGAGGATCCTACTACCTACCGAGAAGCTATTGAGAGCCTAGACTCGAAAAATTGGCTTGAAGCCATGAAATTCGAGATGCAATCAATGTACGATAACCAGGTTTGGACCTTGGTTGATCCACCGGAAGGTGCTAAGGTAATTGAATGCAAGTGGCTATTCAAACTCAAAGCTGATAAGACCTATAAAGGTAAACTAGTAGCAAAAGTTTTTCGACAAACTCATGGTGTAGACTATGACGAGACCTTTTCGCCTGTAGTCATGCTCAAATCCATTAGGATCTTACTTGCCATAGTTGCATATTATGATTATGAGATATGGCAAATGGATGTCAAAACTGCTTTCCTTAATGGAAATTTACTTGAGGATGTGTATATGACACAGCCTGAAGGTTTTGTCAATCCCAAGCATCCTAAGAAGGTTTGCAAGCTTCAAAAATCCATTTATGGATTAAAGCAAGCATCCCGAAGTTGGAATCTTTGTTTTGATGAGGCAGTCAAAGAATTTGACTTCATCAAGAACGAAGATAAGCCTTGTGTGTACAAGAAGGTTAGTAGGAGCATAGTAGTATTTCTGGTCCTATATGTGGACGACATCCTTCTTATTGGGAATGACATTCCAACATTGCAAAAGGTTAAGCAATGGTTGGGAAAATGTTTCTCAATGAAAGACTTAGGTGAAGCCGAGACAATACTTGGTATTCGAATCTATAGAGATAGATCGAATCGGCTCTTGGGACTAAGTCAAGAAAAGTACATAGACAAAGTACTAAAGTGTTTTAGTATGGGAGACTTAAAGAAAGGGTACATACCTTTGGCTTTGGGGGTTCCTTTGACTAAAGAACAGTGCCCTAAAACCAAAGAGGAAAGGGACAACATGAGTAGAATCCCATATGCATCTGCTATTGGATCTATCATGTACGCTATGTTATGTACTAGATTGGATGTTGCTCATGCACTGAGTATAACCAGTAGGTTTCAGCAAGACCCTGGTGAGAAGCACTAGTCTGCGGTAAAAGGGATTCTGAAGTACCTGCGAAGGACTAAGGATCACTTCTTACTGTATGGTGGTCAAGAAGAGCTCGTCATACAAGGTTATGCCGATGCTGCTTTTCAGACCAGCACTTAGGATTCTAGATCGCAATCATGGTTTGTTTTTGTTTTGAACAGTGGTGCTGTCAGCTGGAGAAGCTCAAAGTAAGAAATCGTTGCCGACTCAACTACTGAATCTGAGTATATTGCAGCAAGTGAGGCTGCAAAAGAGGCTGTTTGGATTAAAAATTTCATTTCTGGATTAGGAGTGGTCCCAAGCATCCTAGATCCATTAGAAATTTTATGTGACAACAACGGGGCCATAGCACAGGCCAAGGAGCCCCGGTCACACCAGAAATCCAAACACATACTCAGGAGGTACCACCTGATCAGAGAAATCATTGATCGTGGGGACGTTAAGGTTAGCAAGATAGCAAGTGAAGACAATGTAGCAGATCCTTTGACGAAACAATTGCGTCCAAATCTGCACGAAGCTCATTTGAGAGCGTTCGGTATTAGGGCTATGCCCAATTGGGACTAGTGCTAGTGGGAGATTGTTAGTGTAAGCCCTAGCCCCAATACATTATTGTAAAGCATTTAATTTAATAAATGAGGCATTTGTTTTATCTATTGTATTCCTGTGCATATCAATTGATAGAACTATCCAAGAATGTTGTTTCAGTTTAAGTTATCATGTGTGAGGCACATGGTTGTAAGACCTTGAAACAAATGAGACTTCATTCTAAATATCCCTAGTCAGTCATTGTTATGGGAATAACAAATGAATTAAGACTAGTATGCTCTCTCTGATAAGTTGAGTTTTGTCTTCCGGATCATAAGGACAAGAGTGTCAATCAGAGATCATAGATACATGTTTAGAACACGGTATCTGGATTAGATCCACTCATGAGAACACTACATGGTACAAGTCATAAGTGTTTCTCATATGCAAGTTTTGTATTGGAGTTCTTAGACCTGAAATCTCTATGAAACTCTTTATAAATTACTGTGTACTTTGACATACACCTAACGTACTGGTAACAAAGTGACAAGTACGGGTATGATTGGGTATACATTGATTCATGTTAGAGAGCATGAGAGAAGTGAAGGGATTACCCTTCTTATTAAGAGAGAAAATATCATCGGCCACTTGATCAGTGAACTGAGAAGTGTATGGCCATACCGAGATGAAATAATGAGTAATCATTATTTATCTGAGAGTTCAGTGCCACTGGAATATCAAGAAAGGAATTAATATATATAAGGATGACTAGTTCCATGCCTTATATTAATTCTGATATTTATGGGTAAGGGACTATGCAAAATTGCATTAGGTCACCAAATGCCATATGCATTTTCATTTAATTTGGAATGCTATAATATCTTGCTAGAGAATATATATAGCCCTTGAATTAATTTATTAATTCATTGCCAACATTAAATGGACCTATAGGATCGCACACAAAGCATTGGGCTTAAAATATTTAAATTGTGTATTGGGAATTAATTTGGACTTTTATTTAAAGTCAAATTAATGCATAAAATGGGTAAACAGATTTTTGCCTAAGGCAAATCTGTAAAAACAGTTTTTTTGCCTAAAATAGCTAGACTGTCAAGGTGCGATTTTGCCTAAAACAGCTAGCCATTTTAGGCAAATCTGTTAAGCCACGATTTTGCCTAAAACAGCTATCTGTTTTAGGCAAATCTGTGAAACGAGTTTTTTGCCTAAAACAGCTATGTTGAACTGTCTTTTTGCCTAAAACAGCAAGCTGTTTTAGGCAAATCTGTTAACAGTTGGTCACGAGAGAAATTTGTTGGCATGTGCTAGGTTTAATTTCAATTGATTAATTATCTATGTATAATTAAGTTAATTGAGTATTAAATCCTAATTTGTATTTAATCAAAATATAATACTTGAGAGGGAATTAAAGTAGCCAAAATTCAAACTAAAATACTAGTTGAATTCGGCAACTTATCACCTTAAATAAGTAAGTTTGTTTTGATTAAATGACTAATGCCATTTGAATTTAAATTCTAATAGAATTTAAATTAAGATATATCTCTTAATTCGGAAGTGATGGAGGCTGAAATTAACACTTAATTTTTGGCACTCACACTTGACCTAAATTAAGTGATATATATTAATGTATTAAATGAATAAAAGGTATGCCGTTTTGCTATTTTTCTCTCTTGGCCGAAATACTCAAGGGGAAAGAAATCTTTCTTATTCTCTTGTGTTCTCGGGCTGAAACAGTAACCTAAAGGAAAAACAAGATCAGATCTTGTGGCTTCAAATCATTTCCATTGCCGAATACACAATCATAGAGCTAGCACTCTTGATTTTAAGCCATCTTTGCAAGTGTGTGTGTGAGAATAGAGGGAGTGGCGTAAAGGCTGTTCCTTGGCATTGTTGGTGAAGATCTAAGGTGGACATATCCTTCTTGGTTGCTGGTCATCATCAAAATCAAGTTTTAAAGGCATCTAAAGTTGTAAGTTTAAAACTCTAAAATTGCATGTTTCGATTCTTGTTATGGAATTGTATGGCATGTATGATAAAATTTTTATTTTTCCGCTGTGCTATCATCACATTCATACCATGTCATAATCCATCATTAGGGAGAAGTTTTTTCTGATCAAATGCAAGCGTGGCTTTGGTATGAATTTACACCGATTGAACATGGCCAATAACCTTAAAGATTTGGCTTTTGGGCCTGATATGTTCAAATCGGACATAGAGAAGCTTATGAAGTACATCTAAGAGCATGACAAGGACTTGACCAACTTTTCAATTTTGCTAGCTTCCTTGGACAAGTCAGCAAACTTAAGACTTTTCCTTTGGGATTTCATTTCATTCTTTTGCATATGTGCATTTTTTTATTTGTTGCAAAATTGGAATTCTAATATTTTCTTAGTCTTTATAGCTTTTATAGTCCTCAACTTGCAAGGAAGGTTACAGAGTGGATAAAGAAGGATTAGGCGATAAGGAAGAAGAAGTCTACACAAGGAGACAATCAGACTACCTAACCAATTAAAGTTTGAAAGTTTATTCTAAGGACTGGGACAATTGGAGCTTCACCAACTCCTACAATCGCTAATCCTTTATTCTACCCTGCCATACCTATCTAAGCTGCCACTCCACCTTTTGTATAGGAGGTCCCTTTAGAAAGGGCATCTCTCATAATTTCTTTTGATCGGACTATGTTCAAAGGGTTGTTCAAAGGGTCGTTGGTCTTTACTGCTATCGTTACTCCTACTTCTAGGATTGGTTCTTTCTCTTTTAAGGATATCCTTTCTCATAAGTTTCCATTCTGAATCCCTAAGTGTTGGACTTTATGAGTTAAGGCTTTATATTCGAGAAAAATATAAATAACATGGGCCCGATTGTCTCTCCTGGGTAAGAGGTGGCTGAAATCAATCTTGAAGCATTTTGCGTGAGTGAGGTTATTTAAGAAATATTTTCTCAATTCTTTTCTTTTTAGTTTTATCTTTTTAAAATTGATTAAGTCATTTAAAGGGTGATGCATCTATATTATGAAAACCTTGCCTAGAAAGAAAAGCTCACTGAAAAGATATGATCCAAATGGAAGCTAAAGGAATAGCTGGAAGAACTAAAGAAGGATTATAAAGCTCAACTCCAAGCTTTTCATTTGTAGCATTTTGCTTAGATTGGAAGCTCTTATCCCAGAATTCTTAACTCTTCACTCAAATGGGAAAGCTTCAGAAGAAGGTGGATTTTATGGAAAATATAAGTCACAAACTTCAAGAAGGGCTATACTTTCTACATTAGACTCACCAAAAAGAGTTAGTCGATTAGAAAGACCATCTGAAGGATTAATTGGGTTATCTCCAGAGCGTTTTCATAGCTTATATTTTACTGAGTGTGACAGATACTATTTTGGAGAGGACTTTAATTTTTTAGAGGATCTAACCAACCTTTTGAGGCTCATTTTGAGAGTGATAGTGAGAGTCCTCTAGTTAGGGAAGTCAATTAGCCTAACAATGAGGAGCATAAAAATTAGAATAAGCTCTTTTGTACTTTCTTTTTGATGCATTTTTAACAAGTGTACTAAATCGATAAGTAATATAAGGTGCTCAATTTAAGACCCATGAATACCATACTCAAGGGATTGTAAATGCAAGCAATGAAAATCAAGTGTATGCTAATGAATTCCTAGATTTTTATGTAAAAATGCAGTTATTATTAAAATGCAAAAAAAAAACAAATAAAATAAAACTTGCAGTAATTTTACTATAACTTAAGCAGTTAAGAAATTAACAAGATGAAAATTTATATATTAAAAATGTTGCTCAAGTTCACTCATCCTCCCCATACCCAAATATGAATTTAATTAATCTAAAATTATATATATGAATTGGGATAACTTTCTTAACCCAAGCATCCCATTTTAGAGCAAGCTATTCTAATAATTAAATATCCCATTTTTGAGCAAGTCCTATGATTAGCCTAAGCACAGGTCTAGTATCCTAGGTTTGGTTTGCTTCCCATTCGGAGCCAAACAACCTAAAATCCTATCCATTTTCCTCCAAACTTTAGCTCTAATACCATATTAACTATAACCCATCAAGTCCCATGCCGGAGCAATCTTAAAGTTACAACAAATGCAGCAGAAAAATAGAGTAAGATAACATTCATGGTGTTCAAACATCTAAATAAATGATCCAAACAAGATAACATGATAAAATCATTCATCCAACTTAGATAAATTGCTCAAAATATCAAAACCCAAGAAATATCATTGAAGCATCAGTAAAATGCAACATTGATATTTATCTAAACTCAAAATTGTTCAATACATTGGGTAATAGGGATTCAAAGATCCCCCAAATAACTAGTTAACTACTCACTACCCCTTACAAAATAAGAAGAGAAAAGGATAGAAAAACCTATAAGTTCATGTTAAGGATGAACACCAGCTGAATCCCAAGCTTTCTTCTCTAAATCTCTAATGAAAGATGAGCTCCTTAATGAAAACCATAAATCTAATCTATGTATTTGTGAATCTATACTCTATTTTTTATGTAAATTTATCATATTTACAATTATAAAACTAGATACTATGCCTATAAAATGAAGAAATGAAAGAAAAAAAAGAAAAAAAGAACCCTAGATCTAGAAAAATTCGAGATTCTACCAAATAGAAAAATCTACCTTATATAGGCTCGATAAGGTCATGGTCAACACTAAATTTCTACTGACCGTTACTTGCTAAAAAATTGATTCTAGACTAAGATGGGTCACGATCAGTACTAAAAAGCTGCTGACCGTGACATACTTCTTTATTACATTCGGAATGAATACTGAACACCTCACTGTTAGTACTAAAAACCTACTAACCGTGAGATCTTCTTCATCTCAATTTTGGACTGAAGAATAACTAAGTCATAGTGACCATAAAATTTTTGCTACTCATGACAAGAATGAAACACTACATTTTGACATGAAACACTAGGTCACGACTAGTACTAAAAACCTGCTGACCGTGAAATACCTGTAAAATCTACAATTGAGCATATAATTCTATCAAAATTCCTCTAAAGTATATAAAAGATAAGATTTACTAAATTTTGATAGAATTTATTGAATTTAGACATTGAAAAGACACTTAAAAGTAGACTGAAAAAGACTAAAAACTAAATACTAAAATGAAGTTATCGAAATAGCCGACACTTAGACTTCGCTTGCCCTCAAGCAGACAAATCATCCACATTTTTGAAAATTCAAACTCCAACCCAGAACATGAAAATTTAGATGAGCCAAATTAACTCCAAGCAGAAGACACTCAAACGAAAAATTTAACCAAAAAGACTCAAACTAATCTATATTGAACAATTTCTTATGCGTGTATGCTAGGCCAAAACAAATTCATTAGTTTTCAAAACCAAAAACCACTAGTTAATTTCAATAATGGAGCAAAAAGAAAAGTATGCAAAAATTTTGCAAAATGTTTTCGTACTTGAAACTCAAGATAGTCATAGGCCTCTTTTTTAGCACCGAAACCACAAGGGTCATCCCCATTAAATAACTCAGAGAAAAAAATAGGATCACTAGTGCTTACATTAAGGTTGTAATGGAAGGTCTGTATTGACTCCAAAGAAGGGATAAGGTTAACAAAATAGTATCAGCCACACTACCAAAAACACCACCTAACTTTTTGAAAATCATTAACTTTTTCCACATTTTCTGCCCTTGCTATCAATACTAAGGGATAAATCACAAAGGACATTAACTAAACTCACAAATACAAAGGAAGTAAAAGCCAAAATTTTTGTCTCTTGAACTAGCTCAACAATTAACACTTCCTCTTAAATGTTAGGTACCTCACACTTATTTCTTACAATAAGAAGTTCAATAAAATTTTTATAGCATAACCTTTATTCTACTAGTTGTTTTTAAATGAACAAATGAGAAGGGCACCAGCAGACTCTTAATCTTTTAATTTAAATATGTCTTGAGATTTTCAAGTCTTAGCTCACACTACCCTTTTTTTTCATAATTTCCATCCAGGTTTAACACCCTTAACTAATCAAGCATATACAAATCCATTACTCATAATGCACAATACTGCCCAACCTAGAATGGCCAATTCTAAAATAGGGAAGATAAATGGAATTTAAGTTATATGGTTAATTCATATAGTGCAATCAAGAAAAATTTAAATAGTACGCTTTTAGCATACCGATTAAGCTCAATGAGGCTAGCAATGGTAAAAATAACACAAGGTAGGATAAATGTCATTTTAAAGGTGACTATCAAAGAAAGGCTACCTAGATCATATCCTAATTCTGCCTAACTAGAATATTCATTTCGTAGGGTAATGAGGAAGGTTCTAGCTTATCCTTTAATTCTTTCATCCTATCATTCTCACTAACTGGTTTTTCGATAATTTTTAGAAAAATAGTCTAATGTGCACAAAGGAATATAAATCAAACGATATATGACTAATTAAGACTAATTGAAAGAAAAATTCTCTCTAAAACATGCTACTACTCTCTTGCTACTTCAAGCTCTCTAAATAAATATTTCGTGAATCTTAGTTCAAACTGATTCAATTCAAAAACAATCAAGGGTGAACTAAACTAATTACAAATGATAACAACAACTCAACAGAAACACAAAATTATTCAAAACTTAAAATAAAAGACAACCAAAATAACTAAAAGACTAAAGAAAAATAAAACTATTAACGGTAAAGATAAAAGATAAAAAAATGGCAAGTAAATTTAAACTAAGATAACTAAGATAAGCTGAAATAAACTAAAAATTTGAAATTTGAAACAAACTATTCAACTAGACAATCCCAAAAACAATAACTACTTAAAAATATAAACTAAAAGAACTTTTAACCTTTAAAACTAAGACAAAAGAGTTTATGGTTCTAAGGACTTCACAAAATTTTGAGCACTTAAACAATTCTTCATTATTCAACAAATCTTCACAATTCATCTAGGTCAGCAAAATTTTCTTCTTCACTATTCACAAAAATAGAATAACGCTTTCAATCCCTAAAAATAAATGTTCGCCTACCCCACACTTTAAAAGCTTGCTGCCATCAACAAGATAATAACAATACACACAGAAAAATAAATGGGGGTAGAGAACTCCCTACAATTTAATGGTCTGGTATGGGAGGAGGTGCAGGTTGGGGAAAGAGTGCATCCAGCCTTGATGCCACACTGGTGAGAGCAATCAACATTTGATGTTGCTCCTCTTTAAACTCATCCTGCTTAGCAACTAGGGCATCCATTTTCTTAATTAGTGTAGCATATTGAGCAAAGGATAGGGTCATAACTCCATGGTTTGGAGGACGATGAGGATTGTTTAGACTTCTTGTCATCTTGTCTATACATCCCTCCCTATTAATGAGCCTGATACCATCCTCCCTAAGTATAAATATAAAATTTTTAGGGTTTTAGGAGGGGTATGAATAATTTTTTTAAAGAGCCACCACTAGAGAAGAAGAATATTTTCTCTCTCTCTCTAAGATCGAGCTCTACCAATCCTTGTTAAATGAATACCGCTTATAAAATGAAATTTATATTTTATTCTTAAAAATAAGAATTATGGATCGAAGTAAGAGATCTGGACTACAATCATCATGGAGTCAAAATATCTCCTGAGGCTAATATTCTAGGCCCTTTTTTCTATTTTATCTCTCTAGAATTAAGTTAATATGATCATGTGATTCAAAGAGTCATATTGGCATGTTTAATTATTATATTTAAATAATATGCATTGGTGTGTGAGGTATGATTCACTTTATGAGTTGTTTAACATGGTAGAGGCATGATAGATCCTTTGGTATTCCTTCATTGTTATATGTATAAAGTTTTTTATTTCTTTTATTATTCCTTTAATTTTGTAAACATATGTTTCTTATACATGTTTTATTGTGGATAATTTATTGATTTACCACATTTTGGTATAAGTTAGATTGCATAAATGCATGTTATAGGTTAGAAATATCTTTTTCACTTTTTTTTGTATTTTTGCTTTATTTCTATAAATTTTGGTTTTGTCCAGTGGTGATGGACTGAAAAAAGGGTTAAGAGACTGCCGTCCTTCATCTGATGGATAGGACATCTCAGTCCCTTCTCCTCATCCCATCCCTCGTTCCCCCTTTTGGCCATCCCTCACTCTGATGCCTGTCCTTAGGTGATTTTTGAGGCATTATTTCATATATTTTAGGCCTTTTATGCATATTTTTATTTATTTATTGGTAAAATATAATATTTATGCATATTCAACATGTTTTCGTTCCTGTACAGCATATATTCTTGCCCAAATCAATTCTGTTTATGTAAATGCTTTTGTGATTATTTTGTAATTTTTTTACTAATTTTTTTACTTTATGTGATTTCTTTTTTGAGCAATTGGTGCATTATAGTTTCGAAGGCTGTATGGTTTTTTGCATGGGAAATCGAGTTTTCCTAACTGGTTACCATCTCTATTCCCTGATGATATTACTTACCTTATTTTATTCATTTATTATGGTTTTTGATCGATTATTTATTTATTTTTGTTTCATATGTATTATTTTTTTGGGTTGTAATAGTTAGTAAAAAAATATTTTTTCAAGCACATTAAAATCAAAAGACATTTAAAAACTTTTCTATCAAATAAATTTGGTTTTCTTTATAAAACATGGACAAATGTCCATTTTTAGCCTAAATTCACAATAAAAATATTTTGTAAATATGCATGAGGGAACTAATGTTCCCAACCCAAATTAACTACCCATTTTATGTATGTATATTGATATTGTTGTATATCATTCTTTGGGATGATTTACCTTTGTAATAAGCTTAAGTAGATGATTTACTTACTTATTTATTGCTTTTCAATGATTGATTAGGATGTTTATTTAATTATATGCTTTTGTATTGTGTGAGAGAGGAAAGTGGATTAATCCTAAAACTTGATTATAAACTGGCACCTAACTAAAATTCCTAATAAGAGGGATGTCCCAAACATCAGTCTCTGATTGGGTATCAAAATAAGGTCTATAATCAATTTTTAATGCTCTTTTGAGTAACACCCACCTTTTAAAGCCCACTTGTATATGCTTTTCATGGGTTGACCATGAGCAATAAATTGGATTTGACCCTTCTTATTGCAAATTGGTCAGTTTATGGTGTGAGTGAGCCTTCTTCGATCTCAGGCCCTAAAATTAGGCCTTCAAGAGCGAACCCAAAAAGAATGGCAACTCCATCATGCATCATAGATACATGGAAAACATCATGGATTCTCTCTAGTTCTGGTGGTAGCTTCAACCTATAAACAACTGGTCTGACATGTTGCAACACTTCATATTAACTAATGAACCTAGGACTGAGCTTATCCTTATTTCTAAATCATAAAATCTTTCTCTATGTTGAGACTTTCGAAAATACTTTATCCCCTACATTGAACTCTATGTCTTTCCTTTTCAATTCTGCTTAAGATTTTTGCCTATCTGCTACAACTTTCAAATTTTCTTCGATTAACTTTACTTTTTATTCAGTTTTTTTATTAGGTTTAGTCCCACCAGCTTGCTTTCACTAAGCTCGGTCCAACACAAAGGAGTTCTGCATTTTTTTCATATAATGCTTGAAATGGTACCATTTTGACACTGGATTGGTAACTGTTATTATATGCAAATTCTACTAATGAAAGATATTTCTCTTAGTTGCTACCAAACTCCAGAATGTAACACGTTAACATATCTTCTAGCATTTGTATTACTAGCTCAGACTATTCATTTGTTTGTGGATGGAAAGCAATGCTATGGTCCAAACGACTTCCCAGTGCTTCTTAAAGTTCTTTCCAAAATCTAGATGTGAACTGAGCATCCCTATCTGAGATGATGGAGGAAGGAAAACCATGTAATCTCACAATATTATTAATGTAGATTTTTACTAGTTTGGTTAATGAAAAATTCAATCTCACCGATAAATAATGTGCAGATTTAGTCAATCTATCTACTGTTACCCACATGGAGTCACGTTGGCTTCTAGTAAGTGGGTGAATTTTTCCACTAACCTTTATGAAGCTTAAAATTACCTAATCTTCCTTTTCTTTGCCTTCCTCCTCTTTGTTCTTTTCTTTTTCTTGGTACCACCTTTAGGCCGAATTTAGGAGAGAGAAAATAATGAGTTTATGTATGAATTTTGACATCTAAATGCTATTAAATGATTAGCTAGAGATGCTCTACAAGCGTATATAAAAATTTCCAATTAAAACTAACAAAAACTCCATACTTTACCTAATTAGTGTGATTTTCTCTCACTAGAATTTTGCAACTTCCAAGCTCCTTCTTGCTCCAATTTAATTTCTAGGATAAAAAGGATGCCTTCTAGTATATTTAGGGCTTAAGATATGGTGGGAGGAGAGAGAAATAAAGAAAAATGGTGGAAACTTAGTAAAGAGGGTTGTTTGGATTTTTAAGGAGAAATGGAGGAAGATGGCAGATATTTAGGCAGAATTATAGATGATTCTAGACCCCTTTAGTGTACCCTTAAGTCCACCAAATCTAGGATCAAGATTCTTCCATTTGCTATTTGATCTAATAGTTTATTTTTAAACTACTTGTCATGATTTCATTAGTTCCTATCCCTTTTTATGCAATGATGATGCATATAGGTGATTATGGATTATTTTCAAATGACAATTATGCCCTTAGATGAATTAAATATGGCCTTTAAGCCCTCCAATTAATTTAACCTCGACTTTTTACCATTTTTTGAAATTGATGTTTTGTTTGTCAGAATATCATAAAATTTTTCCCCATATGCAATAACATGTGCAGTAGCACATTTTAAAAATTTCAAATTATTTTGACATTATTTCAATATATTTTCAGCCCTAGAGGTAAAATCCGCCAGTCCAAAATCCTAAATTTTGAAACAATAAAAAAAATTATTTTTCACTTCCAATAGTTCATTTATGCTATTTCTAAAAGGTTTATACGATCGAAATAATTTTTAGAGGTCTTTACAATATTTTAATGCTCGATCAAAATTTTGATCAATCGAGTTTATGGTACTAGATAAAAATTTCTCTGTCTATTTTAAAGAACTATTTAAGCTCAATTTCTTCTCAAATTATACAAATGAACTCCATTTAATATCTATTTTCTTATTCTAAGGTTAAGTCAAATTATCTGCCAGGTCACCCATCCTCGAATTTTCTTAGCATAAACACTTTTAACATTTATATACTTTCAAATTTTTCTATACTATTCTACTGTAATTTCCTTAAAAACTTTCCTAGGGTTATTTTTCATGGTCTTGAATGCACCATACATGTTAGATGCAGATTTTAGGGTGTTACACCATTTCTCATGTAATATAATCTAATTACTAAATTTGTCTGAATAATATTGATAATAAGCAACAATTGAAGGAAAATGACATTTACAATTAATGTAAGGAAAAAACCAACTAAAAAACATAAAATTAAAAAGATAAAATAGGCTTTAATTGAATAAACAACTAAAGAAAAGAATAAAATAACATAAATAAACAATAAATCACAAGGAAAAACAAATAAAAGTGGAAAAAACCAACCTTAAGCCTTCAATAGAAAAGTGAAATTCATAGAACAAAGGTTGAAAAAATAGTACATACACGTGTGTAATTTGATTGCAAATTCATTGGTGTAAACGATGCATAAAATGGAGTTTAAAACGAGCAGGAATGGCTAAAAAACATCCCTTGGAGAATGTGAGTCGCATTCCAAAAGAGGGAGAAATGAAAGAAGGAAGAAGAAGAAGAAGAAGAAGAAGAAGAAAGGATTGATTTTAAATGAATTTTGGTGAGTTACAGCTCAATGGCATGAGTCGCGTGGCGAGTCATGGCCCTAGGGCATGACTCACACACAAAATGATATAACATCACCTAAAAGGAATGAGTCATGACCTTGGAGCGTGACTTAGCAAATGAGTCACAGTCTTAGGGCGTGACTAAACTAAAACATTTAAAAAAACCCATTAACAGTCATAAGTAGTAGTAAATGGTCATCAATAACAATTAAATCACCTTTAATTTCTAATTAACCAATTACTTACCCAATTAAATTTAAACTTTAATATGAATTTAATTATTTACATGATGTCAAATTATTTACATCTACTACTACTACTGCTGCTGCTGCTACTACTACTACTACTACTACTATTATTATTATTATTATTATTATTATTATTATTCAACACTTATTAATTATTGTTACTATTTCCATTATTAATTTATATTTATTAACACATGTACGATATTATTAATTTACTCCCTGAATTAAAATGGCATTCTCAATTTTTGGTGCAAATTTTCGTGAAATTTCCCTGTAAAACTTAAGGAACTTACAAAATAAGTTAGAAAATATACATGTATAATGCAAAAATGCATCACCTAAGTGGTTTAAAGATGACTCAAGGTTTAAGGGTGTGAGTCAAATGAGTCAATGGAGCGACTCACATTTGGCCTATAAATATCCATCAGACTTTCTCATTTGCTTGTTTGACCTCTTTAAGTAGGCTTCCCTTCTAGGTAAGTGCTCTTTTCTTTTGCCTTTTCTGTGTCTTTACCATTATTTAATTAATTATCTATTCTTATTTTATTATTTTTCTTTCTTCTTCTCTTTTTGTATACTTTCCATTTTATTTAATTCTGTCATTTATTTTTTATCTTTTGTTTTTATATTTTGTTTTTTATTATTATTATTATTATTATTATTATTATTATTATTATTATTATTATTATTATTATTATTATTAAGGTTATCACTTTGTTGGCATTATTAATATTATTTTTATTTTTTTTATTGTAATCATTCTTATATCGCTTCATTTATTACCTGAATTATTGTTATTTCATACACTTACACGTTTTACCATACTACTTTATTATCGGCAAATTAATTATTACCACTGCATTTTGTCCATTAATCTAAAACCCTTATTATTTATACATATTTTCCCTTCACATGTTTTATCAACCCATAGGCTGCTTGATGCCCTCAAAACCTAGGAAAATCCAATCTTTGCTCCATATTCTAGTTTAAGGTTTCTGAGGAGAATTTGTCTTGACATAAATCTCTTGCTAGCAGTTGCCTGATATTGGGACCCTAGATTCCCCATCTTTAGATTTACCCATTAGAAGTTGTGTCCTTTTTTCGAGGAACTTGCTAAAATTGATGGTACGGCTTTCATTCCTAGAACCTTACCCTGTTTTTCCAAATTAAGTATCAGATTACCCCATAAATGCAAGTCAATTCTTAGGAATCCTTCTCTCTGAGATCATCATATTAGTGTCTCAACAAAGACCTATCCCTTTGGAACCGCTGCTTGATGCACTAGATAACTTATTTGGCATATCCACTTTCCATGTTAGCGTTATTGTGTTGATCTATCTTACTTTGTATTTAATAGTGAATTAAGGGAACCAATTGGTGATTACCAACTGCTCGTTATCATCGAAGGCATATGTAGTAGTCTGGCTCCCTTTCTTGTTATTTTAGCAGAGACCATCCTCAGCCAAGACACTATCTGCACTAATCCTGGTGTAGCTTTCTTTGGGAATCCCTTATTACTCTAGGTATAGTCAAGGTGGTGTGACCCTTATGGGTTTTCACACTTGTTTTTCTTGGCAAAAAATGCATCCTTTTGAATTTTCATGTAACCCTGTACCTTACTTTTGGTGTAGATGAATCTAACTCATCCCAATAGCTTCTATTTCATCATTTTTTTCTTTTTTCTTTGATTTTTTTAGGTATGGATATAAGAGAAACTAAGGCATTTTGTGGAACCTCCTTCTAGGGTAATAATCATATATTCTTTGAGGCATTAGCTTCTTACAAAATGACTCTACAACTTTGACTCACCATAGAAAGGCTTTATATGGCTAGAATAATAGATGATAGTGACATCAACTTTATATACGTGTGGCTAGTACCTAGTTACGTAAGGATAAGCATTTTGGATATGTATAACTATGCAATCTACATAGAGCCACCTTCTACATAGTTTCTTATTGTGCCTACCAATTTAGGGAGTGATAAGACATTATAAGATGCCCATTGTCATTTCAATGAGGTACCTTATCTGTCACTTTTGTTTCTAGTTATCATCACTTCTGGACTCAGTTATATTCAAAAGCTGATAATTAGAGCCTAAATGACTATGATTTTACCACTTCTGTTGCATATAGAAGATGGGTATCTATCCAAGTAGCTGATAAGAGAGCATATTGGCTAAGACAAAACTCAGGAAAGAGTAATAAAGGGTGATCTTTAGAATTAAATATATAATATAAAGAGTTATATCCTACTTTTTGTATCGAACAAGATAACTTAGAGTATGTATAATAAACCTCTCTTATTTATATTAATGTATGAGTTTGAATTATATATGATAATATTTCCACACATTTTCACTATACATGATCACTATTCTAACAATAAGTTCAAAAATACAAAGTCTTACTCATTCATAGGATTAAATCAAAAAGTTCCTTTCCTCTAGATTTTTTATTGGATATTCACTTTGCCTCTAATTTTTGCCTAAGATGCCTTTTTTCGATTTTTACCTTAGCGAGGTGCCCAATTTTAGCAAGGCCATTGTTTATTATTTATCTTTTTCTCTTTTATTATTGTTATTTTTTTGAATCTATTCATGGAACCTTTTTAGCCTATCGACGTTGATTGGTTCTTTAAAGTTGTTTCCATCATTGTCACTCAAGATTGTAGCTCATTTGGATAATAGCTTCTTTAATACAAATGGGCCCTTCCATATTGGTCTAAACGTACCTTTAATGTCAAACATGTTTGTCCTTATCTGCTTAAAAACTAGATCTCCTTTTTTTAGGGGATGCTTCCTAACCTTCTTTCCAAAAGATCTTGCCAGCCTCTTCTGATAAATTTAGTTATGATAATAGGCTCGCATCTTATCTCCATTCAATAGGTTAAGCTAAAGTAACTCTATTTAGCCTATTCTATCTCTACTAATTCATCTTCTAAAACCACACTCAATGACTAATGCTCAACCTCTTCTAGCAACATAACTTATGTTCCATAAACAAATGAGAAAGAAGTGGCTCTAGTTGAAGTCCTGGCTGTAGTTTTATATCCCCACAATGCAAAAGGTAACTTCTCAACCTAGTCCTTATAGGTTCTAACCATCTTATAAAGCTAAACTCCATATCTTCTAAGCATTCATTCAGTTTCTCTAGGAAAATGGGATCTATTGTCACACACAATATGGTGTGAAATAACGTATCTACATATTAAATTCTTTTCAATGAACTTTGCCATGTCCTTTGCACCTAAGTTCATGAATGATTTTGCTTCTATCTACTTTGAAAAGTAATCAATAGCCACCATAATGAACATGTCTGTTTGATGCTAGTGGACAGATCATACCCATGTTGTTATTGCCCCAAGCAACAAAGGGCTAGATTGAGGTAAGATTACACAATTCTAACATGGGCACATATGTCAAATTAGAATATTACTGGTATGGCTGACATTCCTTTACATATCTGGAATAATATGTAATCTTTTTAGGCAAGGCCAATCCATTCATATGAGCACCACAAACTCCAGCATGGACTTTTTTCATGAATTTCTTAGCTTTTTTCTCATCTACACACCTTAATGGTAGGCCATCTACCTGCCTTTTATAGAGTACCCCACCTACAGTGATAAACTGATCGAATAACTTGCATGACATTCTTTAATCTTTTTCTGTAGCCTCCTTTAGGAATACAAATTTCTTGATGTAATTTTGAATATTGAAATACCAAGGCTTTCCATCATTTGGCTTAATATCCATCACTTATTTGACCTTAAAACATGGTTTATCAGAGCTAAAAATGAGTATAGGCTTTATGCTTACCCTTTCCGGGTTATCCCATGTTGATACCAATGTTGTTAAGGCATCAACTCATAATTTTTCATCCCGAGGAGCATACTTGAAAGTACAACCCTCAAAGTGATCGCTCAAAGTATTTAAACATCTTGCACAAGGTACCAACCGCTCTTTTCTTTCACAGCCCATTCACCTTTTGCTTCGTAAACCACCAAAGATGAATGAACATAAACTTTTGCACTTCTTGCCCCCAGGGCCAATAAAGCTTTCAATCCAAAGATACATACCTCATACTCAACTTCATTATTAGTGGCCTTATATATGAGTTTTTTTTGGCAAAAGGCATCTTTTCTCCCTCATCAAAAAATATCTACCATCCTTGAACTGCTATAGCCATAATGTTCTCATTAGGGAACTTATAGGATATCTTTTCTCCCTCTAACGGTTGGTCTTTTTAAAATTCTGCTATAACCCTTTTCTTAATAGTTTCTTGAGTAATGTAATCAATATCAAATTCCTGTAAGAGAATCAACCATCTTTTCATTTTTCCCAATAGTGAGGGTGTTTTTTGTAAGTATTTAAGGTGTTCTGCTTGGCTAATGCTTATACTTTGTACGAATTAAAGTAGTGCCTTAGCTTTTAAGAGGCCCAAATGACTGATAAGTAAATATTCTCTACCTCCACATACTTAGTTTCATATGGAAAAAATTTCTTGTTGAGATAATACATGACATACTCAACCCTAAAATCATCCTCCTGAGCCATTATTGCTCCCACTAAGCTATCTTCTATAGCCATATACAAAATCAAAGGCTTCCCAGCTTGTGGCTGTCTTAGTACCAATAGATGTACAAGATATTTGCTAATAGTGTCGAAAGCTACTTGACAATCTTCATTCTATACCATTGGCTGATCCTTTTGAAACAGCTTGAAGATAGGCTTATAGATGGAAGTCAACTTGGCTATGAATCGACTGATATATTGCAGCCTTCCTAAAAACCCTCGAATTTCTTTTTCTTCTCACGGTACAAGTATTTCCTTGATGGCCTTTACTTTATCAGGATCATTTCCATCCCCTTTTGACTCACAACATGTACTAGAAGCTTTCCTAAAGTCACCTTGAACATGAACTTCTTCAGGTTCAAATGAAGGTTATAACTATCCATCCTTTGAAAGAACTTTTCCAAAGCTTCAAAATGGCCTTCTCGAGTTGCCAATTTTATCATCATACATCTATGTATACTTCTACTTCCTTATGGATCATATTATCCAAAATCTTTATAGCAATACTTTGACAAGTAACACCTGCATTCATTAATCGAAACGGCATGACTCGGTAAGCATATGTGCCCCATTCTTTCATGAATGTTGTTTTGATCATATCCATAATTTTATTCACAATTTGATTGTATCTAGCATACCCATCCATAAAGCTATACATTGCATAAGCAGCTGCACTATCTACTAGGATGTCTATTTGAGGAAGCAAAAAATCATCCTTTGGATAAGCCTTGTTCAAATCCCTATATTCCATACAGACTCAAATCCTTCCATCTTTCTTAACCACTAGAACTACATTTTTCAACCAAGTTGGATGCTGGACTTCCACTAGAAATTTAGCCTCTATTTGCTTCTTTATTTCTTCCTTGACCTTCTCTGTCTGTTATAGCCTATGCCTCCTGAGTTTCTGCTTAACAAGCTTATACATAGGATGGGTAGGGATAACATGCTCAGTGACTACATGATCAATTCTTGGCATATCTTCATATGTCCAAGCAAATACTTTTTCATATTTCTTCAATATTGTTTCAAATTCTTTTCTCTTTTCAGAGGTAACATTAGATGCTATTAAGATTTCTCTTGGGTTTTCAAGAGTACCAAGATTGAATGGAGTAGTTTTTATTGAATTAATGTTAAATATAGATGCTTTATGATCATGATCATGTGAAATGAAATTATGCAAAACATCACACAAGTAAAGTTATTCATATTATTACTATAAGAGGAGCTACATACATCATCATTAAAAAGTTTAGGTATAAAAAGTTTATCTATAAAATATCCTTATCTACATCTGAAGAGTTCGATGCCTCAGATGAGCCTACTCTATCTCCTGCATTTTATGGAGCCTTATGTTATGCTTTTATACCAGCTTCTTCAATATCTTTCCTTAATTTAGGCATAGAAATTTTAGATTTAACTTTTTCCTTCCCTTTTACCCCGAAAGCTAATAATTCTAGAGTTATGATCTCTAAAGGAACATTATCATCCTAATTAGACATCCTGATCATGATTTCTTTATCCCAAAACCCCTTGGCAGGCTTGATGGTCCCGCTAACCCAATTAAAACTATCATTGAATATTTCAAACTCGAGAACAACCCTTAACCAGTATAGGCTTAATCTCACCACAATATTGAGGTGCAACAGATGTAGGCATGAAGCTATCAAGAATGTGTGGTACACCCATCGACTATTATAGACTCTTTCTTTTAGCATCAGATTATTTATAGCCTAATCCCTTTTGGCCGGTCTATCATGTTGTAGTAATAGCTTCAAAAGGACCTTAGGAATCATTACCTAATCTAGTTCCTAGTAGAAAATTCATTTTCTTTATCATATTCACCACTTAAGGGATAAAGTCCTGCTCACCTCCATCATCAACACTAATGGTAGTTACATGGAACTCAATAAATGGTTGATTTTCTATTCCTAACATAAAAACCCGGTTCTCTCTAATAGCTCTTATAGTAACCATTTTACCTTTATTAGGAATTTTAATCATCTAATGAAGAGTACAAGAAACTCCTTCTAATTTGTGAAACCAGGGTCTTCCCAATAACACAAAAAGATTGGCAGGTATTGGCAATACTACAAATTCAATCTCAATTTCGATTATCCCAATCTTTACATCAAGCTTAAAAGTACCCACTGCTTACCTATGATAATTATCATAGGCAGTGACCACCAGATCAGACTTGCTCAATATAGACTTATTCAACCCAAAAGTTAGGAGTGCTACAAGTGGACACACATTGATTAAAGATCCATTGTCTACCATTAGACATATTTTATGCTTCTAATTAACTAAGGCCTTTATGTATAAAGGATGATTGTGTTCCCAACCTTTAATGGGTAGATCCCCATTAGTATACACAATATTTTCCCTAGCATTTCCTTTAACCAAGTTTAATAGCTTTGAAGGTGAAATAGTCATAGCCACAGTGGACTCACATAAGACCTTTACTACTTTTTACCTATGGAAGGGCGACTGCCTAAGCAAGTCCCAGATTTAAATTTAAGCATGAGTTTTTTTTTTGCTGTTTGAGGATCTGATCCTCCTCCTGTTCCCTTTTTGCAAATAATGGTTGTGGATCTGGTTGTCTCTCTACTTGTGGCGCTATCTTGTCACTTCGAGTAATTAACTTTACTTTCTATCTTTCTTCCTTATTTTTAAAATCCCATAAATCTATGGGGCCAATAAAACCTTCATCTTCACAAAGGTGACTCCCAATAGTTAATCACACATACCCCTAGCTTTTTCTCCTCTCTTGCATCTAATTGCTCAGGGTAAGTAATGGGTACTCATTACCATAAAAGCCACATAACATGTGCCATTCCAGCAAACCTGAACCAATCACCGATATAAGAGGCGGGACTGCATTATAACTTTCTTTCTTCCTTTCCCTCTTTTCTGGATCAATAATCTATTTGCTATCATTAATATCTTTTTTTATCTCTCAAAGTCCTATAGTAATCCGTAAGATGGCTTGTGTGTTGATGATATGCACATTATTGATCAGCCTAATGATTAGGCTGACCCTAACTTCTAGCAGGTTTAGCTTGTAATGGTTGCAATATTCCTTTCTTTATCAACCGATCAAGTACCCATGATAGACATCTACCCGGGTTTAAAGAATGCCTTTGAGTGTTCTTAGCAACAGACACCTCGATTGTCTTTTCAGTAACACCCATGCCACTAGCTTTGTTAGCCGCACTTTTATATCCTTAATGACCAAAGCTAAAACCAACACTTCTTATAGAGCTTGCCTTCTTAGCCAAATACTCACCCTCGACTTCAATGGCAATATCTTTTAAGGATTCCTAATTTTAACCCTTCATCTTCAAACCTTCTCTTAAATAAAGGCCAGTGTTTCTAATGACAAACCTAATCTGATCAGTAGTATTAGGCTTTCTTTTCATCTCTATTACTCTATTCCTCAACCTAGTTAGGTACTTATTAAAAGATTCATCCTGTTTCTATTACAGCAACTCAAGATCTTTCAAAGTAACTTCCATCTACATGCTACAATCATACTACCTCAAAAACTCTTATGTCAGCCTATCCTAATCTTCCTTAGTACACCTATATAGGCCATGATTCCAGTCAATAGCAGGGCCTATAAGACTAAGGCTGAAATACTCAACCTTTTACCTTTTAGTAAGAGTGGTGCCTTTCATGTTTAGGGTATACTACTTGATATGGGCATATGGGTTATAAGTCCCATCAAACTTAGGTAGATCAGGCATCTTGAAATCATTGACATAGCATGTCTTCACTTTCCAAATCTTTATCCTTTGGACTAATCCTTTTTCCAATTGATAAGACTCAAGCCATTGCTTCTATCTTTTTTTTTTCCATTTTTCTGAGAACTGGGTCTTCCATTTTAGGTTATTTCCCTTTCAGGGTTTGTGTTATCGCTACCTCTTCTTCCTCTTTAGGAATAAAATCTTCCTCAAGAGAAACACCTTTATCCTTTCACTGTTTAATAAATAGAGCTCTTAATCCTATTCTTCTTAACTCGACCATTAAAAAAAGTCCTACAAGGGCATTAGTTGAAGTGCTTTTAGCAACCATAAGCTCCCCATAAGTAGCAGCAGCTACCAAAGTTTGTTGGCCCATATGCTATGCTAAAGAACTCATCATGTCAATCATCGTAGACCTTATTCTTCTCTCAAACTCATCCAATCTTTTATGTAGTTCCCAACTATTAACAGCCCCACTTTACATTGGATCTACCATGTATGTGCTTTCCAGAACTATCTCAAAGACCTTGGCCAAACCCAAATTAGTTTCTAACGCTGATTTAAATGAATCTGATAAAGATCTTCTAACCAAATTCTTGTCCGAACTCTTGAAATACCTTATCGAGTCTATGGTGACTGCAGGAATCTATAACCCTTAAGCAAGATTCTAATCTTCCAATTTAGCCAAAATATTTTCCTACCGGTACATTTCAATCAAGGCCATTATAGCTATGCTCAGAGTGAATTCACAGAGAAACTCGAGCTTGAAACTTGTCTAAAAAGAACTCATCTCTTCATAAAAGTTCAAATTCCTAAACTACTTAGATGACTCTATAATGGCTGAAAAAAGAATTTGTTAGCATAATGTATGATTATGCATGTAATGCATGGGCATATTGTACATCATTTTCAAAACACATGCGCAAGTCAAAAGTAAACCTTCCACCCTTATTTCTCCCATATAAGCGATCATCAGTCTATTTCTTAGGCTGGATTGGCCTATGGGTTAATAGTGAACCCAATGTACATAAATGATACACAACAGAAAACTAGTAACATAGCCCCTCTTTATTTAAAATGCAAGCAAATGCATCATTGATATATATTTGGATAATTCAGACAAACAAAGGTAGACCCATCGGGGCATGACAACCTTTCTTGAGCACCTTCCTTAATTGATTAGAATTTGATCAAATATATAGGTATTTAAATATTATGAACAATATTATGGTACATGATACCTAGGGAAAGTATTTATGGCCATTACATAAGGCTTTGGCCTATTAGTACAACTTTAAGGCTACCCAAGCATGGTCCATGCTAATAGATCTAGCTCATCACAAGTATAATGATTGATCAGATCACCATTTAATATAACTCATGGTATGAGGCTTGGGCTGGTGATTATTCCCTAAAACTTCCCTGTATTGAGTTAACCAATAAATCTAAATTGATACAAAACTAAAAAAAAAGTTACAAAAATGATAGACCAAAAGGAACTAAGATAAAAGAAAAAAAAAGAAATAGAAGAGAGAACAAGATAAGAAATTAAAAACTAAAGGAAAAAACACATAAGGAACAAAGGAAAATGGCCAGGAGTGAGTCACGGACTCACTCAAGAGCTAATGGGTGAGTTATAACCCCAATGAAGTGAGTTATGGCCTTTAGTGGGATGTCACAGCCCATTCAAGTGAGTTATGGTCCATTCAAGGGTGAGACATGGCAAGTCAAGAGTGACTCACGGCCTGAGGCCTAACTCCCTTATGACTCAAGGTCATGAGTCACCTCTGAAATGTCCAATGGCTAATAGATCAATGCTATAACTAATACTCAAACTTCTGAAATAATTTCTAAGGCCTAAAACTCATAAAAACACTTTTAAACTTCATAAAATCAACTCATATGATAAAAAAACTCTAAAAACACAAAATAATACAAATTACACTAAAAATATCATGTGAGAGAAACATACTTTAGAGAGAGAAAGTGACAACTAACAAGCATCAAACTTAAATAAATTCACATACAAATAAGATATTTATGAATAAAATACAATATCACATACAAATATACTTGTAGAACATTATTAGCACAAGAATATCTAAGATCACTCATTATATAGAGAAAAAATAAGAAAAATAGAGAATAGAGAATGTGCAAAAGAAACTCAAAACTATGATTTACAAAAATAAAATTTCTAGATCTACACAAAGGCTATGAGTTTGTCTCTTATATTACCTTCAATGGAGCTATCTCAATGATCCAATGAGAGCACTCCTTCTTCCACTTCATATTTCTTTTGTTAAACCAAAAACCAAATGAAAATAAAGAGTGTTTTTCCTTACTTTCTCTAGAGTTTTTGGTTTTTTTCCAAGAATTTATGTTACTCATTTAAGAGAAATCATTACCTTTAAATGTATTGGATTAAGACTAAAAAGGTAAAATATTTTTATCTAAAAATAATCCTTTATTTCATAAGAAAAACTAGAGTTTTAGGCAAAAAAAATCCAGTCATGGCCTTCACTCAAATGTAGGCCCCTCAGAAAATTCTTAAAAAATCAATTTACTGGTGTAAAAGGGTAAGTCACGATCTTGGGTTGTGACTTCCTGATGAGTCATAGTGTTGAGTCAAGTTCGCTGACTCAAATCACAATTAAAAGGGAAGGGGTAGTAAGTTAATCCTTCGAGCTCTAACTCAGAAGTGAATCATAGTTTTGACCCATGAGTTAAGGTCATGACTTATTTCTGAGTCAATCCATAGCTTGCAGATGCACCCATTTCACCCATTCCATAGAGAAAAATAATGCATGCTAATAAAACACCATTTTTTGGCATGATATACTAAGGCTTTTATATAATTCAGCAGACAAAGATAAAGCATGCCTACCTCCTATCAGCCCATGTTTGAATGAAAGAATAATTTCTCAGGTTAAGGTCAAACCCATTCACAGTCGAGAATAACCAAGATGAAGTAAAATTTCAAATTGAAAGTAAATTAATAAGAAGCAATCATCTCAAAATTTTAGAAATTGCTTTGCAAGATAAATTAAAATTAAGTTGCAAACTATTTAAATAAGAATACTCCCTGTATTCATAAAAATTTGTGTTATGGTAGTCATTTTGAGTGCATCAGGGAGACAATGACCCTCGAGTTGTATTTAGGGAAAGGATAATGCCACAGTCATTTTAAGTGCATTAAAGAGATGTTGATCCTCAAATTTTCATTTCGAAAAGGAAGGTGGTCTTCTGAAATTGATAAAAATGATTATGTCAGAGTCTTAGGACATAGCCTAATGAAGTAAATTAAGCTTAAGACCCAAGCTATCTTAATAAGGGTACTCCCTAATATTGGCAAAAGGATGGAGCTGCAATAGTCATCTTAAATGGATTAAGGAGGTAACAACCCTTGAATTGTTCTTTAGAAAAGAACAATGCCATGGCTATTTTTTAATACATTAGGAAGGTGATCATTCTCAAACCTATAAATTAAAAGGAAATTATGTTAACCTTGGATATAATTTGGCAAGATAAATTAAGCTAGAAATACTCCTTGAAATTGGGAAAAGGGCAATGCTATGGTCATCTCAAATGCACTAGGGAGGTGATGATCCTTAAACCTGTAAAAGAAAATTGTGTTAGAATCTTGGTAAGATAAACTAATTTAGAAATACTCCCTAAAATTGTCAAAATAATGGTGCTGCAACAACAATTGCATATGACACTAGAAATTCTCAATCCTCCAGGCTTTACAATGAATGCTTAGGAGAATTATTGAGAGAAGAGTAACAAGGTATGATTTCATTTTACCTATAAGGTTATGTGCAAAGATATATATGGAACATTATGTGTGCATAAAAAATTACATGTGAATCAATATGCATAAAATCATTTAAAATATGCACATAAGCAACTTCATATGCAAGACACACGTATCGAATTATGTGTAAAGTATGCACAAGTGGATTATATGTGCTAACACATAGAATGCACAAAAGGGAGAATTTATGTTTATTATGTACAAACACATGCAAAAACTTATATGCATCTGAACATTCATGTTAAAAATAAGGCATGTAGAAATGCAAGAATGCATGCCGAAGTGCAGTATGTAAGAATACATACAAGGATGTAAGAATGTATACAGAGGTGTGAGAATGCACACCAACATGCAAGAATGCAAGAATGTATGAATGAAATGCACAAATGTAAGAAATGTGCTTGAATACATAAATGTATGCATGCAATGAAAGGATGCATGAAATGCAAAAATGTAAGAAATATGCATGGATGCATTAATGTATGTATAAAATGAAATGTTGCATGAAATGCAAGAAGGTATGCATGAAAAGAAAAAAAGAAGTGTGCATAAATGTAAGGCTTATACCATGGGTTTTTAGGGACTTCATCTCAGATGTGAGCTGGCTGATGGCCTATATGTATCTTTCCCAAAACTATTAGTTTTTAGGGAAGCTTCTTCTAGTTATCCCCCTTATTTTTTTTGCTTTGTCCTTTTTATAAGCTCTTTTATTATTCTCAAAGTAAGCAATTTGCCACTGCTGCACTTCTGGCAAAAGAAAATCCATTTCCTTCACAAACTATGATGTACTCATCCTATTAGGTGTTGTATAACATTGAGCTTGTAATCGCATACTTTTACTCAAAAGCTGTACCCCCTGCCTAAAGGGTTTATGGTGACTCGAGACACACTCTCTGCCTTTAGAACTTTGGCTTGTGTCTCAACCTGTATGTAAAGCTTTCTTAAGGGGAGGTAGTCTTAGTATCAAGGATTCCGATCAGTGGTTACCAAACTAGCATCTCATGGTGACTCTTTCTCCCTAAAAGCTTTAGCCAATGTACTGGATAACTGATAACATACTCATCTTTTCTGACGATGTTATTCTGCTAATCTATCTTACTTGGCATTTGACATTGATCACAAAGAATCTAATTGGTGGTTATGGTTTGCTTGGCACAATTAGAAGCATTCACAACAGAGTGGTCCTATCACCACTTTATGTGTCCATGGCTTAAAATCTTCTATTTCCCACCTTATATGGGCAATCTAAAAGCTTACCCCAGCTTAGGCTATGCAAGTTCATGCTTTAAATTGCAATTTACTATTCTAGGCCACTTGAAGAACCATAAGTCAGAGTGAGGAATCTTGCCTTTGAGAGGTAGCATTCTATCATTTGTATTGCATTAGGTTCTATGATTCTCTACACCATCTAGTTCTGAAATGGCAGGGAAGTTTCTTATCACATAAAGTGTTGTTGTTACTGTTTGGTATTTAATCCCAATTTAGGATTTGTCTCTATTCATGCCATAGGTTTCTCTTGATACATTAAGCATATGCTAGTGCCTAACTTATACATATGTTCATATTTACATGCATCATATGGTGATAAGAGTAATTCATGACTGGACATGTAATACAAAAACATATATTTTAATTTAAACTCAAGGGGTAACATTTCAGGTGCATCTGACTCCTGTTGTCAATCATCCCTTATAGGTTTTCTTAGAATTTTATAAGGGTTAGCTTAGCTAATTCACTCAAGTGATTAGGCCTTCTATTTGGGCTTGTTTATTTAGATGAGTTAGACCTTTTGTTTAAGTTTGATATCAAGTGGGATAGGAATGACGTGCTATAATGTTTTAGTTACCTTTTAAAGAATCATTGTAGGTTCAAGCAAAGATTTAATTGTTTTTATTCCCTTTTCTTAAAACTTGCTTCTGAAGTCATAATAAGTACACTTAAAATATCACCATGTTTGAGGCTGAATAAAGACTTGTGTTTTTTTGAATCAATGTCTTAGAAATGATTTATGATGATTTCCATATATGATGTAATCAAATAAAACATTGCATTCATAAGAAAGCTCATATTATTAACATAGCTAGTGAAACATATACATTTTTTACATTATCAAAAAGTGGATTATTACATCACCTCTTATTGCAGGTGCAAATAGCAAAAAGATCTTTGAAGATCTCAGGCTCTTTCTTTTTTCGATGGCGCCCCCAAGACTAGTGATATTTACATCCCATAACTCTCATCACTAGAACTAAGTGGGTAATGGCTAAACATTTACATGCTATATACATCTTAGAGCGCGTGCCATTTTGGTGAGCTTGAGTGAGACATAAAAGCACGTGATGACACAACACCATGATAACTCTATCTTTTTTTTTTCTCAAGATTTGACACCTAGTCAGTATCAACCCAGTGCCAAATGCATTTCCTCATAGCACAGTTGTAATCCATCTTATAGCCTGTATGTTTATGGTATGCACGGTATGAGTCTGTTTTATGCGTAGGCCTTCCCTGGCTCTCAGCTGGCCTAGGTAGCAAAGGTTGCAATTTTGTTTCCTTAACAAGATGGTCAAAGTGCCAAGATAGCGATTTTCCCATTCCCGTAGCTGAGACTATTGCAGTTCTACCACTGTTATTCTTTCTATTATTGTCACTTCCATCATTCTTACAAAAACTTAGGTTGGATGTGCTAGCCTTCTTTTCTAGATATTTAGCTTTGACTTCGATGGCTATGTCCTTTAAAGACTTCTAATCCTTTAAGCCTTTCATTATTTAACCTATTTTTCAGGTAGGGATTGGCATTTTAGGTAATCAGCTTGATCTGGTTAGTAGTTTTTAACTTCTTTTTGATCTCCATCACCCTATTCCTTCATCGGGTAAGGTACTCATGGAAGGACTCTTCAAGTTTCTAATGCAGTAGCTCTAGACCTTTCAAGGTCATTTCTAATCTTGAGCCATGGTCATATTGCTTCAAGAATTATTCTATTAACCTATCTCAATCTTCCTTTATTTCTCGATCTAACCCATGGTACTTGTTAATCAAAGGGTCCACAAGAATAAGGCTAAATTATTCAACCTTTTATCGCTTAGTGAGGGCGGTCCCTTTCATTACTAAGGCATATTTTTTTATGTGAACTGTTGGATCAGAAATACCATCAAACTTAGGCAAGTTTGGCATGTTGAACTTTTAAGGTAGCATTTCTTTACTATCCAAATCCCTATCCTTTAGGTCGATAGCCTTACTTGTTGGTATCAGTTGAGCCACAGCCTTAATCATTTCTTCCATCTTTCTCAAGGTTATATCCTCTATTCTTAACATCTTGCTCTTTTGAGGCTTGCATACAGTCATCTTCTGGCATATAACTTTTATAATCTTCTTGATCAACTAGAGGAATAAGTGGTGCCTTACCATTGGAACCAGTAGCAGTTGGAAAGGATATAACCACTGCCATAGGTGTCTTTCCAACCTCAGTTGGTTCAACTAAACTAACAGTAGATGCAATAGGTTGTGTTCTAATGGCAAAAGCCATAGTGGTAACCTTTTCACTGATCATAGCTATCACCTTTCTTTCAAGGTCTTTAAATTTCTTATCTAGATTTTGATAGACTAAAGTACTAGTTGGCTCTGTTGGATCAGAAATCTCTACTTTTTTATGTGCCTTTTGATCTATTTTAGAATACCTATCTATGGTGTCACTCAGATCCATTTCTGAAGATGGTTGCCAAAACCCCTATAACATTTAGATATGCAATCTAGGATGGCTGTAAAATCAAAAGGTTAAAGTGATGCATGCCAAGAATGTATATCGAAATAAAATGTACACATAAAATAAAATGTACGAATTTAACTATTTTCTCATATTTTATTTTTTAAGGCGTATTTACATGATGCACATGTATGTCATACAACGGGGAAATAAAAAATAAAGTCTAGCATGGCATGTTAAGCGATGCATACGTGCATAACATATGTATGATAAAGGTGTGTATACAAAATATGGCATAACAACGATATATTTCAGGCACGATGGTTTGTGCACACAATGTATGACATGGCATATGAATGAATGCTCATAACATATGACATGTATGTATGTAACATGATTTACATGGTAGAAGTACACATGTATGATGTGATATACGTCAATGAATTACGTGGTATGGTAAAAAAGCTACATATGCAAAAGTACAAGATGTATGCAAAATACTCATGATGTGAAACATGATATGATATATGGATGAGTGCATATAATGCACGACATGCATATATGATGTATGTCATGCTATAGGCATGCGAGTATATGATGAATAGGATGCACACACGATTTATAACATGGCATGAAAATATATACCTATGATATATGACAAGCATATCCATGGTATAGGTTGCTTATGGCATATGGTACAACAATCTAAGACACATTTTTATGATATACCTCAGCATAATGGTATGCAGTAATGGCATGTATACACACAATCATGAGAAAAGAAACGTCGCTTGCTGAAATGCACATAACATGGCATGCAGTTTGACATGGAATATGTAATGCCCGCTCTTATTACTATTTTTTACATAATTTTCTTATTAATCTGCAAAATTGTTTGTACAAAAATACATTTATACATATGGCATATAATACACTTAAAGTGTAATTACAACTTAGTTCATTACATATATTTCAAATCTTTTACATTATACATTTACAAAAAGAATTTAATACATTATCAGAATTAGCCTTCACTCGCTACCCTTCTAGTGGCCTGCAGATGTTGACTCGAGAAAAGCATTTTTCCTTGCACCTATATACCTACATGGGAAGAACACCCATACTGAGCAATAGCTCAGTAGGGAGTAAAAACAATGCAATTGACTTCTTATCGAATTCTCACATACAGATAACATAGTAGCATGCCTTTTCATGTTCCAAACACATATACTCTAACAACAGTCCATACATTAAGGAAACATTGCAATAAAATTTCTTAATAATGCATGATATAAAACTTCAGTATATCTCTTTAATTACACATCATTATTCAATAAGAAACATTAACAATATCATGAAATATTGAAATACTTATACTATTGATCACATATCAATATTCATTAATCAAATAACTTTCATTGCCTAAATTTCCATAAATGATGGATATAGGTACAAACATACAACACTGACAAGCAGTACCAAATAGGCAAGACATAATAGTCTCAGATCAAGTGACACTGATAAACAATATCGAATAGGCAAGACATAATGGTATCGAATCAGGCGACACCTTTAGGTATCGAAACACTAGGCAGTTACAATCACTATCCCCTTTATAGGCATGCCTATCTATCCACTACTATGTGAAATTCAGATTTTAATAAATCACCAGTCACTCAAGGATATTACACTTGTTACATTGAGAATCATAGATTTTTCACAATTCATAAAAGCATGCAATAGGATCATTATACAATGTACACTCATTTACGCTTCAAATATATTCAAATCAGACTTTCACATGATTATCATGTAATACTATGCATATCGTGTACCATGTCCACATATTTTCATAACTTGTACATTTTAATGCATACGTTTAGAAACATGACATTAATACATTCAATAGATCATACCTTTATTTATTATATCACGTCATTCATATTCATTAACTGTATAAATTTCTTATACATTAAGGTTTAATATTTAACCTTACTTTACTAATTCATTATGCTTTACACTCACTTTATATAACTTTTTACTTTTTTTTTTTACACTTGAAACACTCTAAACATGTTTAGGTAGGTCTAGATGTGCTTTGGTATCATTATGGGACCTTGAAAATAAGTTTTGAAAAAGGCAGGAAAGGGTAATGATCATTAGCTTATACCTGCTACCCGTGACCTAGGTAACAGGGAGGGGGTCATGATCATTAGGTAATACCTAATGACTGTGACGTAGGTTCCATTTTGATTTTGGACTGAATTTGGCTATGTCACGGTCATTAGGTTTTACCTACTAACTGTGAGGTCCATTCTACCCAGAGGCTGATTTCTAGTTTCCATTTATATGTTATTTTGGACCCAGTAAATGATGTTTTCAGAGAAAATGATCTCTACAAAGTTATTCCACTATGTCTCTAGTTTTGAGAACAACAAAAATCATTCAATTTTGAGATCTAAATCTCAAAATATCACTAAAACATTATAGATTAGTCTAGAGGAAAAAACAACAAGGGTCTGTCAACTTAAAGCTAAATTTAGGACACCTTAAATACATATTTAGATTTCGGTTTCCTCTACAAAGTTGTAGATATATGTATTATATTTCATTTTCAACTATAATCATATCAATCAAACATCTATGGAAAGAGTTATGCACTTTACACTGAAACTGGTTCAAATGAACCTTAAATAGATTTCCACTATTTCATTTTTCTAAAGAACAATTCATGTTTCCATATATTATACAATCATTTCTTCACTCAACAATCAACTGTAGATCATCTACAATATATATATCAATTAAATTTAATTACAAACACATGAAATGATAACATAAACTCCTATACCTTACTCTCCTTTCTTCATATGATCATTCACATATAAACACTCATTCAAATCATTAAGAAGAAGTAGTAGTAGTAGAAGCTATTACCTTGAAATTGCTTAACCCCTAAATTCTTTCTCTACACCCTTTGAGCACCTATTAGCATATAATTTGAGAGAGAAGAAATAGTGAGAATGAACAAAATTTCTATGCTTTGTAACCCTTAAAGTGGCCGACTACTTTATCCCCTTTTTATACTATGAGTTTTCCTCACTTCTCATGAGTTCTCATGAGATTTCTAGATTAGGATACTTGTCTTCATCTTATTGGTCACTTTTTGCTTTACTTTTCACTCCTTCTCCTTTCTTTATTTTCTATTTTTACCATAAAACTTGCACTCTCTCTTTTCAATTAAGCCCCCACTTGCACATTTTCTCTAAATTTACACACATATAAATTAATGTCAAATAACCCTTTTTTGCCTTTGCACTTCTAATTTAATTCCCTTCAGGTCCTCCATTACACTCTAAACACTTATCTCATTATATCATCTTCATAAAGCATCCCAAACACATCCAATTACTACTAGGGTGTACTTTGGGGCCTCACAAAATATACATGGCACTTGTTTTGTATACAACCCAACATGAGGTAAATATGATGTCTACATGCTTATGCATATGGCCATATGCATGAGGAATGACTCAATGACTAATATGTACATGTTACGAAGCACACTGATATATTCATGCTATGATACATGTCAATTGTGCACATATGATAATGGATGCTTATATATGCATGCTACAATGTGTATTAATACGTACTCGCGATGGTGGATGTGTATCGCTACAATGTATATTAATATGTACATGCAACAATGGGTGTAATGCCAATGTGATGACAGATGTGTACATGCACATGCTATAGTACATGACGAAAATTTAAATGTACGTGCCATGACTCATGTATGTTTATATGTACAAGCTATAATAGGCAATAGATGTTTACATATCTTCAATTCATGCCAAATTTCAATATATTCATATTATAAGGTATGTTTACATGTCACTCTGTATATGCCAAGATGCATGTTTATATGCTTATACTATACCACATGTCATCATGCACTTGCATGATAGATATATGTACTGTCATAATGTATGCTCAGACATTTGTCAATGTGTGTGACATTGAATTTTTACATGTACAGGCCAAAAAGCACATGGTAAATTCATTAGGGAATGTTTATGTGCACATGTCATAATGTATATGAATATGCACATGTCATAACAAGCATTACTATGTACATGTAGGATAAGCATATGCATGTGTCATGATGCAATTATTACATACATATGTTCTATGATGACTGGTATCTAGGAAGTATACTAGATTGGCTAGTAATATAGGAAAATATAGATTAAGACCCCAAATATCATACCCAAAGGAACATGGATAGCTAAGAAGAATATCTATGTATGAATTAAATTAATCTAAGATAATTTCCCAAATATTTTCCATTTAAAAGAAAAAATTAAACTAAATAAATAAGTAAATAAAAAAACTAAAATTAAGCTAACATGAATTAAAAATAACATAATAGCTGAAATTCTCTTGCTAAAGAAACTATCTACCTAAACTTTCATTGTAATGACTTAATTTCAAAAGGAACACTAGTGATTATGGAAAAAAATTAGAAATAAAGCCAGATATCTTTATGCAAGAATATCATTCTTAGCATTAAACTTATAGACAAATTTAATACTTAGAATGAATATCTAGTTTTAACTCCCTAAATATTCATTGAACTCTTTTACAAGTAAATTCAACTTCAATTTATTCTTAGTTCTTCCTTTCTTAGTATTAATTAATAATTTCAATACATAATTATCTTAAAACCAGAAAACAATCATGCATTGACACTATAGAATTAATCCATGAACATGCAAATTAATGACCGTGCCTAAACCAATTTTTAGTTATTGAATCAATAAACCAACAATCAATCTTAACACAATCAAAGATAAGAATATGTTTAAAACTAAGAAATAATCAACTGATATTGAAATTAAAGCTCAAAATAAAGTCATAATAATAAAAATAAAATATTCAAGTATCCATTAGCACAAGAAGAAAAAAATACTTCATAAACATATTGAAAACTAAAACATAACTAAAAAGAAGAATAAAAAACAAAGAGTTACAGAAGCTCCCTTAATTAACTTGTATAGAAAAATCAAAAAAACCCTCTAGCTCCTTGGTTTTATTCCTCACAATTAATGAAAAAATAAAGAAAGTAACACTAAAACTAACTAAGTAAGAAATTGTTTATTGATGATTCTCCTAGTTAATGATTTGTTCTGGTGTTTTGAACGTTTATTTATAGGCATTGAAGAAGAATTATGCCTTCTGTAGCTTACCAATTCACAGCAGGAAAAGGATTCTAATTAAAAAGGAAGTTACATGCACGGCCACTTGAAATCCTTCTTTATTTGATGCACTACCGTGCATCCTTCCTTGTGGGGGTGCATGGCCACATAAAATTTATTGGCTTTCTATGCACTGCTATGCATGGTTTCTCTATGGAGGTTACACGATCACTTGAAATTCTTCTTCCTCTCATGCACTGCCGTGTATGGCAAAGTTTGAAATGCACGGCCACTTGATGAATTTGGCTTCCAAGTGCACGACCACTTAAAGATGAAACTAGTTGAATTGTCTCCATACACAGCCACTTATAATCTTATGCAATCTCCATGCATGACCACTCATTACTTCACTGGACTTCACGTACAATTTTCTCGCATAAATTTTCCAATTTCACAATTTTGGCCCTTAACTTTTTATCTTTTGCAATTAAGCTCTTTTTCTCACAATTTAACCCTGAAAAATACCAAAACTTACAATTAACTCCAAAAATATAAAATTAACCAATTAAACTCAAATTTAACCTAATTAATACAAAATTAACTCAATTAAATACCTAAAAATATATTAAAAATATCATATAAATTACCATTATCATATGGCGTGCATTAATATATACACGCACATTGGATATATGTTCACATCATGGTAATGCTAATGTATTGTTATATAGGATGATGTATGAGAATAAATATGTTAGGGATGCATATGATACATGGATCAATCATTGCATTATAATGGTGATGCATGAGCATACTACATATGATATAGTTTATTGCATGATGATGCACGTGACTGACATATATATTATGCATGATGCATGAGTATGACAAGCATGCAGATGATGCATTTGATGGATAAGTATACAATGTATGTATGTGATAATGTGTGATTCATAAGATACACATGACATATGGACATGTTGGGTGTACATATGGTGCATGGCATATGTGATGCATGACACTTGAATGTGTTATATACATGATGCATAGTGAATATATTACACATCGATGCATGAGAGTGATGTGCATAAATGGCATACATATGATGCGTGACTTAAATGTTAGCATGAAACACAATGATGTGTAATATACAAGTGATGCATAATTATGACATGCAAATGATATGTGGAAAAAATTCTATACACAAAGCAAGATGTGCAAGCTAATGCAGAATGTGCATCTTCCAGCACACAAAATGAAATATACACATTTTTATGGTAATGAGAACTTACATATAGAATTGACATGTTTCACGTTGTCATATTATTATTTTTATTTGTACACAAAATGAAATGTATACATATGCAGATTTTTATGGCACAAAATTATGCACACGAGATGAGATGCACATACATCAAAAATCTATGGATATAAAAATGCATATATATTTTTTTATTTATTAGTGCCATTTTTTTGTTATTTTATAAAAAATGCATGCATGTATATACAACATGTATAAACACATATGAAAGAAAAAAAAATTCTCCCAACCTTATTTCTCCCATACAAAAGGTTTTGCAATCTCTTTTCTAGGTGGGATCAACTCATGGGTTAATGGAAAACCCATTGAACGTGTATGATGTATGGTGGAAAATCGATAGCATAACCTCTCTTTATTTAAAGCACAAACAAATGGATTTTGGCTAATACATATTTAAACAATCCAAATAAACTAAAATGCGCTAACTGGGCCATGGAAGCCTTTGATGAGTAGACATCTAAGTTTATTGGGATTTATTCAATACATAAAGGCCCACATCATAAGTAATTTATTATGGCATATGACCCCTAGTGGAAGTATCTATGCCATTACATGGGCTCTAGTTTGGTGATACAGCTTTAGGACTATCCAAACGTGGTCCCTACCAATGGATCTAGCTCACTATGAGCATGATGATTGATTAGATCACCATTTGATATACCAAAAGGTATGAGGCTTGGGCTGGTGGTCCTCCCTAACACTTCCCTATACTGAGTGAAAGTAGTGTCGTGCTTTAGGAATACATTGGGGCTAAAAGAACATTTAACTTAATTCTAAGGCCCTAGCATGAATGTAATTCAATTTTTCTAAAAGAGATAAAATATTTTAATCTCTAAATCCATTTATATCAAATTAATCAAAGGTACTTTCAAAGCAAAATCTCATGGTCCCTAGTGGAGTCACCACTGTGACATGTGTCAAATCCTGTAGGCATTCGATTTGCTCTCGAAAGCATGCTTTTTGGGCTTAAGATTGAATAAAGTTTTATTTAACTTGTAAAGGCCGATACTTTTTCAATGGATAGGTATTTAACTTAATCCACAATTCCTAGGGCCTCAAAAAGGCTTGAAACAACATCTAGGGTATCTTAATTTATTTGCTAGCGATCAACCTACAAGGGCATCTTCTAGGCACTACAAGGTAAGTATCATAGGGTTGCCACCTAGTAAAATGTTGAAAAATGAGTTCTAAACTTATAAAGTCGAAACCAAAGATAGTTCAGAGTTCACTCCTATTTATACCTTTGGTTAATGTTGTATAAGTGAGTTTTAATAATTAATTTATTTCATCTCTTTTCTCATACGAGATATTATGCATTGAAAAAATAAAAGTGCACTCAAGCATGTTGGAAAGCTGTAAAGCATGCATGAAAGCATTAAAAATACGGTATTGAAAGAATTTAAAGAATATCAATAGTAAATGTAAAGATAAATCATTTATAAATCGAGAAATTAATGGAATTCATTTAGATGAGGACATTGGTCCTCACATGCATATTTATAAAAAGGCAACCATTTTGGGCATATTTTTTAGTAAAGTAGTTGATCTTATGGAGCTTTGGAAAGAGAATTGTGTTAATTGATTAATTTTAAGGTAAAAAAATAATTTTATATTTATAAAGAAAAATTCTTAAATTTAAGTATCATTTTATAGGTAAAAATCGAGACACTAGTCCCTTTTATTATAGAAAATTTTCACTCGAATTTATATAAAAATTATTTGGTGAGTTTTTAATTAATCATTTGGAAAATCATTTATTTGTAATAAATAAAGCAAGGCATGAAAGAATAATAAAATAAATAAAACATGTATAAAAAAAGGTATTTATTGAATTGAGAACATTAGTTCTCTCATGCAATATTTATAAAATTATTTTGTGTAATTTTTGGAATAAAATAGGGCATTACACCATTTTTATGTAAAAAATCCAATTAATTAGTTCGAAAATATTTAAAGTGAATTTTCCTAACTATCTTGCTAAAACCTATTCTTTACTAGCTTTTACAATTAATTATGAATAAAAAATAAATAAAAATATAAAAATCCTAAACTATTCTATTTCGTTCTCATCCCGACCCGATGCGTGAATGGGTTACATACATCAAAATGGATAGAAAATAGTAAAGTGAGTTAACAATAATTAAATAAAATAATAATGAAAATTAATTAATAATGAATTAAATAATATAATAAATGAAAAAAAATTAGCAAACAAACAAATAAACAAGCTAATATAATGAGACAATTAATAGATAAATAAGCTAATTTTTTAACTCAAACAAACAAATAAATAATGAAGTTAAAAGAATAAATTAACAATTAATAATTATAAAATAATTAATTTATGTAATAAAAGGAAAATAAAAAAAACAATTGTTGAAAGAAAGTTGGCCAAAGTATAAAAGGATAAAAAAGAAGGAGCAAGTTGGTAAAGATGTGAGTGGGAGTCAAGGAAGACGTGAATGAGACTTTTAGCAATGGAAGTTTTTGATTGTCGCTATAAACTTCGATCACTAAAGGCCTCCTGCCAGCAGGAAATATAAAGAGGAAAGGAATATTTTTAGAGACAGAAAATCGGGCATCGCTAAAAGATCTGGAAAAATGATTTTCATGCAAAAAAAGGAAAAATAAAATTTCTTGGCTAAAAAAACATAGCAAAAAACTTAAACATCAATTATAAATATAATATTAATTAAAATATATTAGATTATATATAAAAAATGACAAATAAATAAATAAGCAAATTAAATTAACATATTAAATCAAAAAGTTAACAAATTAATATTAAAACAAATAATTAACAAAATTTATATAATGACATTACTAATTTATTAAGCTAAGATAGCAAATTAAATCACAAAATTTGTTATCAAATTACCATATTCAACAATTAATTAACAAATTTGAAATAATAAAAGAAACTAACAAAATTAAAATATATCTACAAAATTAATAAAATAATAAATTTAAAAAGTTATTCACATAATTAACTAAAATTTAATATTAAATCTATGGGTTTTAGGGTTCGAGAATATTACCTTCAATGTTGATTTCATCAAAGAACAAGGATTAAATGCTCTATTGCTTTTCCTAATTTTTTATAATTTTTTGCAATTTTTTATTGTACTTTTTCTTAAATTTCCATGGAAGAAGAAGAAGAAGAAGAAGAAGAAAAAGAAGAAGAGAAAGAAGAGAGGAAAGATAGAGAGAAAGCTTCTTTAAGAAGTTAAAAAAACCCTTAAAATATCCCAAAATGGGATAAGTGTCAAAAGGGACATTTTTTTCTCACATTTTTTCCATATTTTCAGGTGCAAAATGCACTTTGTAAGTGACTCAAGGACTTGACTCATGATTTAAGGCCTTGACTCACCAATGACTCATGGCCTTTGATTTTGACTGTTGACTTTAACTTTTGTCCCTTATTTTTTCTCAACCAACTAACCTTTAATCCAAAATGCTTTCCAATTTTTAGGCTCAAAGATGCCATTTTTTTTACAAGTGTCTTCTAAATATTTGTTCCCCTTTATCTTAGCTTTTCAATGAATTAAAAATCACTCAATTTGGATTTTTAGACTGGGATTTATGGCTCAAAGTTTAAGTAAGATTATTTTGAAGTGAGATCTCTTGAGAAAAGCTCTAATGGATATTAAGGTGTTCATAAATTAGATTTTATGCTAAGTATTGAGTTGTTCCTAATAAGAGGATTTGATGCCTAGAAAGATATTTTGAATAAGGTATCTGAATTTAGTATCAGTTTTTCATAATCACTTGTGTTATCTTTAACTAAGTTATATGCATTACAAGTTAAGGTGGATAGTTATTTAACAAAAGTGTTGATTATTGATTTTTGCCAAATTATATTACTTGCTTTGTTTAAGTCTAGTTTTATTTGTCTAAATTTCTATTTAATTGCATTGGTTTTCTCACTTTAGTTATTTAAGTTTTGTTTTTAGTTTAGTTGATCCTTCAACATTATAAAATTTGGGATTTCCCTTTCTTTTTACACATAGTTTCATTACAAAATCTGAAATAAGTTTGCATTTACACAAGTTCCCCGGGGTTCAATATTCAGGATTTTAATCTTATTTTTCTATATTACTAGTCGATCTAGTGCACTTGCTAGGCACCGGTCAGCTAGCTCAGAATCCAGTATCTACATATACATGGATCTGAATATGGATGATCCAAGTGTCAAAGAGTGCTTGATAGAAAGGTAGCACCTGTATTTTAAGAAGTTTAATTTTGTATAAGAGGCTAAGATGAACAAGCCTGAGAGGTACGTTAATACTAAAAAATGGGAAATCTTTGTGATCATTTTGCATCAGAGAAATTTAAGGTATACATTTTTAAGTTTGTTTTATTACCATCAAATGTAAAGATATGACCGAAATAATATCTATATAGTTTAATAAAGATGTAAATATATGTTTTGATGGCTTTTTTTCTCTTATGTTAACTTAAGTTTTCATATTTTCTTAATTTTGTAAGGGAAAAAGTGCAAAATATTTTTCAAACCGAAATAAGGTTAAAGCTCTTCATATATCTGGTAGGAAGACTTTTAATGTTCATAGACATGAAATTGTAAGTATTTTTTTACTTATCTTTAGAAATTTCACCAATTTAACATAATTAATTAAATTAATTATTATTCTAAATATTATGGTTTTTTTTTCTTTTTATAATAATCTCAAAAGGAATTAAATGGAAAACTATGTGGTAGGATTGACCTTTACAAGCAAACCCATTTTTCAATTCAAAAAGGCTGGTCATCTTAACAAGCAGAAGAATATTGGGTAAGTAGTTACTATAGAACCTATCCACTGTCATTAGTATGTTTTTGAGACTTACATTAATTTTTTTTTCTGTTAATTCCTTCTTGTGATAGAATTTAATGGTAGAAAAGCAAAACCATTATATTAAGCAAGAAATTCAATAGACCAAAGATGAAATTGTTCATTTGAAATATTGTGAAATAATTGATGATTTAAGAGGAAAATGATAGTAAATAATAAATAATGCATAAATAAATTTTATTGAAATTATTAGCATTTTATTGAGAATTAAATGTGAATATGTATAATAGAAAATATTGAATTATTAGTGAATAATTGCATAAAAATGTAAAAGAAAGTGAATTAATATGAAATTAATTCACAGTCAATGAAAAAGAAATAAAAAGTCAATTGATAATTTTTTCGGGAATTAAAAAGATTAATAAAGTAATTATTACTGTGCCTTTAGAATTAGTCAGGCAGTAAAAACTAGTTCTAGATATAGTTGGCTAGCCATATAAACACCTTTACCGCGGTACAAGTCATGGCGACTTACTTTGCTATAGGTAAGATCTTTGATCTCCATAGCTTAAGTGTAAAGTGAAAGTGAAAAGTGCAAGTATTATGGAAAATGGTTCCTAAGGATCATTCTCTATTAATGGTGGCCCATGGGGTCCACGTTCCGTGTATCCAGCTTGAGATTTTTTGTCGGATCTGTATTAGGAGCATAATGGAAGTAAATAGCTAAAAATATGAAAAGATAATGAAAAGTGACAATAAAGAGTGAAAAAAGGACTAAAGTGGAAGAAAATGAAAGTTTAAGGGCAAAATAGTAATTTTTCCTCAAAAGTGTAGAAATTAAGTAAATTAAGTAAGAATTGCTTAAATAAGGGTAAAATAGACAGTTAATAGTTAAATTGCTTAAAAATGAAATTTTATAGTCAACAGGGATTAAAATATAATTTTGCACAAAAATGTCAAAATAAGTATATAAGAATGTAAAATGCCTCAATTATTAGTTTAAAGATAAAAAAACAAGCTTAACAAGGGAAAATTTATAATTATGTGATTAAAATGATAAAGTAAAAGAAGTTTTAAAGTAAAAGGAATAATATTATAGAAAAATTGAAATTGGTGTTTTAATAAGAAATTAAATGATTTTATAAGTGTTTGTGTATAAGGTATTGTTTAAGAATTTTGATAATAATTTTAAGAAATAAATCGATTACTAGTCACCACTGAGCATGTTGAGTGCTCAGCGCATAGTTGTTACTGCATGCAGGTATTCAGGAGCAGGAGCGAGAAAACACTTTACAAGACTTCTTTTAGAAGTTTTTTTCATAATGTCTTGGCATGTATATAAAATTACATTTTGGTTATGTAAATGATAAACATGAGTTATATTAGTAAAACTATATTTTGGATATATGTATGAGATGGAATTGAATGGATATGATTGATATTATTTATTGTTGTGCCTCTGAGAGGCTGTGTGAAATTATCTGCGCTTCAGGGGGCAAGTACTATATACAGCCATTATATTGCGAAAATTTTATTAAATGTATAGTAAATTGGACAGTTATATGTCATCGATGAATCTTTATCAAAATAATAAAGTATGATAATGAGATATAAGGAATAAATTTGGGAAAAAAATTCGGCCTAGGACATACCGAAACAGTGTTAGGAGTGATAAGGGTGTTACATTTTATGGTATCAGAATAGAAGTTTAGATGGTTCTAAGATCGGAGTGTGTATTAATGTTTGATTTAAATTATATATATACATGCCAATTTTTATTTTGAGAAGGTATTTGGAATTAATGTATTCTTGCTCCCTTCTGTTTTATAGTGAAAAGATATCTGGTGAACAGAGCAGCAAAGTGGGAGAGAACAGGAGTGAGCCCTCCAGTAATGTGGGGCAACAGGAGGTTCCACAACAGTAGATACCTCCACCAGTAGAGCCTCTTCCTCAGCTAGATTTTCTCAACTTGATGTCAGACTACATTCAGCAGCAACTTCAAACTGCTCAGAGCCAGGCACAACCACCAGTATTACAGGTTTAGGCACCAGTTTCACCCAGAAGAAAACCTATCTTGGAGCAGCTGAAAAGACTTGGGGCTGAAGATTTTTCAGGGTGAGACCCTTTGACACTAGTAGCTACAAAGGAGTGGTTATTCAAGATAAAGAAGTTATTTGAGATTACCCACAGTCCTCTGGAAGAAAAATTTGAGGGTATAGTTGCTTTACTTCAGGGTCCAGCATTTATCTGTTGGGACTTAGTCTAAAGGCATACACTAGCAAACCGTTTGAATTGGGAATTCTTTGTTGAACAGCTTGAGAAGAAATACATTAGGTCTGAGTATAAGATTGCCATGCATGATGCCTTCTGGAGGTTGAGACAGGGAAATTGCATAGTGGCAGAGTACGACAGAGAGTCTGAGCGCCTATTTGGATAAGGGCCTTGCTATAGAAGAGAGATTATGTCAGCGATTTGAAAAAGGGTTACACACTGAGCTGAGGCAGATTATTGAGGACCAACATTATCCTGACTTACGGTCTATGATTGATGCGACTCTCAAATTCGAAGCCACTCAAGCCGAGCAAGCTGAGAGACAGCCTCGATTTCAACAAAAAAGGAAATAGGGGCAGAGTAGTGGAAAGTCAGGATAGGGTAAGAAGCAGAAAGGTCAGCAGGCATCTCAAGGCCACCCATCAGCAGGCCAGTGATAGGGTAGTACCTCCCGTGGAAAGTCTACTGCTACTATAGCTTTCAGTGCACCCCGAGGCAGAGATAGTGAGCCAGCAGTACAGTGTGAGCACTGTGGCAGGACACACCTTGGGCAGTGTAGATTTTTGACCGGAGCTTGTTTTAAATGTAGGTATAGAGATCACCAGATCAGAGATTGCCCTATGCTACAGACAGCCACCCCACTAGCTTCTAGTACCGAATCATCTGCACCACAAGGGCATGGTAGGGGAGCTGCCCCTAGTTCTTTAGCCTTCAGACCAGTTGGTCAGTTGTCACAGGGGCAGAGGCGAGATCAGTGGGATAGGCTTATACTATTAGAGCCCGAGAAAAGGAGGATGCTTCTGATGTGATAGTGGTAAGTTTGTTCTGTTATCTAATTCTGTGTATGCATTGATTGATCCTGGCTCCACACACTCCTACATTAGCACTGAACTGTCACGGGGTAAAGGGATGAAAGAGGCATGCTTAGACCAGAATATCTTAGTGAGTAATCCTCTAGGGCATAGTGTGGTAGTAAATAAGATATATAGATAGTATCCTATCAATGTCCAAGGACATGTATTCCTGGCGAATCTTATTGAATTGCCCTTCTATGAGTTTGATTTGATTCTTGGGATGGATTGGTTATCTGCCCACCAAGCGACTATTGACTACAGAAAGAAAAGGGTTACCTTACAGCTTCAGAATGGTGATGATATCACTGTTATGGGTGTGAGATCTGATTTTATTTCTGATATGATATCAACTACTGTAGCAAAAGATTGGTCAGAAAAGGGTGTGAAGCATATATGTGTTATGTAGTGGAAACAAAGCAATATTGTTTATAGGTGTCAAATGTGCCTACTATTAGGGAGTTCCAGGATGTGTTTCCAGATGAGCTTCCAAGCTTAACACCTGACAAAAAGGTGGAATTTTCCATTGAGGTCACTCTTGGTACTGCTCCCATTTCCATTGCTCCGTATAAGATGGCACCTGCAGAGTTAAAAGAGTTAAAGATTCAGCTTTGGGAGTTGCTCGATAAGGGATTTATCAGACCCAGCACTTCTCCTTAGGGAGCATGATAATGGTGAATTATATGATGTTTTTAGTATGTTTTTATGTGTTTAATTAAGTTAATTTTGTGTTAATTAGGTTTTTTTTGAGTTTAATTTGTTAGTTTTATGTTTTTGGAGTTAATTGTAAATTTTGGTGTTTTTCAGGGTTATTTTGTAAGAAAAAGGGCTTAATTGTAAAAAGTGTAAAGTTTTGGGCCAAAAGCATAAATTTGAAGAAATTGATCAAGAAAACGAGCTTCTAGTCCAGAGCTTGGAGCCGTGGCCACGAGCGAGCTTTAAAGAATTTTACACGTGACCACGTGAAGGAGTATTTGTGAATGAACGTGGCCATGTGAAGTAGAAATGAAGGAATAAGAGAAAAAGGACGTGACCACGTGAAAAATCAAAGAAGGAAAGAAATAGTACACGTGACCACGTGTGTTCAAGGCCAAATTCACACGTGGCCACGTGTGAGGAAGGAAAGGAACACGTGACCACGTGTTTCTCAATGCAAAAGGATGCGTGGCCACGTGATTTTACTCTCCCATTGCGCGAAGGATTCGTCAGACTTCCTGTTTTGAGCAGACTTCCTTTCCTATTCTGATTCTGCAATTTTGGAAGAAATCTACCACGTTTTTGCCTATAAATAGAGCCCCAAAACACAGAAGAAAGAGATAGAGAGAGATCAGATCCTTAGTTTAGCTTTGTTTTTCTTAAAGTTTTTCTTTTACGTTCTTAGTTTTCAAGTTTTTATTCAAGCTTTTGTTTTTAGTTTTAACCATGTCTTTTGAGTAGTTTTCTTTAACGTTTGCTAAAGGATACTTGAATCCTTGACTTGTATTGTTATGACTTTATTTTGAGCTTAAGTTCAATATCGGTTGATTATTTCTTGGTTTTAAGCATATTCTTATCCTTGATTGAGTTGAGATTGATTGTTGGTTTATTGAATAAATAACTAAAAATTGGTTTTGACATAGTTAATGATTTGCATGTTCTTGGATTAAATCTTTAATGTTTATGCATGATTATTATCCGAAATATGAGATGATTATGTATGAATTTTATTGGTTAATACTAAGAGAGGAAGAATCAAGAATGAATTGGAATTGAATCACTTGAGAAAGGCTTCAATGAATATTTAGGAAGTTAAAACTAGATTTGCATGCTAAGTATTAGATTTGTCTATGAGTTTAATATTAAGAATGATAGACTTGAATAAAGATATCTGGCTTTATTACTAGTTTTTCCATAATCACTGGTATTATTCTTTGAATTTAAGTCATTACAATGAAAGTTAAGGTGGATAGTTTTCTTAGCAAAAGAATTTCAGTTATTATTTTATTTTTAATTCATGTTTTACCTTTTATTTTGTTTAATTGTTTATTTTGTTTAATTTTTGCTTTCAAATCAAAAAACATTTGGGAAACAATCTCAGGTTGATTTAATTCATACATAGATATTATCCTTGGCAATCCATGTTCCCTTGGGTATGATATTTGGGGTCTTAATCTATATTTCCCTGTATTACTAGTCGATCTAGTACACTTGCTAGACACCGGTCAAATTTTTGGTGCCGTTGCCGGGGAACAGCGGTGTTGTTTGTTTAATATCTTTGGTTGAGTTAGTCTGAGATTTTTATTTTTATTTTGTTTTTAATTTGGTGATTGTTCTTTGCAGGAACAATTCTAAACATCTTTTAAGATGATGCAAGATGAGGTCCAAGATTATGAATTGTATCTGTTGAAACAACGAATGAATGATCTACTAAGAGAAAGAGAGGAAATAGAACGATTGCGTGCACAATCACAAAATCCTTATTCATCACCACCCATGGCTGAAGATTCTTATTCTCTTTGGACTTTGAGAGCACAAATGGAAGAATTGAAAAGAGAGAATCAAGAACTACAATACTCAAAAGAGGCCTATATCTCCGAGAATCAACGTCTTCAAAACCAGCTTATATGTAAGGACGAGCAACTTAGGGCAGAAAAAGAAAGATAGAAGGCCACACAAGAAGCTATTCTCTCCGAAACCGAAAATGTTTGTGACTTGCTTATAAGAAAGGAAAGGGAATATTATGCTGAAAAAGGAGAGTTGGAGGCTACATTAAAGGCTCAAGGGGAAAAGTTTAGAATTCAAGAAGAGAAAATAAGGGCTCAAGAGGAGACAATTAAAAGTCAAGAACATTTATTAAGGGATAAAGAGCATGGAATTGAAAAGTTGGAATCTAAGCTAGAACTTTTGAGCACACAAGGTGATGATGGTAAGGAAAAGGAACAAAATCATTCATTTATGGAGGATAAGGAACAAGAGGATCAATTCATATTTGAGGATAAGTCGTATGTTTATTTAGAAGGTGTAGGATCTTTTGTAGAGAATTTTTCACCAAAGGAGCAAGAAGGAAAGGATTCTCAAGTGGAGATACCGAATTCAGTTCGCTTGAAGGATTTATTTAGGCTAGAAGAGCCGGTAGAGTTCGTCATAAATGAGCCAAAGGATGAGTCATATTTTATTAAAGATATGGAGTTTCCAGCTTTGATAAACTATGACAAGTTTCTTCTACTAATGGGAGAAAATGAGGAGCAAAGTCCGGAGAGACCTATGTTTGGATCACAAGCTCGACCTCCCGAGAGTAACAAGAGTCGAGCTGGGACTCAATAAACCAGAACTTCTTCTTTAACTCTTCTCTTTAAATTTTCATTTTTTATGTTTTGCATGTTTTTTTGTTCTGCTATTGTTTTTATCTTTTAAGGTGTAATGCAGGTTTGTTATTTGTTTGTGTCTTTTAATTCATGAGTTTATGATATGGGTTTGAACAAAAAGCTACTTCTAATGATTCTTATGCTTTATAATTAAATTTGGATTAGTAAGAGCTTTTAAAAGAATTAAAGAGCTAATATGATTTTTGAGGTAAGTGAAATTGAACTTGTCAAAGATTTATGAGTTGGTTAGATATGAGTTTGATTTTAAGCTTCATGAATTTGGCATATGATGAGTTAAGAATGGACTACAATTGGAATTTAATTAATTGATAAATGTGCATATTGTTGTCATAATTCGATTATAGCTTGAAAAGAAGGAAATGAGTATGAGCTGTAATTGATTTATATGGTTCAAACAATTGGTTTATATTGTTAATGTGATTGATTGAAAAAAGATGAATTAAGATAAATAAAAATTAACTTGGTGTTTTCACGTGCAGGAATCAAGCCAGTCAATGCTGTGTGTTTGATTCATGAAGAGAGTATAAAAATCAAGTTTTAAGAAGACATGTTGGAACAAATTCGTGCATATGATTCAAAAATAAACACATACGGGGTAACGGGTTGAAGAGGTAAGATTGCATTTCATTTAAGCGTGACCGCGTGTGGTCTCTCTATGAGAATCAACATGGCCACGGGTCGAAGAAGTGAAGAGTCCATATAACTACACGTGACCACGTGTAGTTCTTCATTGAACCTCACGTGGCCACGCCTAAGAACTCTGCCATTCCATGTTAAATTCACGTGACCACGTGGATTCTTGTACAAAGACCACACGTGGCCACGCCCCATCCAAGAAGAATTGTACACGTGACCACGTATAGTTCTTCATTGAACCTCACGTGGTCACGCCCTCTTTTCCTGCCTATATCCTCATTTCACAATCTTTTATTTTGCTCCATCTTCATTTTCTTTTGCTCCCTCCCATGCCCACGTCCTCCCTCTCAAATGCCTCCATACGTGCCCACGTGTAGGTAAGGCTACACCCATCTAAGTGTTCACGTGGCCATGCATATACTATTCACACAAACACACGTGCCCACGTGAATCTTTTCCCTTGCCTCTCACGTGGCCACGCACAACCAAAAGCACAGACATCCTCACTCATTCACACTCACATACTCACTCACGCACACACCTCAAAGTTGAACTTCATTTTCTCATTATTTCTATCCTCATTAATTAAGGTAAAGCACACTATCATTTGTTCATTATTGCACTTTACTTGTGTTTATTATTTGCATTGATATTGAATAACCAAGTGCTTATATGATTGCTCAGAATTTGATTTGTTTCAGGGATTCAAAAAAAAAAGTTTTTGTGCAGAAAATTTTTCCTGAGCATTATGCATTCATACATTGTCCACTTTGTCACCTATGGATAGTATGCATTGAGCGCTTAAGCAAGTTTGGCCTAGTTACATTTATTTACTTAGTTACCATGTTTATTAAAGTCTTGTTCATTGCACTGCATTTGGTTTAGAGGCATGTTTGCTTGTTAACTTAATTCCATTGACCTCTTGCCTTCTTTTTGACTTGATTATGGTTCTAAGTATGGTGAGCTTACATTTTTGGTCACTAACTTGTTTCTCAAAAGTGATAAAGTGTGCTGACATTTTCATACTTTGCTGAGGACAGCAAGATTTTAAAGAGGGGGATAGAGCTCAGCTGAGCTGAAATTGAAGACCAATTTAAGGGAGTTTTTCTTACCTTACTCAGTTTCTTACTCATGAATTATGTTGTTTTAGTTGGTTTAGTTGTTTAGTCTAGTTTTGTTTTTAGTTTGCATGTTTAGTTTTTTAGTTTTGCATGTTAGTTTAGTTTATTCATTTATCATTTATTGTACATTTAGCTTAATTCGCCCTAGTTATTCTCAAAAATTAAACTTTGAACTTGAATTTAGAATGTGCAATGTTTAAAATTCTTGTTTAGCATTAGAACAAGCATGCTGTTTAATGAATTTTTGGCTAGTTTAATATTCAACTTGACTTATATTTGTTAGTTTCTACATTTTTTTGAGCACTTAAGACCAGTTTTTGAACTTAAAGAAAAATAATGCATTGAAATAGTTTAGTGATGAATTTTAGAACACTAGAACCTTCCTCATCACCCTTCAAAGCATATAAATAACTCAAAATAACTTGGAAAGTGATCTAGGCAATGTTTTTTTTTGTTGAGCCATATTTTAACTTATTTTTCCTACCTTATATGCATATTTATCCTTTATTAGCCAATTTTGAGCCTAATGAGGTATGCTTAATGCGTGCCATATTTATTTTTCTTGTTACACTCATTTATTTCACCATATAGCCTAAAAAGCTTTTAGCTTCCCTTCTAGAATTGGCCACTCTAGGGTTGGATGGATTAATAAGAATTGGGTATTTTGATGGGTGTGATAAGATGTTGTTGATTTTATTGTTAAGAGCTATTGTTGAAGTCAAGTGAATAGTGAATTTTGATTTTGTGATTACCCATGTTATTATTGTATTGCCAACATCAAAGCTAGTGAAGAAAAAAAAAAGAAAAAAGAGAAAAAGTGAAAGAAAAAGAAAGAAATTTACAAATAAAGCTAGCATGTATGGCAAAATCTTAAGTGTGGGGTAGTTACAAGAAAAAATGGTTATGACTTCTTCAAAAAGGGTATGAATTGTGAATGAAAAAGAGTTTCAATTATTATTTCTTGCTCATAAAAGAGCTTTGAATTATGAAAGGTTGGGAAATTTTGGCTAAATTCTGTATTGATTAAGTTAATGGGATGATATTTGTGAATTATTAGTCTATTTTATCTTAGAGTGGCTATTCTTATTATTGATCTTTTATCCATTCTTTGATAACCAATACCTAAGCCCTATTACAACCTTTAAAAGACCTATATGATTTTAAGTTTGTTGTTGAGTTGTTTAGCGGAGATGACCTTCGGGTTCCGGTGCTAAAGGAGAGGCCTATGGTGTTTCTAGAGTTTCAAGTGCGAAACCTTGAGTATACTTATGTGTACATTCATTCTAACCTTGACTATGAATTTGCATTGGTGTTTTGGATTTTGAAAATACTTCAATTGTTTTGGTCTTGCACACACACACAAGGAAACTAACTTATATTGTCTTGATTGAATTTATTCTAGTTGAAAGTTTTATTAAGTGCTCTTGTTAATTGTTAACTTGGTTTTGAAATGAATGATTCTTTATTTAAGTTTGATTATTTTGAGAAGTTGGTTTGTTCTAATTAGCTCGAGGGCGAGCAAAGTCTAAGTGTGGGGTATTTGATAATGGTGAATTATATGATGTTTTTAGTATGTTTTTATGTGTTTAATTAAGTTAATTTTGTGTTAATTAGGTTTAATTTGAGTTTAATTTGTTAGTTTTATGTTTTTGGAGTTAATTGTAAATTTTGGTGCTTTTCAGGGTTATTTTGCAAGAAAAAGGGCTTAATTGTAAAAAGTGCAAAGTTTTGGGCCAAAAGCGTAAATTTGAAGAAATTGATCAAGAAAACGAGCTTCCAGTCCAGAGCTTGGAGCTGTGGCCACGAGCGAGCTTTAAAGAATTTTACACGTGACCACGTGAAGGAGTATTTGTGAATGAACGTGGCCATGTGAAGTAGAAATGAAGGAATAAGAGAAAAAGGACGTGACCACGTGAAAAATCAAAGAAGGAAAGAAATAGTACACGTGACCACGTGTGTTCAAGGCCAAATTCACACGTGGCCACGTGTGAGGAAGGAAAGGAACACGTGACCACGTGTTTCTCAATGCAAAAGGATGCGTGGCCACGTGATTTTACTCTCCCATTGCGCGAAGGATTCGTCAGACTTCCTGTTTTGAGCAGACTTCCTTTCCTATTCTGATTCTGCAATTTTGGAAGAAATCTACCACGTTTTTGCCTATAAATAGAGCCCCAAAACACAAAAGAAAGAGATAGAGAGAGATCAGATCCTTAGTTTAGCTTTGTTTTTCTTAAAGTTTTTCTTTTACGTTCTTAGTTTTCAAGTTTTTATTCAAGCTTTTGTTTTTAGTTTTAACCATGTCTTTTGAGTAGTTTTCTTTAACGTTTGCTAAAGGATACTTGAATCCTTGACTTGTATTGTTATGACTTTATTTTGAGCTTAATTTCAATATCGGTTGATTATTTCTTGGTTTTAAGCATATTCTTATCCTTGATTGAGTTGAGATTGATTGTTGGTTTATTGAATAAATAACTAAAAATTGGTTTTGACATAGTTAATGATTTGCATGTTCTTGGATTAACTCTTTAATGTTTATGCATGATTATTATCCGAAATATGAGATGATTATGTATGAATTTTATTGGTTAATACTAAGAGAGGAAGAATCAAGAATGAATTGGAATTGAATCACTTGAGAAAGGCTTCAATGAATATTTAGGAAGTTAAAACTAGATTTGCATGCTAAGTATTAGATTTGTCTATGAGTTTAATATTAAGAATGATAGACTTGAATAAAGATATCTGGCTTTATTACTAGTTTTTCCATAATCACTGGTATTATTCTTTGAATTTAAGTCATTACAATGAAAGTTAAGGTGGATAGTTTCCTTAGCAAAAGAATTTCAGTTATTGTTTTATTTTTAATTCATGTTTTACCTTTTATTTTGTTTAATTGTTTATTTTGTTTAATTTTTGCTTTCAAATCAAAAAACATTTGGGAAACAATCTCAGGTTGATTTAATTCATACATAGATATTATCCTTGGCAATCCATGTTCCCTTGGGTACGATATTTGGGGTCTTAATCTATATTTCCCTGTATTACTAGCCAATCTAGTACACTTGCTAGACACCGGTCAGAGCACCTATCCTATTTGCAAAGAAAAAGGATAGAACTCTTCGATTGTGCATTAACTACAGGCAGTTGATTTGAGGTCGGGTTATTATCAAATGGGGGTAAAGGAAGCTGATGTGCCCAAAACTGCTTTTCGTACTAGGTATGGCCACTATGAATTCTTGGTCATGCCATTTGGGCTTATAAATGCACCAGTAGCCTTCATGGATCTGATGAATAGAGTTTTCCACCCCTACTTAAATCAGTTTGTGGTGGTCTTCATCGATGATGTCCTGGTGTATTCCAAGATAACGGAATATCACGACAAACACTTAAGGATTGTGTTACAGACTCTGAGAGAGAAGCAATTGTATGCCAAATTCAACAAATATGACTTTTGGCTGAATGAAGTATCGTTTTTGGGCCATGTCATTTTTGCAAAAGGCATTAAAGTAGATCCTTCAAAGATTAATGCAATCCTTCAATGGAAGCCACCCAAGAATGTAACTGAAGTGTGGAGTTTTCTAGGTTTGGCTGGGTATTATAGGAGATTCATCAAGGGCTTATCCACTATTGCAGCTCCTATGACACGATTGCTACAGAAGAATGTTAAATTTGTGTGGACTAACAGGTGCCAGGAATGTTTTGAAAAGCTTAAGACCATGTTGATAGAAGCTCATATCCTTACTCAAACTGAGTCAGGCAAGGACTTTGTGATTTATAGTGATGCCTTCAGGAATGGTTTAGGCTACGTTCTGATGCAAGAAGGCAAGGTGATTGCTTATGCCTCCCGACAACTTAAGACTCATGAGAAAAATTATTCTACTCATGATTTTGAGTTGGCAGCCATTGTTTTTGCATTAAAGATTTGGAGGCATTACTTGTATGGAGATAAATGCTACTTTTATTCGAATCATAAGAGTTTGAAGTATCTGCTTACCCAGAAGGAACTCAACCTTAGACAAAGACGCCGAATAGAGTTGATTAAAGACTATGATTGTTATATTGACTACCATCCAGGGAAAACGAATGTAGTAGCTGATGCACTTAGCAGAAAATTCATGTCAGGTAATTTTAATGTTTTTGAATGAATCTGTATAAGATAGTGATAAGTATAAATGATTAATAGTGATTGTTCCAGCTCTTCGGGCAATGAATAATTTAAGTTTGATAGTAGATGGAGCTATAATTGCTGAATTTTGAGTTAAACCAAACTTTGTACATCAAATGAAAGTGGCTCAGAAAGAAGATGACAGACTAATGTCTATTGTAAACAGGCTTCAGCATAGTAGTGAAAGTGATTATTCATTGTCTAGTGATGGAAGTCTTTATTACAAAGGAAGACTGTGTGTGCCGACCGAGAAAGAATTAAAGAGAAAGATTTTGACAGAAGCACACCATAGTAGCTATACCATGCACCCTGGAAGTAACAAGATGTACCCAGATTTAAAAGTCTGCTATTGGTGGCCAGGCATAAAGTGTGATGTGACTGAATTCATGAGTAAATGTCTGACATATGAACTGGTGAAAGCAGAGCATCAGGTTCCTTCAGGACTACTTCAACCACTTGTTATTTCGAAGTAGAAATGGGATCAGGTGACCATGAATTTTGTAAATGGCTTACCTGTGACTCAGAGGAAGCATGATACTATCTGGGTAATTGTTGATCGCCTCACCCAATCATCTCATTTCTTGCCAGTACGGATGGATTTCTCTTTAACCAGGCTAGCAGAACTCTACATAAAGGAGGTGGTTAGATTACATGGAGTGCCCACATCTATTGTATCTGACAGGGATCCTAGATTTACCTCTCATTTCTGGAAGAATTTTTAGGATGCTCTGGGTACTAGACTTCACCTTAGCACAACATTCCATCCTCAGACTGATGACCAGTCAGAATGGGTGATTCAGATATTGAAAGATATGCTTAGATGCTGTGTTATTGAGTTTGGCACTAATTGGGAAAAACAATTGCCATTAGCTGAGTTTGCCTATAATAATAGTTACCAATCTAGTCTAAAAATGGTTCCTTTTGAATTATTATATGGTAGAAAGTGCAAAACTCCTTTATGTTGGACTAAATTAAGTGAGAGGAAGCTTTTAGGTTCAGATTTGATTTAAAGAAAAGGTCCAGATCCTTAAAAGTAGATTGTAAGAAGCTATGGATTGTCAAAAGTCATATGCGGATCTGAAAAGGAGATATATCGAGTTCCAAGTCGGAGATAAGGTTTTTCTGAAAGTATCTCCATGGAAGAAAGTTATGAGATTTGGAAATAAGGGCAAGTTAAGCCCTAGATTCATTGGTCCATATGAGGTACTTCAGCGAGTGGATCCTGTAGCCTACAGATTGAAACTGCCATCTGCTTTGGAATAGATACATAATGTCTTCCATGTGTCTATGCTCCGTAGATACAGGTCTGATCCGAGTCATGTGATAGCACCAAAAGAGATATAGGTTTAGACTGACATGAGTTATGAAGAAAGACCACTAAAGATTTTGGCTAGAAAAGTCCGACAGCTTCAGAACAAACAGATTCCATTAGTGAAGGTCCTGTGGCATCACCATAATGTCGAAGAAACGACATGGGAACCTGAAGCAACGATAAGACAAAATTATCCTCTACTTTTCAGTTCAGGTAAATTTCGAAGATAAAATTTCTTTTAGTAGGAGAGAAGTGAAATGGCCTCAACACTGGGGTCAACCGTGAACAGTACTTTTCGATGGTGAATAGTATTTTTCGGACCTGAAAGGATGTCCAAAAGTTAAAAATATTTTATTGGACCATCGGAAAGTATTGGTTATGATGAGTCCAGGGTTGAAATTTGAAGCAAAATTGAGGTCAAATAGGTCTCAAAAGGTCAAAAAATGCGAAAAATATAGCAAGTCAATTTCTCTAGTAGGGAAGGTGACTTGATTTTGCATAAATTATTAAAAATAGTAAACGAACGCTGAAATTTGCCAAATTTTGCATGTCTACATGAATTTTATGTATAATATTTTAGTAATGAGAATTAAATTTTTCGATGATACCGGCAGTTATCGAATCAGACCGATAAATTTGAATCGGATTAATAACGAACTTCAATTGAGCCAAAAATTTACATACTAGCTATTTTTGATGTGATAAGAGTGATGGAATTATTTTTGGAGTGATTTGAAAGTCATAAATAGGATAATTTTTATTGGGCTTTATAAGGCCTAAATTGGGCCTTAAAAATAAATTGGGCTAAGCCCATTAGTTTACCCCAATTTTGGGCCCATTGAGAGGATATATAAGAGCTAAAAATCTGTAGATTTTTCCAAAAATGTAGTAGCTCTCCTCCCTTGTCTCCTTGGCCAAACCTTACTCTCCCATTTCCTCTCTTTAATTTGCTTCAAATTCACTCTAAATTTCCCTTAAATCCCAACATAAGATTTGAAGTTTCATCTATCTAAATCACCAAAATAGCTTCTATTGATTGATTTGAGCAAAGAAAGGCAAGAAATTAAGTTGAGAAAGAAAAAGGGGTAAGATGAAATTTGAGAAATTTATTAATTTAAATTTATTCTTTAGTATTTTTCATAGATTTTGAGGTGTAAAATATGATTATAAGCTTGAAATTTACATTTGAGAAAAAAAAAAGGAAAACTAAGCATGTTTGGCCGGCCATGGTAGGTGTGGAAGAAGGAGAAAGATTTTCAAGGGATAAAGGCAAGAAAAAGGAGGTTTAGGCTTCATAAATCAAATAAAAAATGTAAGTGGCTGGCAAATTTTTACATTTTCTATGTTTATGAATTTAATCCTTTTATGTAATCAGGGTAAAAATTTTTAAAGTTCTTAAATGATGAAATTAGTTAGGGGTAAATGAAATTAAACCATAAAAGAGATTAAATGAAAGCTAAAAAGGAAGAAAGAAAATTTTTAAGGTGATGTTCTTTAGGTGGCCGAATTTTCTTCTAAGGTAAAATTATGGAATTTTGCATGTAATTAATATATAATAGCCTAAATTAATTATAGAAATAATAAATAATATCTATCAATTTTTAAAGAATATTTGGAATTTATTTTGGAACTTTTAAGATTATGTATTGTATATGCATATGGTAAAATTTATGAAATATTGTGAAATAATTGATGATTTAAGTTGAAAATGATAGTAAAGATATGACTGAAATAATATCTATATAGTTTAATGAAGATGTAAATATATGCTTTGATGGCTTTTTTTTCTCTTATGTTAACTTCAGTTTTCACATTTTCTAAATTTTGTAAGGTAAAAGGTGCAAAATATTTTTCAAACCGAAAAAAGGTTAAAGCTCCTCATATATCTGGTAGGAAGCCTTTTACTGTTCATAAACATGAAATTGTAAGTATTTTTTTTACTTATCTTTAGAAATTTCACCAATAAAACATAATTAATTAAATTAATTATTATTTCAAAATATTATGGTTTTTTTTCTTTTTATAATAGTCTCAAAAGGAATTAAATGGAGAACTATGTGGTAGGATTGACCTTTACAAGGAAACCCATTTTTCAATTCAAAAAGGCTGGTCATCTTAACAAGCAGAAGAATATTTGGTAAGTAGTTACTATACAAGTTGTCCAATGTCATTAGCATGTTTTTGAGACTTACATTAATTTTTTTTTCTATTAATTCCTTCTTGTGATAGAATTTAATGGTAGAAAAGCAAAACCATTATATTAAGCAAGAAATTCAAAAGACCAAAGATGAAATTGTTCATGTGAAATAATTGATGATTTAGTGAAAAATGATAGTAAATAATAAATAATACATAAATAATTTTTATTTAAATTTATTGAAATTATTAGAATTTTATTGAGAATTAAATGTGAATATGTATAATAGAAAATATTAAATTATTAGTGAATAATTGCATAAAAATGTAAAAAAATAAATTAATATGAAATTAATTCACAATCAATGAAAAAGAAATAAAAAATCAACTGATGAATTTTTCGATAATTAAAAACATTAATAAAGTAATTATTATTGTGCCCTTAAAATTAGTAAGACAGTAAAAACTAGTTCTGGATATAGTTGGCTAGCCATAGGAACACCTTTACCGCGATGCAAGTCATGGCGACTTGCTTTGCTATGGGTAGGGTATTTGATCTCCATAGCTTAAGTGTAAAGTAAAAGTGAAAAGTGCAGTGTTATGAAAAATGGTTCCTTGGAAATTATTTCTCTATTAGTGGTGGCCCATGGGATCCACATTTCGTGTATTCGATCTGAGATTTTCTGTCGGGTCTGTAATAATGGCATAATGAAAGTAAATAGCTAAAAATGTGAAAAGATAATGAAAACTGAAAATAAAGAGTGAAAAAGGACTAAAGTGGAAGAAAATGAAAGTTTAAGGGCAAAATAGTAATTTTTTTGAAAAGTGTAGAAATTAAGTAAATTAAGTAAGAATTGCTTAAATAAGGTAAAATAGACAGTTAATAGTTAAATTGCTTAAAATGAAATTTTATAGTCAACAGGGATTATAATGTAATTTTGCACGAAAATATCAAAATAAGTATATAAGAATGTAAAATGCCTCAATTATTAGTTTAAAGATAAAAAAACAAGTTTAACAAGGGCAAAGTTATAATTACGTGATTAAAATGATAAAGTAAAAGAAGTTTTAAAGTAAAAAGAATAATATTATAGAAAATTTGAAATTGGTGTTTTAATAAGAAATTAAATGATTTTATAAGTGCTTGTGTAAAAGGTATTGTTTAAGAATTTTGATGATAATTTTAGGAAATGTATCGATTACTAGTCACCACTGAATATGTTGAGTGTTCAGTGCGTAGTTATTACTGCGTAGAGGTATTCAGGAGCAGAAGCGAGAATACATTTTACAAGACTTCTTTTAGAAGTTTTTGTCATAATGTCTTGGCATGTATATAAAATTACATTTTGGTTATGTAAATGATAAACAGGAGTTATATTAGTAGAACTATATTTGGATATATGTATGAGATGGAATTGAATGAATATGATTGATATTATTTATTGTTGTGCCTCTAAGAGACTGTATGAAATTATCTGCATTTCAGGGGACTAGTACTAAGTACAGCTATTATATTGCGAAAATTTTATTAAATGCATAGTAAATTGAACAGTTATAGGTCATCGACGAATCTTTATCAAAATAATAAAGAATGATAATGAGATATAAGGAATAAATTTGGAAAAAAAAAATTTTCCAGCCTATGACATACCGGAACAGCATTAAGAGTGATAAGGGTGTTAAAGTTCAAGAAGTCTTTGGCCAGGGTTCTTGTTATATAAAAGGCCTTGGATGTGGTCCTAAACCTCCTTCAAGGCGCTTCTTTTCATATTACTTTGCTAGAACCTTTCTGATACTCAAGAAAAGTTTAGCGAGTCTCAGTCATAAGTGAACATACTTAAGATTTAAATGACCGATTATGAGACAGAGTTGAACGATCAATTATTACAACAATGTTCCATTATTGATAAGCTAGCTACTTGTTATTTTAAAAACAAATTGGATGAATATAACTTGAATTCTCCAATTTAAGTTGTATATATTTGTGTATTTATTTTCATTATGTTGAATGATATGAATCTGTTTGAGAAATTATTATATTATGTGCTTGCTCAATTGATGTGCATAGGATTGCAATACGGTTAGAAGAATTTATTTGTTCCTATTTGTTTATAAGGATTGTCAAATTTTTTAGTACCATTACTTAGAAACTTATACACCTTATTTTTATGTATAAGATAATTATGTGTTTTTTTGCTTAATTTTGATGGGACTTTTTTCTTGTTTTATATCACTCCAGTAGTATATAAGATTTATTTCTTTTACTTAAAAGAGTTTGTTTAGTAATTTGGCATTATTGTTTATATATTTTATTAATTTGATTTTAGTGAATTCTTTTTGTCTTATTCATGAATTTTGCAGTTTAATATGACTTCTTTAATATTTGCTATATAGTTTATTTTTTGTCATGAAATTAATTTTTTATCTAATATATGATATTTTTTTTGTAGGAACAGGATGCACATTTTGAAGTTTCAATAATTTTTTTATTTCAGAATTAGGATATTTTAATTTTTGTATTAAACATCAACCTTTTATTTAATTTACATTTTGTTTGAATAAATATTTTATATTATTTAATGGACAATTACACCCAACAAAACATATATAATCTTCTAATACCTGAAACATAAAAATATGGTTAACTAGCTTAATCTATGTTAACTGTTCGGCACTTACTTCCAGCAAAATAGGAGCATGTGGGATACCACTAAACGTATAGGTAATTGCTAAATCAAAATGTTTATTCTTTTGTTAATCCATTTTTCTTTAAATATTAAAAGAGTTCAAAGTTATACTTCTTTTTATATCATTTATATGTTTATTTTTTTAATAATTTTTTCTCGATTTTGGATTGAGTTGATTATTCCGCTGTTAGTACGTAGGTGCACAAATTCTATTTATTTTGCTTCTTAATCTCGTTTTGGGTGATCATGGGGATGCTTATTTAAACGATTTTTGGACAAGGGACGGGATTTTACATTTGATAAAATCGACAATTAATTTCCTTTTTAGTTGGGTAACATATTCATCCGTTACCTTCAGATGTGCTACTGCTAGAAAATCTTAAAAATATCAATCAATATCGTTCATTTTATGGACCAGAAGAAAGCAGATAGCAACACACAACATTACAGCAGAGAGTGGAAATTAAAGGATCAAAAGAAGCAGATTTACCTCTTGCGCTGGACTAGAAGCAGATTGTGCACTCTGTTATCTGCAGTTTAAGAAGCAGAAAATAAACAGCAGAGATGAGAGACAAAACAACGGTGGTGGTAAGGGAGAACGAACAAACAAGAAGGATCCAAAAATAAATACGTACCAGCAGAGATGAGAGGCAAAACGACGGTGAAGGAGGGAGAATAACAAAAGTAAGGGAGAAAGTCGGTGAGGGAGATCGGAATACGGTGAGCGGCGGCCAAGGTGAAGGAGAGGGATAAATTCAAGGAGAAAGAGGCAGAGAGCGACGACTTATGACATGGTGGAGAGAGGCAGATTGAGATAGGTAGGGTTATATATATATATATATATATTAAACGGATCGGTTAATCGAAATCGACAATTTTTTTAAACCGTTGATTGGAATAAAAAATCGAAAATCTCTATTTTTAAAAATCTTAATTATTTTTTTTGGTTTCGTTAATCTTACAAACCGGTTTAATTTCGAATTAATTTTTTGATTTTTTTTTCTCAGCCTATTGATAAGGGTATCTTGAAAAAATTTTTATAAGTTTTGAACATAATTTGAAAAAATAAATTCTAAAAAATTAAATTAGAGTAAAGACATAAATTTGAAAAATTAAATTAACATATGAAGATTTATTTAAGTATTCTCAAAATATTAGGATAAATTAGCTCAAAATAAACTTCGATGGCAAATCAACGCCTTCAACAAAACCTTGGAGGTAAATCAAAACTCTAGAGAAAACAAAATAAAATAAGATCACCTCAAAAGTCTTGAATTGTATATAGCCGATTACACCTCGGATAAGGTAAAAGGACAATAAAACGGAGCATACTTAAAGCGGTGGCCTTGATCTTATATTATAACAGTTACATGAAAAAATTGTATCCAAAGAATTTATATTTGTGGGACCTCCTCTCCTAAATGTGTGGACCACTATAGGGCCACACCAAATCTCTTACCAGCCAAATCACACCTTACCTGTGCCAATCCAATCCTCGATTTCTCAAGATCAAATTCCATCCATACATTCTGTTGATGATGATGGCCAATCACGAACGCCTCCACACCTAACAAATCAGAGTTTCCAAATGACAAGCAATGCACCGAATCATTTCCCCTCACTTCACCAGCTACCCAATGCAACACCTTTTCCCCCGATACTGTCATTTCAGCTCCTTCAAACACTAAACTCACTGTTGGTAACCGGGGCAGTACCCGTTGTCCAATAGGGACCCGGTAACACAAATCCATGGCTCCTTGGAATACGAAATTCGGATCTTCTAAAACGCTCAATACCCCAGTGGTTTGATTTAAGAACTCTGTTCTTAAAGCTGTGTAAGCTGGCCCGAGCAAGAATGTGAACTGGGTACCCGAGTCAACCATGGTTTGACCTGCCCCAGTATGATCCGGTTCAAAAACTGATTTCGGTATTTGGAGCAATTTATCGGACACTTTAATGCCTTCAAGCTGAATTGTATAAGCAAGCCGATCAAAATACGGCAATGGGGTTGAGATTTGGATCAATGGGGTATAATTCAATGGCAAAACCCCGGTAAAATTGGATTCACCGAGAAGTAAGAGGCCCGAGAAATCCGACCCAGAAATGCAATAAGAAAATTTGGGGAAACCCATCTGAGAAACAAAAGAGAGTGAGCCTCGGTTCATACCCATCAAACCGGTGTTTTTGGAGTCTTCATCGGAGTTGGAACTAAAAACCGAATCCATACAGCCAAAAACCATACCGGGAATGTAGGAGCTCCCCATTTGAAATGTATCTGAGGCCAAATTTCCCTCTGAAGAAGAAGCGTCAGCGTAAGAAAGAGTGGCGTGGCAGACATTTTCGGAGTCGCAAGAAACGGGTATGGTGAAGTCTCGGGTCTGGTTAGTGCAGGTAGGCGACGAGCATAAAATGGGCCTATAAGAAATGGATCGGTTGGGGTCAAATGTTGGATAAGTGGTGGTTTTGTTACAGTGGAGCCAACTGAGCTCACTGCCGGTGTCAAGAACCATAGACACATTTTGCGGCGGAGTGCCGACGGAGAGAGAAACGGTAAGGCTGATATTATGGTGGAAAGGAAGCTTATTTGGGGATCTTGGAAGTGACCCAGATGGGATTAACTGAGTTTTGAGAGGTAAAATGAGCATTCTTGGGGAAGAAGATGAAGAAGAAGAAGAAGAAGAAAAGCGGAGATTTAATTCCATTAAAGAAATGAAAAGGAGGAATTTGAAACATGGGTCTTTGCAAAAACGAAGAAGAAAAAAGTGGCTGATGTCAATCATGGCGATTAATTGGTGAGGGAAAATTAACAAATTTTATTTTCTTCCTCTAATATTTTATGAAATTGTTAATGGCGAAGTGAAAAGAAAATTAAAAATGTGCAGTGGGAAATGAGATGCAGAGAAAGTAACTGAGGATTTAGTGTGGTGGCTGTTTTTTGTTTTTATGAAGTTAGTGTGTTACCCACTGCAGTTCCCAGTTCCCATAGCGGCATTCCAGTGCCTTGCTTTTATTCTGCAACTTTCAATAATCTTGAAATAAATACATAAATAAATAAAAAAAATTAAAACATAATTTTAAAATAATGCTTTTATTCTCTCTCCTACCCGCAGCTGTTAAAAGAAAACTTTTTCATGTCACTTTTATGGCGAATAATCACACGTAATCAGCATTAAAGAATTTTTAGTTGAGTGATGAGCCGTAAGCCAAAGCTATTCATATTGATGAGGCGAAAATTTCGACAGCAGGAAGCATAACGAATAAAGCAAGCACATTGATAGATGATGGAGCCGCTGGTTCCTGAAATGCACCCAACTCTTTAAGACTACGAGCTACGATTGGATAAAACGAGAGGATAACTGTTGAAGTGCTAGTTAAAATCATTTTTCAAAAATAATTTTTTTCTCTAAATTTTTCTATAAATTTTATATTTATTTTTTTTCATTTTTACCATGTAGCTTGATGAATGTCAAAACCATTAAAAATAAATTTTATCTTTTTTTAATCAAATAAATTGTAAATAGAAAAAAAAAGTCGAATTCATAGATATTAATACTAATTTAATTCTAAACAATTAGAATTTCAACGAATAAAAATAAAGAGGGACTTTTATAGGCTAACAATTGAAAACAATGAATTAAATCAACTAAAAAAATATAGAAAATTAATTAAAACAAATTCAATGGATATAATATTTCAATTAAAAATATTCGGAGCACATGACTCAATTAATTGATCATAAATGAAAAAATAATTCTAAAATCATATAATAGACTGATTATAATCTTGGCTTCGTGCTCTCAACCAATTTTTTCATATTAATGGATTAACCAAATAAAACTATAATTAATTCTTAACCAATAAATAACCATTTAACAAGCAAAGAAATTTAATTTATTGATAATATTATGGTTTAGAATAAATAACATGAATATTATATGAAATTAAAACAGAAATTAGAGTGGAACAATTTAACAGTATGAAGAATCTTAGCTTTGAATTAATCTTTAGTTGAAACAAGGAGTTTAGCCACACAGGGCATGGAGAACATTCAAAAGATAAAATTAAAAGCTAGCTTAAAATCCATGTTACAGATCTAAAGTAAAAATGCCAGAAAGAAGAAGAGAGAGCTAAATTAGTCTTTCTCACCTCTTAAAATTCCTCCAAAATAGGACAAGTAATTGACTCCTATTCAAACTTGTAAATTAAACTAAAAATATCCAATGTAATTTAAGTTCCTAAAAATACTACATTTTATCTCATGAAATAAAGCCTAATCATTTCTAAAAACAAGTTGGAGCAAAGGTGGCAGCTAGGGCAACTCTCACACAAGTCAGTCTTTGTGAAGTATTATGCACTATCGACATTCGTTTAGCCTTAGGCAAGGCCAAACCTCTCTCTTGCCTTTTTACCATGGGCAAGGCTAATAATAAGTTTTTGTCTCTCATCAACTCTTTACACAAAAATTGCTCTATAAATCCAATGCTATTCCATATTAGCTCTAATCAATCATGAAAATATATTTTTTCACAAATTTGATCCTGCAGTGAGCAAAATCAAGAAACAAATAAAAAGTCCCTAAAATTGATTGAAAAGAATGCAAGATATTAAGCAAAAATCTATTAAAAATATATAATTTTGGTAACTTAACAATTTTCTCCACATTTGTCGCATGTTTGTCCTCAAGTATAAATCATACAACATAATCAATCCCATAAAAAATCCTTTCACCCTCGAACATATTCCAATCCTAAAAGTTTTGATCAAATCAAAATGCAAGGCAAATTAGAGAAAAAAATTTAAGATGACTTCCTACAATCTCATATAAGAACATGGGTTCCTTAACATCCTTTTCAAACTAGAAACAATAGACTTTTGTATTTTAAGCATGCAAGAATTCTTATACCTTAGTTCGAAATTAAATTAGTACACAGAGGTGACTTGCCAAACTAGAATAGACATCATAACACACATTTCAATAGATAAGGGAAAGAAGATACTAAAGTTTTTATTTCATTTCATTTTATTTGTGATGTTATTATTTTATCTGGAAAATATTATGATTGCTTACAAGGAATGTAGAGATCCTTTTTTGCAGGGCATCTAGTTCTAACCCTCATACATCTGGTTATGTAGACTACACAATTCCAAATAGCTACTAGCTCTACTTATACCCGATGTTAAATGGACAATGGAGAAAATTATTGCATGTTTGTCCTCAAGTATGAATCAAACAACACAATCAACAAGTATGAATCAAACAACACAATCAATCCCATAAAAAATCCTTTCACCCTCAAACAAATTCCAATCCTAAAAGTTTTGATCAAATCAAAATGCAAGGCAAATTAGAGAAAAAATTTAAGATGACTTCCTACAATCTCATATCAAAACATGGGTTTCTTAACATCCTTTTCAAACTAGAAACAACAGACTTTTGTATTTTAAGCATGCAAGAATTCTTATACCTTAGTTCGAAACTAAATTAGTGCACAAAGGTGACTTGCCAAACCAGAATAGACATTATAACACATATTTCAACAGATAAGGGAAAGAAGTTACTAGAATTTTTATTTCATTTCATTTTGTTTGTGATGTTATTATTTTATCTGAAAAATATTATGATTGCTTACAAGGAATGTAGATTTATTTTTAGTCTAACACACAACTTCTCAATTTTTATCGCAAGCCAATAACCTAAGTTCACTTTCTTACCATTAAGCATGCACCGTATAAAAAACAACTCAGCCTTTGTAACCATGGTGGTATTCTCATTACGAGCAGAGTAATTTATGGCAAGAAATCGGTGAATTATTCTCAAAATAGCATTCTTAATGTAAAATGTTTTTGATTTACTAGGTAGGAAATTAATATCATGTATACCAGTTAATTCATTATAAACCTCTAATCCATCAAATTACTCTAGATAATCACCTAACAGCTATGTTTGGTTTCCCGTACAACACATCGAATAGTATAAAATAACACCCTATAATACAACAGAGGGTCTTTAACTAATATTTTAAGAAAATAATACATGGATTATATAATGCTGAATCCAATTTTTATTCCAGTTACACGGGATATAATAATACACCCTTTGCCTTTGGGTTTATTTAATACATAACACACCGTATTAAATTAGACTACACTATGATCGACTCCAACGCTATCACTTCCGGTACTGCCTCCTCTCTGGCACCACTTTTGCTTTTGGCACCATCCTTATCTTCAACAACTATTATATATCCCATTTTTTTAAAATAACAAAACCATAAACACCAAATTTCCCTCTGCTTTTCAGCTAGCCACCACCGGAGTATCGTTGGCCACCCACCGATTAAAGATTTCGTGGTCGATCAGCTTTTTTGTTTTCTGGTTAGTATATTTCCTTTTTTCGTTTCTTTTCTCTGACTTCATTATTCAATTGATTTCATTTTTCATTTGGCTTGGAATAAATTGGTATTTATTCTATCTCTATTTTAAGTTCTTGATTGATTCTTATTTTCTTCTCTACTGGCTTCTTTCTCCCGATGCTACTTTGTTTCTTTCATTTTTGTTTCATTTTGTTTTGTTAATTTCTACAAGAAATTGTAAGCTTGAACTGGGAAAACTTAAATTGTTTTGAATTGTTTTAAAATCCCTTGTTGACTATTAGGTTTCTTGTTTTTTTAAAGTAAAAATCCTTTTGTTTTTACTGGGTTTATATATTTCTAATTTAATTCTTGATTTCTTAAGAAAGGCAATAGCTTTCTTTATCTGGTTGCCAATTTGATTACTTAAAGTTCGACGTATAAGTGATGCTTGGTTCGTTGGCCAATATTAATTTCTCTTCTTGGGGGTTGATTTTATGTTTCTTTTAATGAGTTAATGAAGCTAAAAAATTTGGAAGGAAGGGGCATAAGATGCTTTCAAGATCTATGCATATCAATTTTGATTCTTCTCATTAAAGGATTTTATCCTAGAAATGTTGTCAGATATTTCTAGGACCTTAGTGCATTCCTTCTAAATTATGTGTCGTTGGAGCTGAAGTTACGAAGATGGATAGGTCAGACACATCAGATTTTGTCAGTGGTGGAGTTAAGTACATACGAATTTGACATTTGATAATAACACATACCTCTAGAATGTGTTGAGATCTGTTTTGGCAGCGGGGCCTGTTGTTTCTTTGTTTTATATTAGGGCTTTTATATAATGCTTCTAAATAGTAAAGTTGTACAATATTCTAGTAGCTGTGAATTTGCGAAGAGTGATAATTTTGGTGATACAACCTTGCGCTTAAACTGTCTTAGTTATGGAGTTTGCAATATGACTGGTTTTGGAAGTATTTTCTTGACAAGGCTTTATATATATATATATATATATATATATATATATATATATATATATATATATATATATATATATATATATATATATATATATATATATATATATATATATATATATATATATATTATGCCTATGAATTTGATTGTTTTGGCATTTGCTTGGAGTTTGTTTTCTTACCTTTTATTGGACTTTAGGAACAAGTCTTATCTTTCTTGAACTGAGGTATTGGTTGTGCTTTTGTGTGGAGTTTGGATTTGTGCTTGTAAATCATACTAGGTGCCAATCTGTTGGTTATTATCTTTCTTGAACTGAGGTATTGGTTATGCTGTATATGGAGTTTGGATTTGTGTTTGTAAATCATACTAGGTGCCAGTATGTTGGTTATCTTTTACAATTCTAATTAGTACATAGTGGTGCACTAGGATTAATGTGTCTTTTTCATTTTATTGTTAGGTGCCTGCAGATTGCATAGGGATGATAGACTACCTTATCAGATTGGTAAGGAGCACCATCATGCTCATCTTGAGGCATTTCAAATACCACTTTCATTGCCTTGTTTATTTGTCCTGCTCAACCTAGAATATCTGCAAGGTAGGAATAATGTGCAGCCCTCGGTTCTAAACTATAAGCATGACTCATCGAATCAAAAAGCTTTTGGCCTTTCTTTGTAAGACCCGCATGGCTACAAAGTGCTAAACTGGACATCCACGCATCTAGAATACATAGTGCAAGCGCATTGGCAAGCAATAAGTCATGCTCAAACCCAAGATGGATTGCTAGACCATGGGATTATGTGAGCTCTATTATACTTTCACATGACATCAATACAATGGTGATAGTAGCTGAATTGTGCTTGAATTTGGAACGAAACATAAGGATCATATGCTTCAAGGCATTGCCTTTGGACTCATTTATGGCATATCCATCAATCATCGCATACCAACTCACCATATTCTTTTCTGGCATCAAATTAAAAAGATGATTAGCTTCAACCATGCTGCCTTGATCAATATATTCTGTGATCATAACAACTAAAGGCATTTGCATTAGGGGATGAGAACTTAAACCAACTATCGAGTCGGAAGAGGAGTGGGAGCAGCATAAATAGAGGGAGGAAAGAAAATATGGTGATTGAACTAACAGACAAAGAATGACAGCTTGATTTGTCGAAGAAACTGAATTTAGTAGATGGAAATAGGATGTAATGACAGTGGTAACATAATTAATTGCAATTGTATGGCAATTAACATGATTTTTTGTAGTTTAACTAAACAATTAGTGCGCATACGCTCGTCATTAACAAATACAAGCTCAATTTCATGTTGAAACTCTCAAAACCAATGTATTCATGATGATTAGTTTGTTTATGCAAAAATCATGTTTTCACAAGTCTTTACCATGTAGGAATGGCAATGAGGGTTTGTCACTTTTTTAATTTCTTGTATTAAGTTTCAACATCTCTATAGTTGTTTACATCTATAAATGACCTCTCTGACTTATTGAAATAATTTTTATGAATCATTACAAAATAATTTATTGTATTGGTGTGCGTTAACAATTCTAACTTTAGAATATTTATATTAAGGATTAATTAGCTTTTAATGTTTAATATTCATTTTTTTAACAATCTGGAATTTCTTTCCGGGTGTGATCGCACTAATTATTGTTGTTCTTATTCTTATTCTTCCTCTTATTATTATTGCAATATTTTTCACAAAAATATATGAACTTTTTGTATTCATTGATTATTTGGATTATAACTAAAAAAATAATGATGAAATTTATTTATTTTGACTTGTTATTGAACTATGTATAAAATTATTAATAGTAGCACATTTGTTAATATATTTCAGCTATATAATTAAATGTTGTTAATTAAGTTTTTTGTTTGATTGTTAGTTTATCTAATAATATACATTTGTATTTTAAGAAATTTATGCCTTTTCAAAAAAAAATATTGATTAATGTACGAAAAATTGTAATTCATAATTAATACTTTTACCTAAATTGATAATATTAAAAATAATTTAATTTTACATAATTTTTAATTTTTAAAAAAAATAATACAATATTATATTATATACCAAATACAATATAAAATAATACATATTAATACAATTTTGTACCGAATACTGTATAATATATTATAGGCTAATACTGTATAGACTAATACTATACAGACTAATATTATACAGATTAACGCTATACAGGCTAATACAATACATGTCCAGGTATGCACTTGTCTTAGAATATTCCTTAGTGATGAAACCCATTGCAATGTTAAAAGAAGTGTTGAAATCGCCTAAAATACAGAAGGTAATGGCAAAAAGGGGTACTAGATTAAAGTTTTGGCTAAAGCAATCAAATGCAAAGGTCCTATAAAATTCCTTAATTAAGGCATCATAGACTAGGAAATTAATCAAGAAAAAATTATGCCAACCTATGCCATCAATTAAATCATTTATTTCATCTAAAACACCTAGGGCACGTAAAGTTGAATCATCAAAAGACCTAGCATACATAATCTCTAAATGTTCAAAGAAGTAGTACTTGGTCTTTTGCATATCATCATAGAAGGCCAAATTACCTTCAAATTTGTGTGTTGCAGGTGGAAAATGGCTTTTGCCCTATCCTAGCCATGTTTTTTTCTTTGGTTGATTCACTGTAGGTTATGTGTCATTGCTCTCTTCCTTGTCTGAGGAATCTTCATAGTGTAATATGACTTTGACTTACCTGGATTGGTACAACACTAGCCCTTTATCTTGCAATTGCAATGTTAGATTGCTAGATCTGGTTTGTCTTCATGTTTGGTAGGTGTTGGAAAAGGGGTCAGTAGTGGCTATTGTGGTCGAGACTTGGGCCATTGGTGGCGCATCTGCTGGTGCAGCATAGGTTGCTGCCATCATGATGGCCTGTGTTACGTTAGCAACTTGCATTGTTGGTGCAATGGGTTGCTGCAATGCCTTACATTCTATTGTATTGCAGTGCCTTACATGCTGTGGTGTAGCAGGGCTACTTCGGTGCCCTACTACTCTGCGATGCCTTGCATGCTGTGGTACGATGGGGCTATTGCGGTGCCCTGCTGTTTTGCGGTGCCTTAAGCATTATGGTGCAGTGGGGCTACTGCAATGCCCTGCAGCTCTGCAATGCTTTATGCATTGCTGTGTGGCAAGGTGCATTTGGAGCGCGGTGGAACAAGGGTCTTCTAGTGAGGCATGGAGGATCAGTAAAGGTGGGATATGGGCGGCGGTTGCTATGCGTTCTCTGCAAGTCCAAAATGCTAGGTTAGGGTTTATCATAAAAAAAATAAAAAACAAATGTAGTTAAAAAATATAAAAGGGAAAGTTAAAATATAAAATAAAAAAACTAAAAAAAATCATATCAATTTAAATGGGAAGTTTTAAAAATAAAAATGCAATAACCCTTTAAACTAAATGAAGGCTTACAAATTAAAAATATACAGCCCACTAACTATAAACCCCATTAATGAATAAAATGGGTTGCCACCATTTAAAAATCATCATTTTTAAAACATAATCCTTATATTTAAGCCCTCGCGTTGTTTTTATTATTTTGTCTAACACCTGTAAATAAAGAAAAGAATTTAATCAGCCTTAAGAAAAAAAAAAGGCAGTAGATAAAACAAATACTAGAATTTAGATCTAAATAGTGACAATTTAGCTTTGGGCAAGGCTAAACAATGGGTTACCTCCCAATAGAGCATCTCTTTAACATCTATAATCAGATGAGGCTTAATTCCCTTCTCCATGAATCGCCAACTATGATTCCACATTGCCTTGAGCTGAAGATCCTTCATAAATTTATTTTAATCGATGCCCATTAACCTTAAAATTCTTACCATTCTCCAAACTTTTAATCTCTACTACACCATGAACAAAAATATTTGATAACTCGTAATTATTTTTATATTTTTGGGTATTTCTTGGTATTATTTTTATTTTAGTCTTAATTATTTTATTTTATTATTTTATTGTGTTAGTTTATTATGTTTTTAATAATTCTTAGGTTAATTTCAGGTGTTTTGGAGCAATTGAGAGCTTTCCTAGAGATCTGGGGCTAATTATAGGCTAAATTGGCAACTGGACAAAATTTGCACTAAAATACAGCATGTTTTTATCAAAACATAGCTGTCTTATCTGGATTTCAGTAGCCAAAGTGATTCTCATGTGGTCTAGTAGCCTAATCCCAATTTTATCCAAAATAAAGCTGTGTTTCTTACAAAAACGTGGCTATGTTTTTATCTAGCCTCCAGATAAAAGCACATTTTCATTCTTTTTGGGGGGGAGCAGAGAAGATGAATTTTAGAGTAGTTTAGGATTTATTTTCTTCATCTTTAGCATTGTAGTTTAGGATTTTTCATTTATGTTTAGTCTAGATTTAATTTTAATTTAGTTTTCACTTGTAATCTTTAGAATAACTTAGCTTACATTTCTATTTTGGCATTCAAGGAAAATTTCAAAGAGAAAGAAGAAGGAACTTTAAAATCTATTCTCTCTCATCAAAGGGTGTATTCTAAACTTTATTATTGTTATTTCTTTTATGATTATATTCTTGATGATTAAGTAGTTCTTCAATTTTGGGAATTCTTGAATCGTACTTTGTATTTGGATATTTGGGTTCAATGAATATTTCATGTTTTCCTCTATTTCTTATTGTCATTATTCTCTGCAACTTAATGATTTTTTAGTTTAACTTTGATTTTATTCGAAATGATGATTGAAGTTAGATTTGAATGATTTATTTAGTTATAAATACTCTGTTCTTATGTTTTCTGCATCTACAGTCCTTGATGATTCCGAAATGGAGGTTTTGAACTCTCTGTGTAGACTGCATTTGGTTAAGATTTATTGGGGAATAAATTTGTTTTTAGGTAAATGGCTTTAAAAGGGGAATTTATCCAATACTTGGAATTTGTAGACCCATGCTTAAGCTAATTAATAGGTTATTAGCTCTAGAATGGGAAACTTATTGATTAGAGTGATTGGCTCTGAATGGGAAACTTAGGTTTAGTTAGGTTGTCCAAAATTTCATGCTTATATTGTTTCATCATATCCATTTGCAAGTATGGGGATATAATTTCCTAAGCATTTCAATTATCTTGGATTGAAATCCTTGATGAATGCTTTTACTTTCTATTTTTATTATTTGTCTTTAATTTTAATTTCTTGCTTAGTTTAAAACTCCCTTCGATTCAAAACTTGGGGAATATCTCAGATTAATTTCACTCAGTCATAGATATTTAGTGTAATAACACCTATCCTTTGGATTCTATATTTTGGGGTCTTAAATATATTTCTCTATATTATTTAGCCAATCTAATGCACTTGCTAGCATCCGATCAAATTTTTGATGTCGTTGTTGGGAAAAATAGTTTTATTTGTTTAATATCTTTTGTTAAGTTAGTTTGAGGTTTTTATTTTTATTTATTTTTTATTTGGTGTTATTCTTTGTAGAAGGATTTTGATGCATTTTCAAATGATGCATGGTTCTATTCAAGATTACAAATTGGTTCTTTTAAGAGCACAAATGAATGATTTAAGGAGAAAAATGCAAAAACTACAACACTTGTATGAACCTTCACTAATTTATTCATCGTCACCCTTTAAAGAATCTTATTCTTTATAGGTTTCACAAGAGTGTAGTTCCTTCAAAATCCAAGTTTTTCTTGACTTGCTCATAAGTAGGGAGAAGTAATTTAGAGCTAAAAAAGAAGAATTAATGGCCACTATAAATTCTCAAGAGGAGAAGATCAAAAATTAAGAGAATTTATTGAAGACTCAAGAGCATTTATTGAGAGATCAAGAATTAGGAACTAAAAAGTTGGAATCCAAGTTGGAGTTCCTAAGTACTTTGGTGCAAAATCAAGGTGGTTGTGACAACAAGGAGGAATTGAGTCATGTACCAATGATGGACAATGAAGAAATTGAGTTTGGGGTGCATGAGTAAAAAAAAGGAACCAATTATTGTTGAAGACAAGTTCTGTAGCTTGAAAAATGAATTTAGATCTCTTGCAAATAATTTTTTTTCCAAAAGAGCAAGAATTGTTGAATTCTCAAGTGAAAGCACTAAATTGAGTCCACTTGAAGAGTTTATTGAGGCCAAAAAAGCCGGTAAAGTTCGTGATTGAAGAACCCAAAGTAGAGTTCTACTTTATCGAAGACATAATGTTTCCTACCTTGGTGAATTTTAACAAATTTCTTCTACTAATGCGAGAAAATGAGGAGTATAATCCGAAAAGAACATTTTTTGGATCACAAACTCGGACTCATTAAACCAAAACTTTTCTAACTCTTATTTTTTAATATTTCTGTCATTTTCTCTTTATGTTATAAATTTTGTGTTTTGTGTTTTGTTTTTAGTATTTTGTGTGAATCTATGTTTTTAGAGTTTGTGTTTTTGTTGTTGTTTTTGGCTTATTTATCTTTATTGTTATTTTTGAATTTTTGTGTTTTTGTGTGTTGATTTTACTATTTTGTGTGAATTTTCATTTTTGTTATAATTTTAATATTTTTCTTTAATTTTTGTGTGTTTGATTTTAATTTTAGTTTGATTTTAATTGTTTTTAGATTATTTGAATTTAGATTATTAAATTTGTTAGTTTAAATTATGTTTAGTTATGTTTTTTGTTTAATTTGTTGAATTAGGTAATCTTCAAAATAAAAAATTTTGCACACCGCATAGACCATTTTGTCTCCACGGTGTGTAGTGAAAAATTTTTGCCAATTATTAGTACAGAACGTTACACACTGTGGAGACCATTTTGTCTCTGTCTGTGCAATGAAAAATTTTATTGAAATTTAGTTCAAAAGCCTCTACACCGCTGATGCGATTTTTGTCTCATCGTGTGCAAAAACACAGTTGTGTTTTTTACAAAAAAAAAACAACCATATTTTTGTTAATTTTGCATAAAACCACGGTGCCTCTTCTTTATTTTTGTGCTTCATTTTCATTCCCCATTTTTGTTTATTTTAACCCTGTAACACCCTATATTCATCTATATTTTCCTTATAGTTTTACACTATCACAACACAGTCGTCAATATACCATTCATATAAACATATATTCAAACTACGTAAACATACGTGTATTTATAATACTTATTTCACATTTACAATATAACTGTAATGGCATCAACACCGGGTCAGCCGTAAATAGTACTTTTTGGTAGTGAATAGTATTTTTCGGGCCCGAAAGTCAAAAATATTTTATTTGACCGTTGGAAAGTAATGGTCATAATGAGTTCGAGGTTGAAATTTGAAGTGAAATTGAGGTCAAATGGGCCTTCAAAAGTTAAAAATACGAAAAAGTTAGTGAGTCAATTTCCCTAGTAGGGAATGGGACTTGATTTTGCATAAATAATTAAAAATAGTACATGAACTCAAAAAATTACCATATTTTTTTATGCATATATGAATTTTTCTGTAGAATATTTTGGTAATAAGAATTGAATTTTTTGGTGACACCGGTAATTATCGAATCAGACCGATAACGGACTCCAATTGAGCCAAAAATTTGCGTGCTAGCTATTTTTTATGTTTTAAGAATGATGGAATCAAAATTGAAGTGATTTGAAGTAATAAAGAGAGTGAAATTGGATTGAGCCTTAAATGGCCTAAAATAGGCCTTAATGTTTAAGTGGGCAAAGCCCACTCATTTAAGCCCAATTTTGGCCCTTTAGGAGAAGTATTAAAGGTAGAAATATCTGAAGATTTCTAGCAAATTCTACCTTCTTCTTTAGCTCTCCCTTTGGCCGAACTCCTATCTCTCTCAAAATTTCTTCAATCTCACTCATTTTTTTTTGGGAATTAAAGCATCCTATCCCTAATCCTATCCCTCTAAATGTTTATTCCAGCCTCAAACCTTTGATTTGGATGATTAAAGTAAGGAAATTCAAAAGGGAAAGCTTTAGGTATCTAAGTGAGGTAAGTAGAAACCTTGGATTTAAATTGGTTTTAAGGCATCTTTAGGTGTAATTAGGTGTCTAGAGTTCATTTTTGTAGTCATTTTAAGTAGAAGAGATCAAAACATTAAGGTTTCTTATGGTAGAGATTTTGGTCATGGTAGGTTTTTAAGGAGGAATCCAAGCTTCCAAGGATAAGGGCATGGAAAAGGAAGCTTAAGGAAGCTAAAGCATGAAAAAAGGTAAGTGACTACAAAATCCATTGATTTTCCTTTATTGTGAATTAATTCCTTTGATGTAATTAGGTTAAAAATTTTTAAAGTTGTTAATTAATGAAATTATGTTAGGGTAAATAAAATTAAGCATGAAAGAAGATAAAATGAAGGTTTTAATGAAAGAAAGAAAATTTTTAAGATGAAAAATGTTGGTGGCCGAAAATGATAGGTAGAGAAAATAGTGAGGAAAATGCAAATAATTAATATATGTTAGCTTAAAATAATAGTAGACATGATAATTAATGTCTATGAATTTTTAGAGAATATTTGGAAATTATTTGAAAATTTTTAAGATTATGTATAGTGTATGTATTTAATGAAAGTTGTGAATTATAGTGATTAAAGTGATTATTTTGATGAAAAATGATAATAACTAATAAATAATGTTTAAATAAATTTTATTGACATTTATTGAAATTATTGTGATTTTATTTGGAATTTAATGTTAATATGTATATTGAAAATAGTTGAATTATTAGTTAATAATTGCATAAAATGTTGAAAATGGTTAATTGATATGAAATTTAATTATAGTCAAAGGAAATGAAATAAAAAGTCAACCGAATGATTTTTCGAAATAATTATTAAGTCGTGAAAACAATGAGAATAATGAATTATTGGTAAATAATTCATAAAATGAGTGAAAATGATGGAAATAAATTGATAAGTAAGTGAAAGGATCAATATGAAAGAAAAGGAAAGTTTAGGGACAAAAATGTAATTTTGCTTATAAATGACAATTTAAGTGTATAGAAATATAAAATGTTTCAATTGTTAATGTAAAGAACAAAAATAAACTTATAATGGAAAAATTATAATTATGTGTTCGAAATGAATAATTCAATAGAAAAAGTCAAATTATTCATTTTCGAGGCATAAAATAATGAATTATACTAATAGAATTTATAATTGCGTAAAAAGTAATAAAATAAATGCGTGACTAATTTATCAAAATAAATTAGTCAATAAAAAGTATTAAAAGAGTGAATGATTATAAAATAATTAGCCGATGAAATAAAAGTTGGCATATCGAATGATTAAAAAGTGTGAACAGTAAAAGGAAAGGAAAAATAAAAAAAATTATATAAAAAGAATAAAAGAGAATTGTGAATTTTAATGCCAAAATTCATAATTTGTATATAAGACTGAAAAGCCCAAGTGTCTGAGTGAATTATTGAAGAATAATTCACAAAAGTGACTTGAAAAGATAAAGTGAAAGAAAAGACAAAAAGTTATTGAAAAGTCAAAAGTACCAAAAGAGTATGTTCGATCAGAAATAAAGTATGGTAATAAATAAAATAAAGAAATTAAAGATTTTTAAATGTTTAAAAATTATTGCAAATATAAATGATTATTTTGCCCTTAGCGATAAGCAGGTATTGTTATTCTTGTTTTGGATATAATTGGCTAGCCATAAGGACACCTCTGTACCGCGGTGCAAGTCATGGCGACTTGCTTTGCTATGGATAGGATCTTTGATCTCCATAGCTTTAGTGAAAATGAAAGTGAAAGTGAAAGTGTATCTGTTTTCTGCTCTGTGAGACTTGATCTTCCGAGATCATTTCTCTATCTGTCAAGTGGGACCCTTGAGTCCAGTCCCGAATATCCTTTTTGAGAATCCTGTTATATTGCACTAGGGGCGCATCGAAATGAATAAATCAGTATTGCTTAAATAAAAAATTGAATATAAAAAGTTATAATGAAGAATGATTTGTTTCGAAAAAAATGTAAAGTTGAAATAAATCTGTAAAGTTACTCGAAAAGTGTGATTAATAAAGAAAGGTTTTATAAGAATAAAATAATAAATAAAGATTAAGTCAAGCTTTTATAATGAAAAATGATTTAAATCGTATTTTGTTTTACATGAGAAAGATAAATTTAATTAATTGGTATTTTTTGTACCAATTACTATCGGGAATAGTATCAAGTTTGAAAAATAATATTAATTTCCTATTTAACGTTAAAAAGTGTTGGCAATGATATTAAATGAAATTTGATGCTTAAGTAAATGTATTTCTGAAAGACAAGTTAAATGAAAGGTAAAACAATAAAAAGGCATAGAATTGTTCAATGAAAAAAAAGTAAAAGATATAAGTCCTAAACAAATAATTGAACATAAGTAAATGAATAAAAGAAGAAAAGAAAGTTTTGATTGCAAAGTGCTCTAAAATAGTTATATCGCTTTAAAATAAAGCTTTAAGGCCCTTTAATTAGTGATGTATTTGTCAGTTAAAAGTTAAAGAAAAATAAAGGAATATATATATATATATATATCAAGAAGGGTAATTAGAATACATATTGAATAATTGGACAATAAACTAAGAAATAAAATAGTTTAATTTGGTACCATTAAAGATAGGAGTACCAATACACATTGCTAAATGAAATGATAATTATATGGATGTGATTAAAGAGAAAAGACGAAAGTAAAAGTAAAAGTAAAGGTTATAGTAAGGAATAAAGTAAGGAAAAAGTAAATCTGATAACGATTCACCTTAGAAGATAGAGTAAAATCTAATTGAAAGAGTGAAAAACCAAAGACCAATGATCACCAAAGTGCGAATTAATAATACAATTAATGTTAATTAAAATAAGAGGAAGTGTTTAATGAAATAAGTATAATAGTAGCATAAATTATGTAATTATGCTTTATTCTGAGAAATTCTTGGATTAGTAGTCACCACTAGGCATATTTAATGCTCAGCACGTAGTGTTTACTGCGTGCAGGTTTTGAAGTATTGCGGGAGTATAGTACACGGTGGATCCAGATTGAAAGGGAAGATTTTTGGATTAGTCTGAGTTATATTTTGGCATGTATATACTTAGTTAATTAAGGTAAAAGACTGAACTGTGGTTTGACTGTATTTATGATTATTTATGATTATTGATGGATGAGTATTTGATGTAAGCTTTTGGCATGAAGTTATTTTGTATATGTTTAATTGCTTACAAGATTGTCGAATGATTCTAGAATTAATGTAAAAGTATTTTAAAGTATATCGATCTGTTCGGTAGAAAAAAAAAATTTACCGATTTTGGCTAAGTTTCACATCGATAAAGACTGTTCCGAGAAGGGTGTGACAATAACATTAGCTATTACATGTCACTTATGTAAATACAAACTGCTCAACTTTTGCAATCACTATCAAACCTGATGTACATGCCATATCGATCTTCCTTTATTGTGCCTTAACTACCTGTCCCTATGCGTAGTTAACAAACCACGCGCTAAGCAACACTATTGCCTAATGGTGGATACAACTACATAAAATTTCATCTAAATAAATTTATTTATATTTATTTACATTTTTGTTGTGTTTATTGTTTTATTTAACTCATTATGTATATATATAATCATATTATTCATGATACTACTTCATTTTTATTACTATCAAAGTTCCACATTTATTACCGTCAACACATATATTTTTATTTAACTTTTTATTAATTCTTATCTACTAATTAATATAACTATTTTATTTGTTTTCTTCCTATCACGATTTATAAATTCGTCTTATTGCGTGTTCCTAATTATGTAATTTAACTTCAATATACGCATGGAATTTCTTTCTTCATTAACTACTTAATACTTTATTGTACGAAATTCCTTGATTTCTCATAACACTTTCATTCTTTGTGTCACACTCCTTTAGTTTTTAAAATAGTCTTTCAATTCAATTCATTTTCTTAATATGACACTTAGACTTTACATTTTACAAAATTATCATTTAAATTCCTATTTTGGTCGAATTGGTTTTTTTGTTATCTCCTTTCTCATATTTATTATTTCACTTCAAGTTCTCTCTTTTTAACAATTCTTACTATGAAATTTTATTTCATTTTAGTCCTCAGAAGTTACAATTTTATCCTTAAATTTTCTCAACTTTTGACCAATTACAAATATATCTTATTTGTATTAAATTTATTCAGAATTCTCTTTTTGGTCCCCTTTCCGTTCGGATTTTATTCTTTATTGACCAATTTATTTTTAATTGCTTCATTTTATCCTTTATTTCATTTTTGTTTTTTAACTTACAATTAAATTTATACATTAACTCCAACCGAAGTCGATCCTTCTATTGCTGCTTCTTCCATTACCACCACCAACGGCCCTTCACTCTGATGGTAACAAATGACGCAATCATAAGCCAAACATCCAAGCACTAGTACAGGCACAAAGAAAAAGGCCTGGTCGCATATAAATCCAAGTAGGTGGAAATGGGTTTGAGAGATGAGAGCTCCAATAAAGAAGACCTAACTCCAGAACCTTCAATGCTAGAGGAGTTGGCCTCTGATAATACTGAACCATCTAGACCTCAGGAAAAAGCTAGGATAAGCAAGGATAAAAGCCAATTTTCACCATCAGCCGAAGAGTTTTTTTTCCTTTTTATTCCTAAGGTTAAGGTATGAAAATACATAAATACCCCTATTCTTTCCTTTGGTTGAGAATTATAGAACATGGTTTTTTGCCATTTTTCAAATTTGGATAGCTTTTAAATACATAATAAAATGAGTGGCTAGTTTTTATATTTGTAATTTTGTATTCTTTAAAATTAAATTTTTTCCCTCATAATTTTTAACTTTCAATTTTGTTAAATTTAGTCTCCTATCATATTTTATGCAAACTTAACTCAAGTACTTGATTTATTTCAATTAGATTCTTTCAGTTTCTTTTTTTTTTAATTTATTCTTGCTAAATTATTTCTTATAGGATATTATGCATACATTATGAATTTAATTAATAAAATCAATTTTTTGTATATCACTTTATAATTGTCTAATTTAATTATTTTTTTATTAGTGCATTTTGCTTTCATTATGATATTTTTTATAATGTTTAATGCATATACTAATTATTCAACATAATTATTTATTTGTTGTTATGTGATCAGATGTATTTGTTTGTGTAACTAATATATTTAAATTGAAATGATTCTGCAAGTATTTTGTATCATTTTACTACTTTTATTATTTAATTGACAAAGGTCTAAATTTAAAGTAGCAATTCTACTATGTCATAATATGTATAAATCCATAACTTAAATTAAACATTGACAATACTACCTAATTTATCAAGATGCGTAGGGTGCCAAACACCTTTCTTACGTATGACCAACCCCTGCATCTAATTTTAATGTAAATCATTTTTTCTGTGCCTAATTGCACTTGTTATTTCAATTGGTGGCAACATTAACAATTGAGTCCAATTAGCTCTTTAATAGGGACAAATAAAATTATTTATTTTATTCATGAGGGGCAAGGCATTGCAACTAGCACTACAAAAAAATGCAGATTAGCGACGGAAAATTTCGTCGCTAAATACCATTTTTCGTCGCTAATTAAAATTAGTGATGCCTCGACGAACAGTCGCTAATATATTAGCGACAGAATTCAAATTCAGTCGCTAATTTTTTTTATTCGTCACTAATTTATATTCCTAATTAGTAGCCGAATTAAAATAATAATATTTAGCGACTACATTTTCCGTCGCTAATTAAAAAATTACTGTAATTAATCGCTAATTAAAAAATTACTGTAAAATTTAGCGACGAAATTTTGTCGCTAATTATTTCTTAAATTCTAACGTGTGTCAGTAGCGACAGTTGCTGTCGCGAATCTGTCGCGAAATTATTGTATAATTTAATTTTTTCTTTTATTTTCATCTTGTACACAATATAAATAATAATCTTATACTATAAAATTCATATATAATAGATACAAATATAAATAATAATCTTATATTTTCATATATATATATATATATATATATATAAATAATTTGTAATGAATTCATTACAAATATAGTCAACATAAAAAAATCAATATATAAAACAAAGTGTAGTTAAATCAAGCACTTAACTAATTCCTAACAAAAATGGAGCATGACAGCATCCCAGCAACTTTCATTCTATAGTCATTATCCTATCAACATATCCTAGCAAACTGAGCAGCGTACAGTACTGAAGTTGTTGGCCATAATGTGTTATCGATTCTTCAATTTGAAAATTAATTTCCTGAAAGAATTTTGAATATCTGAACTACAAAAGAAAAAATATAATGAAAGAAGCACATAATGCCAGTTAGATGATAAGCAAACTGAGCAGTGTATTTTTCCAAGCAAAGCAAATGGAGTATTTAAATGCAGTAAAAATATTTGTCAAACATGTTGGAGGTTTAGGACGTCCATCATGGACAACCAACCAATCCCTGGCTATAGAACTGGCAAAGGAGAGAACGGGATTTTAGAGGTTGTCCTAAATAAAAAGCCTTATGTATAGTCATTGGCCAAACTAGATTAAACTAGCAAATGACATTTTTTATTCTCTCTGCTGCATTAACGTTTATATGTTTCCTTAATCATGTGAAGTTATCATAATGCAATTGCTGCATGGCAGAGATGCATTTCAAGAACAAAAGGTTGGAATTCTTATTTTCTTAAAATGATTGTCCTCTAGCTGGTAGTAACAAAAAAAAAAGCTGACAAAGACTAAAACTTAGCTTGAAATGGAAGTAAAGGAAAAAGGAAAGGATAAGATTGAAGGATATGACTTATCTAACTTTTGGGAGTTAAATTATGGAAAAAGAAAAGATGAGATGGGTCCCTTTTGCTATCCCCAAAAACAAATGAAAAGTATGCCTCTTCCGTAGCTAAAGATATGTTCTCAAGACTATTTACCCCTTTGTCCATAAAATTAGTGTGAGAAAAACCAAAGCAAACCATATGCAATTTAGTATCTTAGGTTTGGTTATTTAGGTTATTCAATCTACTCAGTTCAGTTTATGCATATTGAAAACCGAATAAACCGAACTCACCAAAGTTTATATATGCCTATGTAATTGTTGTAATTTATATATATATAATGTATATAATTCATCTAATACACACAGACAGTTAATTCTCTAATATATATATATATATATATATATATATATATATATATATATATATATATATATATATATATATATATATAGTTGCTAAATTTATAATTATAAAATATATTATATAGTTAGCTATGATTAATATATAATAAGTTGATAATTTTCATAATTAAAGATTTTTTACATATGGATTGTTGGAAATTATTTTATTGGCAAAAATATTAATATATATATATTTGCTAATTTAAAACGAACCTAGAAAGTTTATAAAAAACATAAAGAATATTAGTGCCCATAAAAAAAAGCCAATAGAAAAGTCACAAAGGCCTAAAACTGGAAAAACCAAACTTAACTTTCCAAATTATTTCAGTTAGTTAAGTTCGGTTATCCTATTGAATTTTTGGTGATTTGGTTATCTTTTCAAAGAAGTTATGTAAGTTAGGTTTTGATTGTTTTCATACAGAATCAACTGATTGCACACCCCAACTCAAGATCCTTTGTCATCCCTTAAAAAGCCCAAATATGGTAATTGGGTTAACTGTTTTTCCTTTATACTTTTGTCCCTCTTGGATTGGACTATCCTTTGTTTCTTATCCAATAATTAAAAACTCACTACTGCAAGAGACTTCTAAGTAACATCACGCCCAAAAATCATATATAATTTTTCCCCCACATAAATAATGCATCATGTCATTCAAGAAAAGAGAAAATGAATTTGTACCTTGTCAAGGGAATGAATATTATTATGCTTCCCAAAAGTGTATTGGCCATGATAGTGTTGTTTGATGCATCAAAATTGTCAGTGATACCATCACATCCCATTGACAAATCATCAGCAGGGAGTCTATACGAAAATGATCCCTATTAAAGGCATATTGGCAATCAGTAAGAGCAAAGCCAAACACTACAATGATCAAGTTAGCTTAAAATACGTTTAAAAAACAAGTAAGAGCTTATAAGAGATTAGATTAGTACCTGCTATTCTTTTATATAGTCCTCACCTTCATTAAAACCTAATACAAATGCTCTCATAATAGCTAAATTATTAATCATTATAACAATTATAATGTACCTATTATTCTTATTCAATTTATATTAAAATAAAAGTCTAAATCCCTAATATGACCAATATAATCTATTCATTCACATTTAAAAAAGCTTCCCTTTTGACGTTTCCTCTCTTCCTCCATTATCTCATCTACAAACCAAACTTACACAAAATCAAATCTCATAAAGAGCCAGTCAAATTTTGAATGAAGTTTTACACTTGGAGTTTTACATTATTAGATGAACAAATCAACATCAAACAATATAAATAAGGCATTTTGCAGAAGTTACTGCCACAATCGGTTAGAAATTTCAAATAAGTTCAAATATAATAATAATTACAAGAAATGATGACGGGTTAAATCTGAACCAAGCCTAAAATCAACTGCATTGGTCATTCAGCTAGGTAAATTAAATCTTTCTAGTCCAACGATAATGGAGGCCTATAAGTATAAATCCATTCTGTATAAAGCCATCTAGGGCAATGGTGGTACAAAAAAGGAACACAACAAATGGGTAGACTTGAAATGAACAAAAGATACAAACTTTACACCATTCAACGAAGCTCACCAGTCGCTCAACATTCAAGAAGCCCCAATCATATGTGCAGTACAGTGAAATCCCATCTGGAACTATGATATTGAATTCTTGGCATGCAGTTGTATCCGATAAACTAGATTAAATAAGTACTGTAAATATCTGTTAAATAATTAAGCACTTATGTTTTAGTTTTATAGTTTAGCAGCAAACCTTACAGACACGATATGATATGATTAATTGATGTAGGAATTTTTATTAGATGCTGTTGTTGCTGTATATGTTGTTATTTGAGAATAAACCCAAGTTTGTCAATCTGATATGATAAAAATTAAAATATAATTAAGAACCTTCTTGGAGCGGATGCATTCAACCCCTATCTTTAACTGTCTTTTTAGCTGTTTTAATTCTTTGGTACCTAGCATTGATATATCTTCCCCACAATAATGCCTAAACATTACAATAACAATATCAGTCAATAGGGCATGATAGTTATCAATTAATGAATGAAAATTTATTTGATAGTTATCAAATACAATAACCCAATCCAATTGAAGCCGGCCCAATATATTTAGGGCTTTAGATGTCACTCAAAACTGATGAAAATGTCTAATTAACATATCAATTATAAAATAAGGTTTATTTTATTCTGATTTTTAATTAGTTATTGAGTCTAACTGATAATTAAATGTTCAGAAAATATTTTAATAACTAACCATAAATTATAATTAACATGCATGCAAAGCATTGGCTAAACGAAATGCAGGAAATAATGTTTTTAACCTTAACACATTGCACTATTATAAATTCTATAATTCAGTGCTGAAGTGTTTTCATTTTTTAAGCCAATAGCCTATTCCAAGTATCATTTCATGGATTGCATGAGAATTTCATTAAAACCAACATTTCTTCGCTTGTGGAAGGCTGACTATAGGTTGGATACACTTTTCATTAAAGTTTTAAAATTTTATTTACACATACATCAACCGAAATAGAACCAATAATTTCTTGTTTTGATATCTAGATTTATAAACTGAATTCTAAACCGATATCAATTTAATCGCCAATGATAAGAAAATCAGGAAATTGTACATTTAAAAACAAACAGCATGCAGAAGGAACCTAAAATAAGATGGATTTCAAATCATAAAAGTGCAGTATTATGCAAATAAAGGGCAGTATTATGCAAATCATGAGCTCGATTATGGGCTGAAACAAACAACTCAATTAAAGGGTAGTATTATTAGAAGTATATATTCCAAAGGCATAATACATACGTAAATATGACCTTGAAAGGTAAAAGAAAGCAAACTTAAATGTCCAATACCAATACAATGCCGCCAATATGACAGTTGGATAAAAAATCACGGAGGTTCCAATCCATATCCAGTCCTTACTCGCTACATCAAAATAAAATATAACAATGTCATATATATATATATATATATATATATATATATATATATATATATATATATATATATCACATCTAGAAAAATCCAATTAAAGAATATAAGGGAAATATTAATCACTAAAGACATTAATAGAGTTTGAATGCATATGCAGCAAAATATATAGTCTAATCAGGCCTATAGATTCCCTCTTAGTCTTCGTTAAATATAGCAAAATGTTAGATTATGTATGACTGGGGCAGAGAGACATGAGAATTTCTCAACTAATTTAGTATATACCTATAGCATAGTGATTGGTCACCACTGGCGCTAATACAAGCCCAATCATGCGACACAATTAACATGGCAATAGGCATATTAGACTAACTAAACACGTGAATGGCAAAATGGAAATTTGCTTTTCTACATTATCAAAATTATACGTATAAAAAACCATACAAACTGGTAGTCTGCATCAATGGAAATCAAAAGCAAAGATGATAACATGCCTGGACAGACCATAATGCAGTAGCATCTGGCTCCGAAGAACCATCATCAGAAAAGACATTCCTGCAACATAAAAAACTCCAATGAGAATAAGAAGAGGTACAGGCCAATTGAAGAATTTAAACAAAATCATCTGATTGAACAAACTATATGACTAGAAAACATGAAATCGAATTAAATACTCAAAAAAATATCGAAAAGAAGGATACACAATACCCCTGCTTTAGAAACCCTCAGCTCCACGTCATGATTGTAAATCTCATACAGGTACTGGCCAAATTCAACACCCTCCTTTCCCTCTTGTTTCAGGCGGCGCAAGCAAAGCCACATATGAAGTACAAAGAAGAAGATCTAGATTTAACATTTTTCCCAATTTTTTTCAAAATCCCTAGATTTAACATTTTCCACAATTTTTTTCAAAATCCCCAATTTCACAACTCATTCAATAACAAAGAAAAATCGAAGTGTACCTCGTGAAATAAAAGAGAAAATCGCTGCAAGGGCTGGACTTTGAGGAACTGAAGCACGGAGGGCAGTAGGGGGCATGTTGCCACACGATGGAGAGAAGGAGAGGAAGAAGAACAACGGCGTTAGAGAGCTGCAGCAGCAGCAGGAAGTGAAGGTGGCAGCAGGAAGTGGAGGCAGCAACTTGATGGTAAGGCATGACCAGAGAGGGGCAGAAGGAGGAGAAGGGGATGATCGAAGGGGAAGAGGTGGTGGATTACCCTAGAAGCAGCAAGAGGATATTTATATCTCATCCTCTAAAACGGTACAGTTTTGGCTAGGAATGGGAAATTTTCATTTAAGCCCCCCCAACATTCTTTTTTTTTTTGCCCTCTAACCATTAAATTCTTATGTTTAAAACCCATATCAATTTTAACTTAAGCCAATAATTCTCTCTCATTTTTTATACCTATTTATTTTTATTGTAAACTGGGTTGTGCTTAGGGTTGGGTTAAGTAACCATGTTATTCGATTAATTTAAATTCGGGACATTATAGAGAAATAGGCAAATAATATCATATAAAATATTTTTAAAAATAATTAGTGAGCATAAATATTCACTTAATCTTTTTTTTATTGAAATAAATTAATATTAGCGGCACAAATATTCCCAAATTTCATTAACTTTTACCCTTATGTAACTATTACATAATTATATTCACTTTTACCCTTAGCGCGAGAGAATGCATCTGGGTCTGAAACATAGCAATGTACCAGTTCAACTATATAGTTTTGAACGTACTCACCAAAAATAATCTTCACCATTCAAAATTAATAACAAGGAGTTTTGAACGTACTCATCAAAAATCAGGCCAATCTAACGGTAAATTATTTTTCGATCGTCTTCGTATACAAAACTGGTCACTACGTAAATAATCCAGAAAATAACCTTTTTTTTGCAACAAAAACTAAACTTACAGACCTTAAAAACTAATCTTCACCGTTCAACTCTATTGTCTTATTCAACTAAATAATAAATTAAGCTTAAAATCATATACGCATTAAATTGAAACGTTGGAAAAATGTGAGGAATAGAAAATGTTATTTTTATATGTAGGGTAAATTTTTGAAATTATTAAAATGCCCCTACCAAATTTCATCATTTTATCCTTGTATTCAAGGATAATTTTATAAATATATATTTTAAATTTTTTAATAATTTAAAATTTGCTCAAAATTTTAACAAAATAAAAATAAATTATAAATTTTTCATAATTATTTTAAATGAAATAATAAACTTTATATTATTATTATATAAATATTTATATTTATTATTTTTCATAATATGACTATATAATACTTATAAAAATTACTTTATTATTATTATTAAAATGCAATTTTTTTAAATAAATAAGTTTATATTTGGGGATAATTGATAAAAAATCAATAGACTTCCTAATAATTTAATATTTGATTTAAATTTTATAAAATAAAAATTAATTACAAATTTTTTTATTATTATTTTAAATGAGATAATAAATTTTATATTACTATTTTATAAATATTGACTTTTATTAATTTTCATAATGTGATAATATAATAATTATAACTAGTAGTTTATTATTATCAAAAATAAAAATTTACTAAATAAATAATTTAAATTTTGAAATAATTGATAAAAAAATTATTACCAAATTATAATATAATTTACAAATTTTTGTTTCAAAATAAATATCAATTTCATATGATCTATATCAAAAATACATGAAATAGTAAAAACTATTTGCGATGGATTAGCGACCACATAGATGCGTCGCTAATATTTTTAAGTGAGATTTAATACAATTAGCGACACATTTTTCGTCGCTAAATCATTGCAAAAAGTGGCGCGGTTTTTTCCCTCCAAAATTAGCGACGATAAGTTTGTCTCTAATTCCGTCGCAAAACACGGCGCGTAATTTTTTCGCCAATAATTAGCAACTATTTATTAATTCCGTCGCTATTTCGTCGCAAAAAAATGAAAAATGACCTTCCCACGACGGAATTATAAAACAGTCGCGAATCCGTCGCTAAATTTGCGACGAAAATATGTCTGTCGCTAAATTTAGTCGCTAATTGACAGTTTTTTTGTAGTGTAGTGACTCCATTAGAGAATGCATTGTTCCTTGTGAGGTTTAATTTATTATGGATGTTTCATATTTAATTCATGGATGGATGTAAAACTAATAAAATTACACACAGAATTATAAAGGTCAAATTTAACCTACACTATTTTAGATTTAGATTGAGAATAAAGTAAAGGAATCCTTTGAAAAACCTAGATAAGGTCTTTCTATCAATTCTTTTACTAGTGGAGACACTTACTAGTTCATTTTAGACACTAATAAGGTAGACCAAGGCCTGGTGACCAGTGTGGATATAATACAAACCCCAAAATGAATGATAATTTAGAATGAATTAATGGTACAATTATATGATGTTGTATTATATATGAATGATGTAGTTAATTTCATGATAAATGTAATACAATATAAGATCATGTGCATACCTTTCATAAATAATATTTGGAACAATTAAATGACATTTGCCAATATAAGTATGGTATTTTGATCATCGCTTGAACATAATGCTAGATACCTTCGAAAAATTATTTGAACACATGGATTCACTTTAAATATTATGCAGGAGTATTTGACAGTGAAAAATTAATTTTATGATAACACTAAAAAATAAGTTATCAGATCGATAAAAATTTACTGAATTGGGAAATGGTGTCGAATTGATCCAAAAATATTCATATAGGCTGATAAATATTTTTCTATAATTATGGATATATTTTTATGAGAGATGGAGCAAGTGAAGTGGTATTAAAATAATAGGATCAAAATATTAAGTAATTAATTAATTAGACCAAATTGATTGGATCTTATTTGGTCCAATTGTGATGGGCATATAAGGCCAAGAAATCAAACATTTCCAGTAGGATGGTAGAAAGTTAGGGTTAGGTAAGGAATTAAATTGATTAAATATTAGACTTATGTTAATTATTTTTGGACTTATGGGGTCCATATCTTGCGTATCCACCTCGAGGTTTTCCATTAGTAGGAACAAAATAGGAATTTAATTGCAATTTATGATAAAAATATAAAAATACATAAATTATTGATGAAAAATGGATAAATATATAAATGAATGTTAATCAATGATAAATATGCAAAGAAATAGTGAAAAAGTTATAATTATGTAAACAAAGGATAAAAAGAGGAAAAATATAAATAAAAAGTAAATAGTGAATAAATATGTAAATAAATGATTGTGAGAGGTACAAATGTAAATAAAAGATGAAAGTAAACAAAAATGCAAATAAGTGTATAAATAGTGGTAATAGTAATTATGTAGGTAAGTGAAAAAAAAGGCAAACATGTGAATTAATGCTAAAATATGGTTAAAAGGGATAAAATGGTAAAAATGATAAAAATGTATGAAAATTAAGTTAACAAGGACCAAATGGTAATCTGCCACTATATGAAGAAACCATAAGGACTAAAAAAGAGTAAAATTAATGTGGTACTAGGTGGACAATGGAATAAAAAATTAGGGATTAAAATGAAAATTTCAATTAATTAAGGAATAAGTAAATAAAAGATATAAGTGAAAAATAAAATGGATTAAATGGTAATTTGGAGATTAAAATGTGAATTAGGATTATAAGCGCCGAAAATGGAAGTTAATTAAGGATCTGAACTAAAGAGAAATTTTGGCATACATAAATACTTATAGGGTAAAATGTAAATAAAAAGGATTATACGGACTAAGGGTAAAAATTTGGCATTTTAGGAGATTATTTTGTATAAGAGCTAAATTATGGAATGGAAATGAAAGTTTATTAGTATAATAAAAATAATTGGCAAATTAAGGATAAAATAATGAATTAAAGGACAAGACTATAGTTTGGTTGTAAAATAAAAGAATTAAATTAAGTAATATAAAGGGGCATTTTGTGAAATAGAGATAAGAGTTAATATTGAAACATAAATTAAGAACTAAATGAAAATGAAAGGAATAGTGGAAACTATATGGACTATGTTGTAATTTGATAAAGGTAATGAGCTTTGAGAAAAAGCTGAGGAAAGATTGTAATAGGAGTAAATAGTAATGAAAAACACAAAAGCTTAAATCTGATTAAGTCACGTATGACAATGAAACTAAGAATAAATCGACTTAGTGGGCAAAGTATGTAACCTTTAATATTGAATTAAAGGCATTGAAACATAATAAAAGGTACAATTTAATATAGAAACAAGTAAAATGCTATAAAATAAATTAAATATTCATTATAACACAATTATTGTGATAGTAAATTATTATCACACAACTAGTGAAATAGCTCAGCATCGGAAAATTCAGTAGTAAGCAGAAGATAGGAATATAAACACGGAAAGATGAATAAAATAGAAATGATTAAATTTGAAATAAAATATATGATGAAAGTAAAATGCGTATAAAATTTGAAAATAAGGATTAATGTGGAATTTTGATGACTCAATTGAATTAAAATAATAATGATAATAACAATATCAAATAGGTATGATGAGGAATAAATTTGATATAACAAGTACATTATAGATAAGGTATTCACCTAGCAGGGGCTAAGTGCGACAAAAAATGATAGTGAAATTAAATGGAAAGGATTAAGTTAAATAATAGATAAATGAATTGAAGTGGTGTAAATGGGATTAAAATGAGGAAGCAAGGGTCAATTGTAATTTGATGGCATAATAGAAAAGTCAATAGCTAAAAGAAATAAAAGTCAAAATGGTGCTATAATGGTAAAATGGTAATTAAATAATAGAAATAAAGATAATAATAACATATTGTTAATGCAAATGAAAAATCGATAAATCAAAAAGAAAAATATGGGAATAAAGTTAAAATGAATAAAAGTAGTAATTTGGTAAGGAATACATAAAAATAAATGTGGCGCCAAAAATGTAAATAAGATTTAGTAAGAAATTAAGGAATCTAAACTTGAATGGAACTAACCGAGGCCTGTAATAATATGGAAATAAGGAATGAAAAAAAAAACTGGTGAAGACAAATTAATTAAGACAATAAGTGTAAGTTAGTTAAAAATGAAAATTTTAAATATATGCATACGTATGCGGGTGAAATTTATCAATTAATTATTGACTATTAAATATTTTCTATTTAGTGTATAGTGATTTACTGCATGCAGATACTTAAAGGAATAGACAGGAGATTGAAGGAATAGACACTGGATACTAAAGAAGTCATACATTGAAGAAGGAAATTTTGTTTATATGTATATGTTGCATGTTTATGTATGATGAGTAAGTTTATGAAGTTAGATTAGAAATATGTGATTTCATTCTAGTGAGATTTTAGATCTTATATGTGTATTTTAGTGGAATAATATTTGAATTATATTATGATGATTATTGTATAAGGTTGATGTTTATCGACATTAAGATGGAAAATGGAGAGAGTTGATTGGTAATATAGTTAAGTAAGAGGGTAATCGTGACATCCCAATCCTCGATCCCATATTCTGGTATAGGCTATTACATACATTGTGAATTTAATTAATAAACTCATTTTTTTGGGTATCGCTTTATATCTGTGTAATTTAAATTTTTTATTAGTCTTTTTTACATTCATTTATGCTATGTTCTATAATGTATTATCTATATGGTAATTATTTTGCATAATTATTTATTTGGTGTTATATGATCATGGTGTATTTGTTTGTGTAATTAATCTCTTTAAATTGAAATGATTATGCGAGTATATGTATTATACTAATTGTTTTCATTGTTTAATTGACAAAAGTCCGGGTGGATTTAATGTAGCAATTCATGTGTATTATAGTTTATATAGATTCATGACTTAAATTTAACATTCACAATACTAAACTTATCAGGATGCAAGTATGGTGCCTAACACCTTCCATATACGTGAGCAACCTTGAACCCATTTGTATCATGCACCAGTTTTTTTAGGTGTCCAATTGCATGCGTTAATATTATCCATGATCACTGAACTTATGCTTAATAATCCAAAAATAACTGAATTATTTTTTGTAACGAAATTGTCACCGAACTTGGCACTATTTTGCATAAAAATCATCTTGATCGATTTCCAGCGAAAACCATTGCCGGAGTGCAGGCGTTGCATGCCATGTCCTCTACTTGTGCACACATGGCATGCCACTTCATCAGCTGATGTCAGCTATTTTTTGCATACATGACATGTCACATCAGCTTACTTATGCATATGTGGAGTGCCGTATTAGCATTTAGGCAAGGGTCATCATTAAAAATCGGTCAAAATGACTTTTACGCAAAATAGTGCAAAGTTCAGTGACAATTTCGTTATAAAAAATAATGCAGTTATTTTTAGATTATTAAACGTAAGTTCAGTGATTATGGGTAAAATTAACCCCCAATTGCACCTATCATTTTATTTGGTGTTGACTCTAACAATTGAGTCTAGTTAGCTCCTTAATAAAGATGAGTAAAAATTTTTATTTTCACCACGAGGGGCAAGACGCTACATCCATTAGTTCATTTAATAGGGGCAAAGCAAGGGATCGAGGGAGCCAAATTTGAAAAATTTCTAATGGATCCTTGTATAAAAAATTTTAAATTAAGGCTAAATTGTTTTTTTTTTGGCGCCCCTAAAAAATAGTGGTTTTGTGAAATGTTAATTTTCACTTTCATTTACTAAATAATATTCTCTTTTATATTTCATGAAAATAGAGAAAATGTGTAGAAAGATAAAGATTAATAAAGATATTATTGTATTATTGATATCAATAAAAAGGCAAAATTGGAATGGTTGTAATATATACTCTCTTGATTTCATAAAATAATAATTTAGATGTGACAAATTTTTTCTTAAATTAGTGATAATTAAGTGACCTGACACTGGAAAGATTAATAAATAATTGAACAATTATATCTTTTATTCTATCAAATCTAATTGGGGTCATTACTACATCAATGATTTGTTAAAACAAAAAATTTTAGTTTAAGTTTACTTCTTTCCAAATTTTTGTACTACTATTTATTTTTCGAATTGATAAAAAAATTTCAATTTGACCCTTAAACTTCTTGCTACATTCAATTTATTTGAAAATTAACTTTTAGACTAAAATAGTGAAAAATTAATATACATCACAGAGTTATCAAAATAAAAATATCAATTAATATTATTTGATTCTTAATTTCTATATTCTTATCTATATAAGAATATTAGCAAAAATTCAATTTGCTTTTTCAATTTTTTATTACAACTAATATGTTTAAAAATCAAAATTTGAACTAACTTGACAGGTTACTAGCAATTTGCTCCATTTTGTCAAAAAAAAGTTATTTTTTTAATATTTTTCTAATGTTTTACCATCAACCAAGAAAAATGACAATAAATTAAAAACATTTTCCTAATTAAGAGTAGAAATTAGATTTAGGGCAATTTGAATATCATTATGAAATTTAATGACCAAATTAAATTTTTTTATTATAAAAATTTATTCACATGTTCTTGTATTTGTGGCCTCTTAACATGATTGTCTGACTTTATGCCACATTTCTATATTATTTATAAATGTACAAAGTTTAGCCAGTAATGCGAGACAAGATTCTTCGCTTCTACTTTTTTTGCTTTCAAAAAATTTTATGTTATAAGAGGCAAATATATTTTCTCTCTTAATTGAATGATATAGTTTGTTATATCTAATTTATTATGCTTGAAATCCTTTATCGGTATCAAAGCCTTGGTTTTTTCTGTTCTAGCATGTGGCTTAAAATTGGATCCAAATTTATATGTAAAATATAGATAGAAATAGAATGAATATAACACAATATATATATATATATATATATATATATATATATATATATATATATATATATATATATATATATATATATATATATATATATATATATATATATAGACACACACACATAGCGATTTGAGGGATTGACCTAAAATGCAAAATTGGAAGTAGGATTTTGAATTTTTGGACCATATCATTAAATTCATGGACCTTGGAAACCTATACCAAATGACGTCAATAACCTGAAACTGCCGTCTAGGGGGCACATGAAGTGCAGGCATTGCCATATGCATGGCGCATGTCCTACATACACCATGCCATGTGTCATGTGTTACTTTAGATGAGCAATCCTATGAGCTTTGTAAGCTCTATCTTATAGTAATTTTATTACATTGTATGCTTTGCTATGGCTTTATATCGATATGGGCATAAATACTTCATGTCGTGTTTCAGGTCATTTAAAGGGCTTGATGAATGGCCAGAGTGTTTGTGGAGACTTTTCAAGCCAAGGATAGGCTGAAAATGGATTTAGGGCAGATCCATGCCAAGTTTGCAAGCGAAATGCATAAGCTAAAGGAGAACTATAGGTTAAAATTTGACAAAGTTTAGCTTCCTTCTGATCTATTCATGAGGCCGATCAAAAGTATCTTTCCTTACTTTGAATCGAAAACTCAATTCTATCATTCCAGATTGAGGAGCCCAAGTCTAAGTTGATTGATCTGGAGTCGAAGCTAATAAATTTGGAGTCAAACAAGGGTGAGCTTGCAAGAAAGGTTTAATACTCTAGAAGATTATGAAAGAGAAGCAACAATTCCTTCATTTTCAACATCTTAAGGAATTGAAGGATAAAAAGAACCAGATTTTGATGGTGCTTGGCAGGGCACAAGGGGATCTACTTGAGCGAGTAAGGATGGCTGGTGTAGAGCATTTCCTTGATGCCAATTTGGAATTTATAATAGATCCTACATCCTTATCTCAACTTCTTGAATATGATAAGGACATAAATAAGAGAACAAGGAGGCATTAAGGTAGTTGGATTAGATCAGTGTTACTGAAGCATATCAACAGTTTGAACACGTTAGGGGGAGAAGATCTTATTCTTTAGCTTAGGAGGAAGGTCCTAGGAATGATCAGTCATCCCTTGTTAAAATATATTTCTGTTATTTCTTTTTGAACATTTTGAATATTTTGTATATAAAATTTATTTAAGTTATATATATTTTAGAGTTTTGTTGAACATATGGTGATTATTAATTTCGATTGTATTATCTCTTATTCTTTTTCATCATTTTGACTTATTTTTAGCAAATTCTTCATGCGATTGAAATAAGAAAACTTTCTCTAAAGTATCATGTGCCTTGTAAAAAATATAGGATAATTTCATAGAAAGTTTGCAACCAAATTGTTGATTCATCCACAAATTTCCATTAATTATACTACTTGTAAAAGGATTCAACATTTTCATGCATTGAAGAGTAATTCATGAAAATGAAATTCATCTTGTAAATGTACCATTAGTTGATAGGTTCATAAAGAATAAGTACATTAACCGATTGGAAAATCATGACTGAGGAATCAAATTATAAATCGTACAAGATATTTTCTAAGGAATTCTACATATCAAGTCTTTGGAACATCTTGACCATCCATAGTTCATAGCTTATAGGTGTTGGGATTGATAACCTTGAGATTTCAAAAGGACCTTTCTGATTCGACATAAGTTTGCCTAGTTGCTTGAATTTCCATGCTCGATCTCTAATCTTTTGAGAACTAGGTCTCTAACTTTGAAAATCCTCACTTTGACTTTAGTATTATAGGATTATGTAATTCTCTATTTGCAAGTTGTTATCCTAGCACTAAGATCTTATCTTTTTTCTTCGAACAAATCAAGCTCCATATTTCTTTCTTTCGTATTCTGCTATTCAAATAAGAAATCCACTTTGTGTGAAGGAAGCCCAATCTCCATAGGAATGACTACTTTCTAGCCATAGATAAAAGAGAAAGAGGTTTGGTGAGTTATTGATTTGAAAGATGTTTTATAGGGCCAAAAGACACTATATAACTCTTTGGTCTAACTTTCTTTTACATCTCTGAGTTCTTTCTTCAGTCATTTAATGATGGTTTTGTATGAAACTTCAATCATTTCATTGCTTTATAGGTGAGCGACAGAGGTGAACTTCAGATGTATTATTAAATTAGAGTAGAATTATCTTAAAATAGAGGTATCAAATTATTTGCCATTATCTGTGATAAATATTTTAGGTAAGCCAAATCTGCAAACAATCTTCTTTTAAGTGAAGTGTTTTATCCAATCGACAATGATGTTTACAATAGGTTCTGCCTTGATCCATTTTGAAAAATGATCAACTACAACAACTAAGAGTTTCATTTATCTCTCACCTTGAAGGAGAGGTCCCAAGATATCAAGACCCCATTAGTCAAAGGGCTAGCATGCTTTTATCGGTCATTATTCTAAAGCAGTTTTTTGTATAATTTTCCTATGAATTTGGCATTGAGAAAAGCTTTTTGCCTTTGCTTAGGCATCCTTGAATATGGTGGGCCAAAAGCACCTAATTTGTAGGACTTTTCTACACATCGCTCTTACTGCCTCATGCATAGATCTTTTTGAGTATATAATCTCCTTCCTCCGAAAGGGTACATTTTAGCTAAAGGTAGCAGAAGATTTTTTTATACAATTCACCATTCATCAGAGAGAAATTGAGGGACTTCCTAAAATCTTCCTTACTTCTAACTTATTTTCAGGCAGATGGACTAATCGGAGGTACACAATGATTGGTGTCATCCATGTTTTTCTATGTCAACCTCTATTATTTTAGTTTTTTCAGAGGTTGGGAATGAGATTTCATTAAGCATAGTGTCTCCTTTAAAATTTAGATATGTAGTTGTTGTCTTGCCAAATAGTTCGGTTTCTCTCATTTCTTCCTTAAGAACCTTACAAATCGTTGGCTTTGTTCCAATAGACTCAATTTCTTGAATAAGTGCCTTGACTTTAACCAGGTACTTATTTATGCTTTCTTCCTTCACTTCAAAAGTTCCTAGCACCCGACTTGTAATAAGCTAGGAATCACTTTTCATTTCTAAGTTTTCAGGCCAAAGGCACTTGAGCATCCTCAAACCATGTAATATATCCTCATACTCAGCCATATTATTTAAAACTTTAAAATTCAATTTAATAGTGTATCTTACTAAAATGTTTGTAGGGCTTAATAGTACTATTCCTACTCTACCTTTCAATTCACTAGAAGCTTCATCAATTACCATTTGCTAAGAAATGGCCTTTAGCTTGGGATCCACCTTGACATCTTTGGGGAGCTTGACTACGAAATTAACTAAAGCTTATGCCTTAATAGAATTTTTGGGCTCATACGTTACATCAAATGATTGCAACTTTATGGCTTATTTGATGAGTTTTCTTTCCAGGTCTAGCCTTTAGAGTAACTTTTTAAGTGGCTAATTTAACCTGATGATGATTGTATGAACTCTAAAATGTCACACTAACTTTGCAGTGTAAATTATCAAAGCCAGGATGAGATGTTTAGCTGCATTTTTCTTAAGCTTGAAGCCTCAAAGAACTTGGCTTATATAATTGATTAGCTTTTTCTAGGCTTCATCTTCCTTAATTAGCATCATTGTTACTACTTCTCATGATGTAGCGAGATATAAATAGAGTTTTTCACCAAGAATCAACATACTCAACACTAAGGTTTCTGAAAGGAATTGCTTTAACTCTTCAAAAGCTTTTTGGTAGTTTTTTCCATAAGATAAAATTTTTATCTTTCTCAACCTTCTAAAGAAAGGGATACACCTTTTTGTTGAGGAGGATATGAACCTTCCTATGGTGGTTAGTCTTCTATTAAGCTTTTGAATCTCTTTGCCATTTTCTAGGAGGTTACAGGTCTAAAATTTCCCTAATCTTTATGGGTTTGGCTTCGGTTTTTCTTTAAGAGACCATAAACCCTAAGAAATTTCCAAAAAATCCCCAAATGTGCACTTTTTTAGATTAAGCTTCATTCAATACCGATTCATTATGGCAAACATTTTAGCCAAGTCAGTAGCATGCTCATATCTGCTTTTGCTTTTCATGGTCATATCATCAATGTATACTTCTAAATTTTGCTCGATCTAATTTTTAAAAATCTTATTCATTAATCTTTGATATATTGCTTTTATATTTTTCAGTCCAAAAGGTAAGAACTTATAGCATTAGGTTTTTTCGTTGGTAATGAAACTCGTCTTCTCCTAATCCATGAGCCATGTCAATATTTTATGGTAGCCTGTATAGGCATCTAGAAGTGAATAGACTTCATGGTAGGTAGTAATGTCAATGAGTTATTCCATATTTAGAATAGGGTAACTATTTTTTTAACACGCTTTATTTGGATATGTGAAGTCAATACACATTCTCAATTTTTGATTCTTTTTCTTGAACAAGACCACACTGGCTAACCATTTAAGGTAGTGTACTCCTTGAAAATCCTTACCTTAAGCAATCTATCCACCTGTTTTGAGATGAATCTATTTTGTTCTGGCATATATCTTCATAACTTTTATTTCATCGAGGGAAAGCTTGGATCTATATTAAGTTTATGGGTGACAACCTTAGGGTTTATACCAAGGATATCTTTTGGTCACCAAGAAAAAGAATTCTGATAGCCATTAGTATTGAACAACTTTAACTTTGGTGGTTTCATTTAGATCAGACCTTATTATTAGCTTCTTACCCATGGATACTTATATGGTGATTAAATTTTCATTTGGATGCATCTTTGCCTTTCCCTTATCTTTCTCTTCAATGGGCTTAATGATGTAGGTTTGTTTGTTATCCTTTATCATCATTACATAGGTTTTTCTTGAAACTCTTTCATTATCTTTGAGCACCATTACTCCTCTTTATATTGGTATTTTCATCAGCATATACCTGATGTTGGTCACAACGTTCATTTAGAAAAGTATGGGTCTTTCAAAAATCACATTATAAGTGAAAGGCATGTCGATGACTATAATGTGCATTTATAGGTATGGATAAAAGCTTCATCTCCTAAATCAAAAAATAGTTATATTGATCCCACAATAGGGATGTTTGCATTACCCAATTTGATTAGGGGAATGTGATTTGGCTTTAACTCACTAATCAATAAGCCTATCTTTTTGTAAGCCTTGATATGAAGGTATTAAAAACACTACTATTATTTACTAAGATCCTCTTTACCAATAAATTATTTATGGCATTTTGAACTACGAGTGCATCCTTATGAGGAAATTTAATGTCTCCTGTATCTTCTAGAGGATGGTGATAAAAAGGAACTTCTTGGATTGTGCTAAGAAGTATACATATTTCTAACTTTTCTTTTTCTTGGAGAAATATTCTCCATAAGATGATCCCTCAACAATCATATTTATCACACTCACTCTATATTTTTTTGATCCACATCTCTTATCTTTCTTCTTTCGTCATCTTCGAAATTCAATATGTCATGTTTTTAGAGGATCGCATGAGTTTTTTGCTTAAGTTCCTTTGAACCTTTTTAGAGATCTTTTCTTAATTAGCCACTCTATTTTATCTTTAAAACCTTTGCATTCATTAGTAGTATGGCCTATATCTTTGTGAAAATTAAAAATTTTGGACTTTTCTCAACTCTTCAGCATTTTATTTGACATTTCCTTAGGATAGTTTACTTTGTTGTGCTTTTCCTTAGTCCACATTAGCACATAAGAATGAGAGGAATTGAGAGCAGTATAAATCCTTGTCAGAATATTTGCATGCTAATTGAATCTTCCATGTTTGAATTTCTTTCATTTTCTAACATTTATAGATTTATTAGCTATTTTTGAGCTTCTCAGAACTTAGCTTCCCTATCTAATGACTTCATGCTTCATGAATGGGTCTAGGTATTTCGGATTTACCCTCAATGCATTATCATACTAAATGGACTGATTTTCTCTATCCATTAGATCAGCAAAATTGATTGGAGGCTTCATTTTCAAGGACTGAAACAATAGAGGATTCCTCACACTCATAGTTAAGTTAGTCATGGAAACCTCAAGATGTAAGTTCTTAATTTCAGAGGCCAATATCTAAAATCTATGAACGTATTTTAGAAGACTTTCAGCAGGTTTTCGCATAAAGTTTCAGAGATCATTGGTAATTTTAAATGCCTTGACATATATTACATATCTCATGATAAATAAATCTTAAATTTGTCTAAAAGAGGATATCGATTCTAGAGAGAGGATGTGGAACCAGTCTAAAGCATCTCCATCTAATATTATAGGGAAAGCTCTACAAATAATTCTATCATCAACGGAACACATTTGAATATGGATGAGATATTATGAAATATGGCATTTTGAATCTGATTTGATACTGTACTGAGGCATCCTTATCTTTTTAAATCTTTTTGGAAGCTCAACTTTTTTTTATCTTTGAAGAGAAATGGAAAATGGTATTACTATCAAATATGGGTTTTTTAGAACCCTAACCTAAATTTATTAATGGTTTAAAGAAATTATTTTTCATCCCTGTTGGCCATAGGTCCAAAGGCTTACCTCCATATTTTAGACATTTTAGCCTTTGAGGTATATGCAAACGATAGATCCTCTCTGATAAATAAGGAGGGAGAATATGAGGGCATATTCATCTCATCATATGTGTCATACTCTTGATGCCAGGTGTAAGAGGGATAAGCCTTTTTTTTTACTTTTCCCCTTGTAAGAATGAGCGTTCAGGTCTGAGCGGGTATCAAAATGATTCCCTCCTTTATTTATTTTGATTTCTTTAGCTTATGGCCTTGACCTCCTTTCTTCCTTCTGGCAGGATCTTAAGGCTTTTATCTATCCTAATTGAATGCATGATCTTGCTTGGTAGCTTATGGCTGAAGCCTTTTATTATCACTTTTAAATCTTTGACCATTAACGAGAATTCACCGTCAAGCTGGTTAACTTCATTAAAGAGACCTTCTCCATAAAATACCAATAAAAGGTTCCCTAGGGTTTTCTTTATGTGGATGGTGGATTTGATCTGTCATCCTCTTTTAGAGCATTGAGACTATCTTGGTGAATCCTTAATTATCACCTCTCAACAAAAGCATCAAATGATAATTTTAAAAATATCAAGGGCCGATTAGGCAATAGATGCTTGCAAACACAAAAAAAGGCTTGTCCTAGCTGGCAAAGATTAATGCTCGAAGCTTAAGTTAAATAAAGTTTTAGAGAGACAAAGCCATAAAAGATAGCCAAAAGTCCTTTACCTATAAGGTTAAGAGGGTATTTATAGTATCCTCAATTTTATGTTGAAACGGTCATAATTAAGTGCTAATCATGGCTACCTTAATAATCTTAGGGTTAAGTCTGCTTGCAGCAGGATTAAATTTACTGCCAGTAGGATAAGGTCTTCAATTGGAATGGATATTGATTTGACATTTGATGTGATTTCCACACAAAAGGATTGTCTGACCAGATCGATTCAGGACCATTTGTAAATTGGGTGATAAATGCAGATTGAATATTTAATAAGCTTCAAAGGTGGTTTGTAGCCTATAATTAGGCTTTAGGCCTCAGCTATTAAGCCCAATAAGGAAATGATAAGTTATCTATTATCAATGAGTAATACAATTTATTAAATACTAGTATATTATTGCCATAAGATTTGGTAATTTTTGACTTTACGTAAAAACCAACTCAAATTTAAATGATTCCAAAAATTTTAGAATTGAATTCAAACTATGAAAAATTCATCCAAAAACACTTAATATTCTACTCGATTCAAACTAAATTTGTGATCCAATTATTTTAATTAAATTTTATTTCATGTCATATGTATTTATAACTTATAGTTTAATTATATATGTTATTACTATATCGTTTCAATAATATTCTCATTCCAATTTTTAAATAAAAAATATATTTAATTGAAGAAAAAACAGAAATATTTAATTGAGTGACATCCCAAAAACCCTAACTATGTGAATAATACTTTTTGGGCAATGAATAGTACCATCAGAGTGAATAGCACCACCTAGAGTCTACACATATTTTTCTTGATCATTAGAAAGTACAATTCATGATAAGTCTGAAAATAAAATTTAAGGTGAAATCGGGATTTAAAAAAAGTAACAGATCGATATCTGAATTTGACCGACTTTAAAAAAAAATTGCTCGGGACTTTAGAAAATTATTCCAGATATGGCAACTCAGTAGAAATAAATAAAATAAATTTTTGGCGGCAAAAATAAATAAAATAAATTTTTAAGAGTGTTAGATTAATTTTATGTTAAGATTGAAAAATAAGTTGTTGGATCGATATTTACACAGTCGAATCCCAAAATTTACCAAAATAAACTTATTTTAGCTCAAAAATTTAGATACACCCTAAAAATATATATTTTTATATTTTTGGACTAATTTTAATGAAAATTTGATAAAAAAAATTAAACCAATGAAAAGTGAACATACAACATTATATGGATCCATAAATTAAAAGGGTTTTGACCAAATTTAAACTAAGCGTTTTGGGCCATAGAAATATAGGGAAAATTTGTAGAATTTTTAGGAAATTCAACCAACTCATCTCCACCTCTTGGAACTGAAAATCACTTTCTTCTATTTTCACCATTTTCACATCTTCTCAAGCTTAATGTCCACCAAAATCTACCCTAATTTTTACTTTTAAATATATAATTAACCTCCTCTCAACCTAATTTAAAGGTTTAGTTAAGCAGAAGTTGGAAAAAATGTAGAAATCCTAAAAGAGGAAATCATTCAAGTAAGTAAAATTATGATATTTTGTTAAAATTAATTAGGATTGGATGCATATTATTTTTTTTAAGTGATTTGGAGATGATATTGTGATGAAATTTTACTATGGGAATTTTGGCAAAAAGAAAAAAAGGGAGGAAGACAAAGGGAAAGGGAAGGTGGTTTAAAGGAATAAAGAAGTAAAAAGGTTAATGGATGCTCAAAACTATTTTATTTCATAATTTAGGGTTTCCATGTAAAATGTATGTATAAATTCAAATTAAAGGTAATTTAGTGAAATTGGATGATAATTAGTAGAATTGGTAGGAATTGAAGCATGGAAATAAGGAAAAATATAGAAAACCTAATGTATGTACATTTTGTAACTAATAGAAAATAAGGTTCCCAATTGAATTAAATAGATTAAATGGTATAATCATGTTAATTATACATGGAAAAACATGGTAGGAATGAGATGAGCCAACAAAATAGATATGTAAGGTTGAATAACCCTTGTGGCCAAATGGTAGTCATAGGGAAATTATTGGGTAATTTTTGAATTTGTGATGTTAAACTAAGTTGATATGTCATATGATGAAAATAGTACATTATGCTTGTATAACCTATAGTTAGGGGAGAGCAACGGTCGGTTCGGTTCAATAACCGAACCAAAATAACCAAAAACCAAAATTTTCTTATTTTATCAATCAAATCGAACCAAAATTTTAGAATAACTGAATTTAAACTGAACCAAAATTTTCGATCGGTTTGGTTCGATTAACCGAAAAACCGAAATTTAAAATTATTTTTTAAGAAAATAAAAAATATTGTGTCTAAAAATTATAAAAAATTATAAATTATAATATACTAAAGTAAAAACATCTAAATTGTACAAATAAAAGTTCAAATTAAAGAAATAATTCAAAAATATATAATAAATAATACAACGAAGCCATTAAATAAATTTTTTTATTTAATCGATTTTCAATTTAATCGTCAAAATTCTAAATTATCACCTAAAAAATAGATATTAATAATTGATAAATGTACTCATATAATTTACAACTAAAAATAAAATAATTTATATGTATAAAATAATTATTTAATAAAAAAATTCAAAAAAAATTATATAATTATATAAATTTTGGTTCGATTCGATTTCTATGCAGTTTTCTCCTTTAAAAACCGAACCAAACCAAAAAAACTGAAGTTTTTTAAAATTAAAAATCGAACCAAACCAAATTAAAAAATCAGTCGGTTTGGTTCGATTTTTTGGTTTTGTTCGGTTTTTGCTCACCCTACCCATAGTGGCCCAATGTATGCATGCATGACAAAAATATGTATATAATAAATTATGTGATAGAAAATGGAAAAGGTGAATGAATGATGAAAAGTTTGTGTGATGCATAAAAAGTTGATGTTACCTAATGTGAAATGCTGAAATTATAGTATATGTGATGTAAATTATTGAACGAAAATATAAATTAGTTTTAGCCTTAGTGCTTAATAGGAAAACCAAAAATATAGGATATAATTAGCTAGCTATAATAGTGAGTCATGGAAACTCACACAAAAGTGGGCCAACGGCGGTCCCATGCACATTGTAAAATGAGATAAAGATTGAGGGGAAAAAGTGAGAATTGGAACAATATGTAGATTTGGACCTATGTTCTTCATATTCAATTCGAGAGTTTCCTCTGAAGACTATTAAGAGCAAAAATAGGAATTTAATTGGCAAATCATGATAAAAAAATAAATAAAAATAGAAATAAATAAGGCCTTAAATGAAATTTTATCATTATACGTGAATTTAAAGTTTAATTTGGAATAAAATTTAATTAAGACGCTTAAATATAAAAAGGTAAGGTTAATTAGGGATACTAGGGACAAAATAGTAATTTACGTAAAAAGGTGAGAAAATTTTGGAGTAAAAGCGTAATTTAAGTAAAATAAGAGGATTTAAGTGAAAATTATAATACTATTATAAATTTAGTAATTTTAATTGTATATAAAGAAATTTGTAAATTATATGTATAATATGAAATATTATAGTTGAGTATCCACCACTATACTTTATGCTTAACGCGTATTATTTGCTGCTTGCAAGAAATAGGTATCCAAAGGATGAGCTTAAGCAGAGAAGTAGGACGAAAATAGAAGATGGATATTTTGCTTTAGTTAGTATTTTTTGTAAATAATACTATGATAGCTTATGCAATTAAGAAGGGTTATATTTTTATAATGGCATGTATATATAAACCCTATATGTATATAGAGTGGCATGTAATTAAAGGATTATAAAATTTTGATGATGGTTATAGATATTATGGGATGAATGTTAATGGTATATGTGATGTATGAATGTGGAATTGTGAATGGGATTTAGAAGTGCTTATGTGACTTGAATAGAGCTCTTGGAAGTTGGAGGAAATGATTAGGAGTGTAAATTGTTTCTTTAGCAGAAGGTTAAGTTAAAAATGCAACCATTATCCTATCGAAATTTTTATCATTTGAATAGTAACAAACCAAATGAATAGTAAAATTGCGATGGAATTCATGAAATTAACTTATATTGTCACCTTTAAAGCAATAAATTAGAAGTATTTATATTATGCTGCCAGCAAAGGTGATAATTCGGTACTCAAACCAAAGTTTAGGTACACTGTGTCATAAATTGTTTAAATTTTATATAAAAATTAGATATAATCGAAAGAAAAAGAGAAATGTCTAATTATTTAAGTTTTAAGTATGAAAAGATAAGAGGAAAAAAAAGTGATTGAAAAATAATAATTAAATGGCATACAACATATATCGTATTTTACTATTTCTATTATTTGCATGTTCCTTTTCTTGATCTTTCTTCATTCCATGTCCTAATCCATCACTCTTTTACTAGTCACAACTGATTCACCATCTTATGTTGCCGCTATTACTTAATCATACTCTTTTGATTTTTGCTCATCAAATCCTTGCATACCAAATTAGGAAGAGAGGCACCTTCTTCTTTTTATAGAAAAACTTTCTATTTGAATTATCATTCCAAAATTTAATTTAATTTATTCTTTCTTTTAACAATTGAGAGAGAGAGAAAGGCAACACTTAAGAAAAAACAAAAAGAAAGCAAAGAATAGGATAAGGGCTTTCATATAAACAAATATATATAACACTACAAGAAAAATACAATTTAGCAACGGAAAATACCAATTTTTGGTTACTAAAAAAATAACAACCGAAATTAGCAACGAAAAATTCCGTTGCTAATCCGGCGGTTGATATTTTTAGCAACAGAATTTCTATTCTGTTGCTAAATTTAGCAATGGAATTTCCATACCGTTGCTAAATTTAGCAACGGAATTTCTATTCCGTTGCTAAATTCAACCAACTCATTACGATTATTTGGTAAATTTTAGCAACGAAAATTCAATTACCGTTGCTAAATTTAGCAATGGAATTTTTATACCGTTGCTAAATTTAGCAATGGAATTTCTATTCTATTGCTAAATTCAACCAACTCATTTCGGTTATTTGGTAATTTTTAGCAACGAAAATATTAATTTCGTTGCTAAATTTAGCAACGGAATTAATATTTCCATTGCTAATTTGAGGAAAGGCAATTCCCACCGATAATTATCGTTACCAAATTTAGCCATTGAAATCATCAAAATTTTGAGGATCTAAATAAAATTTTAATTTAAATCTAAATTGATTAGTCATTTAAAAAAATATAATGCAATTAACTTAATTATAACATAGTATAATACATAGTCTGAATAAGAATCCATAGAAACATAACATAAACTCAGTATCGAAACCTAAATAATATAGTAGAATCCATAAAAACCAATATATAGAATACAACTCAAAATCAGTACCAATACCTAAATATTACAAATATAAACTATGTAGTCGGTGAAGGCGGACGATCTGGCTGTTGAGAGGTGTCCTTGTTTTTCAACTCTTTCATCTCATTCTTCAATTGGATTACAGTATCGAGCAACATACTGACAGTATTCTCAAGCTGAATGACTCTCTCAGAAGGTTCAGAACGCCTACTACAAGCAGCTATGGATGATGTAGAGGAATGCAAATGAAATGTTTTTGCAATAGATCCTAAGCCAAAAATCCTTCCTCGGTTATTCTTACCATCAACTACATTAAGAAATATCTGACTCTTATCCACATTTTCAGAGTTTTGTCACTGTTGAGTGAGAGTATCTTGTAATTGGTCCTATAATTACAATAGTTACAATGAATTAACTATATTTCATTAAATAATTAATATACAAATATAAATTTAACATACATTGAGTTGTCTGCAACGGGCATTAACAAATGTCTGATTATCATGCTTTTTTGTATGGGTGTACATAAAAACTTCAGGATATGTTGGCCTCTTACCCAAGGACTTTTCCTGCATAATCAAATAAACTAAAGTTTATAAAAAATTGAGTAGAATTTCCTTTAAATTTATGACATTTACCTCCTCTGAAATGAAAAACTTAAATAAAAAATGAATCATTATCAAACATTATCATTATCCAATAGTTATCAAACATTATCACTATCAAACATCATCATTATCCAACATTGTGAATCAAATAAACTAAAGTTTATAAAAAATTGAGCAGAATTTCCTTTAAATTTATGACATTTACCTCCCGTGAAATGAAAAACTTATATAAAAAATGAATCATTATCAAACATTATCATTATCCAACAGTTATCAAACATTATCATTATCAAACATCATCATTATCCAACATTATTAATCAAATAAACTAAAGTTTATAAAACATTGAGCAGAATTTTCTTTAAATTTATGACATTTACCTCATGTGAAATGAAAAACTTATATAAAAAATGAATCATTATCAAACATTATCATTATCCAACAGTTATCAAACATTATCATTATCAAACATCATCATTATCCAACATTATTAATCAAATAAACTAAAGTTTATAAAAAATTGAGCAAAATTTCCTTTAAATTTATGACATTTACCTCCTATGAAATGAAAAACTTATATAAAAAAAGAATCATTATCAAACATTATCATTATCCAACAGTTATCAAACATTATCATTATCAAACATCATCATTATCCAACATTATTAATCAAATAAACTAAAGTTTATAAAAAATTTAGCAGAATTTCCTTTAAATTTATGACATTTACCTCCTGTGAAATGAAAAACTTATATAAAAATGAATCATTATCAAACATTATCATTATCCAACAGTTATCAAACATTATCATTATCAAACATCATAATTATCCAACATTATCATTGTCGAACATTATGAAACATTATCATTGTCTAACATTATGAAACATTATCATTCTAAATTTCCTAAAATTCAAATACTTACCAGTTTATCTGCATGCTCATGATGGCCAAAGTTCCTCCAGTGTGCACTGCTAAACTCTCTTTATCTAAACACCCCCGTCTATTTGAAGAATTTCTCTCTAAAATGGCAATTACTTTAGGTGATGCCCAGTATTCCTGCCAACGACCCTATATTTCTTCAGAAATAAAAGAAGATCGTTCACCACTCTTGTGTAATTTAGCAACAAATTCTTTATATCATTAACGAGCACGCTTTTCCCAAACTTGATAAATGACACCATTAAATTTTGAATCCCAAAAAAATTCTTTCTGAAAAAGAACATAATATAAAGAATTTCATTAATCTATGAAATCAACTATTTCATAATATAAAGAATTTCATTAAATTTTGCATCCCAAAAAAATTCTCTCTGAAATGGCATTAATCTATGAAATCAGCTATTTCATCACAAATAATGCAATTTATTTTTTTACCTCAAACTCTTGATAGTAAAAATCTCTTATCTGCAGAGAGATTCTTCCATACATAACCCTTAATTTCTATCCTCTCTTTGAACTTGGATCTAATTTTTCTTGAGCAAATACCTGATGGAATAAACCTATTAATATGAACAAAATTAGATCAATTTTAAATTAGATATCCATAGCAACATATATAAACTAATGTTATCTTATAACACAAAATTAGATCAATACTCACATATCATTGATAATCTTAATGTAAATTCTTCCATCAACTCCCTTCGCACCAGGTTGAAAGCCTCCTTCTTCATCCTCGGCATCTACTGTCGGTTCATTTGTCGGTATAGATCCAAAGTCTGGTGCTGATATATTTGGATTGTTAGACGCTGAATCACTTGGTAGATTAGGAGAGCCATTGGGGTTTGTAGTAGGTGAAGGTGATGCATGATATGGCTGTTGAGAATCTGAATACAGACCTAAACTTATAGATCCCACAGGTTGAGAAGGGTACACTTGTTCACCGTCATCTTTATCCAATGTTAATCTAAGCCTGGGTGGCAATATATTGTTCTTCCTTTTGGGTGGCATGTGTCTTACCTGAAACTCAAATAAATTTATCATTTTTCTTGTAATAGAACAATATAATTACATCATATATAATAATAATTAATTGATGCAATAATAACATATTTGGATTATGATATAATAAAATAAAACATACTCAAATTAATCGATGTCATCACTTAATTGCACATCAAAATCATCATCTGTTTCAAAATATTCGGAATTAAAGTCTGGCTCATCTTCAAAAATTGGTCCATCTATGGATTCGTCATCATCTCTAGTTAAAATTTCGACAAATTCATTATTTGGATCATTTAAAGGTTCATTCTCAAAACATGCATTTATTTCATAGGCACCCTGTTCTTCTTCCTGAAATGCTTCACTTTCATTTGTCTTACTTTCTCCTTTTGACCGTCCTTGAAAAATAACTCTTGGTTTTACTTTGCAGACTGCCAACCAATCTGACTTATCCCCTCTTAAACTTGGATAAGGGACATAATATACCTGCTTCGCTTGCATTGCCAACACAAACGGTTCAAATTGTTTAAATCTTTTACGTTGGTTGATTTCAATGAGATTATATCGGTTATGTACTTTAATTCCAACATTAGGAATAGGATCAAACCATTTACACATAAAAAGTACACAACGTTTTATCGGTAATGTGGGGTATTCAATTTCAAGTATCTCAATAATTTTGCCAAAATAATCCACTACAAGAAAATTTGGAAATAGCAACCAAATTTGGTGCATTTTCGTTGTTAATCAAAATTAGCAACCGAAAATAGCAACGAAAAATTCGGTTGCAATTTCGGCAGTTGGTATTTTTTAGCAATCGAAATATTTTTCGTTGGTAATATAGCAATGGAAATGAGTTCGATTGCTAATTTAGCAATGAAAATATATTCGGTTGCTAAAAATACAAACCGAATTTCCGTTGCTATTTTCGGTTGCTAATTTTTATTAGCAACAGAATCTAAATTTCATTGCTATATCTAACCAATGTACATTTCAATTAATTGGTCAATATTACCAACCAAATTCAAATTCCGTTGCTAAATTTAGCAACTGAATTTGAATTCGGTTGGTAAATTTAGCAACCGAATTGTAATTCCGTTGCTAAATTTAGCAACCGAATTAGAATTTCTCTTTAATTGCTATTTATAACATTATAAATTGTAAAATTATGCTAGTTTTGTTAGATTGGCATAATATTTTAGTTAAATCAAATTATTTATTTATAAATAAATATAATTCAAATTCATTATGAAGTTAAAAAGAAAATATTGTTATTGATAATATAATATTAAAATTGTAATGCGCAAAAATTAAAATCCTAAAAATATATTATATTACTGTAAAGTAAAATTTCATGAAAACCATAATAAAAACAGCATAAAATCAGTATCAATAACAATCTAAAAATAAAAGTCTAAGCTATGTAGTTGGTGGAGGTGAAAGAGAACGATTTGACTGCTGAGCACCCTTGGTTTCCAAATCTTCTACTCGATTCTTTAGTTGGGTTACAGTATCCATCAACATGGTGAGTGCGGTCTCTAGCTGAATGACTTTCTTAGAAGATTCGCATCGCTTACTACAAGCAGCTATAGATGATGTAGAGGAATTCAAATGTGAAGTATTTGCAATTGAACCTAAACTAAAAATCCTCCCACGGTTATTCTTACCACCAACTACTTGAAGAAAAATCTGACTCTTATCAACACTTTCAGAGCTCTGCGCTTATTGAATGAGAATCCTTGTATTTGCTCCTATCATTACAATAATTAAAATTAATTAGCTATATTTTTATAAAATAATTAATATTGATGTATAAATTTAACATACATTGAGTTGTCTACAACAGGTATTGACGAATGTCTGACCATCATGTTTTTTTGTGTGAGTGTGCATAAAAACTTCAAGATATGTAGGCTTTCTACCCATAGTTATTTCCTGTATAAAAAGCAATAAGAAATAATCGTCAAAATACCATAGTTCATTCCACAATAAGGGGAAAAAATTTCACAATTACAACTAAAAAATAGAATAAAGAGTAATCTATATAAGAATTTAAGTGAAAATGACAACAAGGAGAACATCCCTCCTTCAACTAAAAGAAGAACACATTAAGGTAAATCAATAGGTTTTTTTACCATTTCAGCTCGTGAGTGTTATTAAGTTTCTCGTAGCAAGAATGTTGCTTGATAACCAAACTCTATAGCCCAATAAAACAATAAACTGTTGTACAATAAGGAAATTCTGATTCATTACAACCAAATGGAATTGAAAAATAACTCAACAATCTTAATAGGTTTACTTCCTGTAAAACAAAAAAATTATATCAACAACAAAGACATCCATGGAAACAAAACAACAATTACACAATCATTGTCCATAATAATTATACATTTATAGAATAAAATGTAAGCATAAAAGTCAGATACTTACCAGTTTAGCCGCATGCTCGTGATGGCTCAAAGTTCCTCCAGTGTGCACAGCTAGACTCTTACCATCTGAGCCTCCCCGCCTATTTGAAAAATTCCTATTTGAACTGGCAATTGCTTCGGGTGTTGCCCAGTATTGCTGTCAATGATTCCATATTTCTTCAGAAATAAAATTAGGTCGTTGACTACCCTTGTGTAAATTACATAGAAATTCTTTATATCGTTGGTGGGTCCGCTTTTCCCAAACTCCATAAATGACATCATTAAATTTTGAATCCCAAAAACCGTCTCTCCAAGAGTAGCACTACAAACGTAAATGAGTTTTCAGGAAGTTTGATAGAGCCAGCACACTAGGTGAACTGACACGTGCAAAGACTTCTTTTTATTTTAAGAAACAAACTGGAGCGGACTTCATGCCAAATGCCACTTACCAAAGCATCAAATAATGGCATCCTAACAAGTCAAAAATACCAAACAACAGTAAAATGATCAAAAGATAGGGTTAGAATGAGTTTACTCAAGTATTATCAAGGGATTGTGGAATGCACAGCCAAGAACAATCGAGGTATACTACCTGGAATGCCCAAACTAACCAAAATTAAACCAACGAAAGAAAGCAACATCAACAATAAATCCATAGAAATCATTCCTTCCAATCTATCTCACTCATCAAACTATATTTTGCTAGAAGACAAGGTGATGAATTAAAATAGAGTAAAAGCAGAGAACTTTTCAAAAAAAATATATATGTTTCCAGATGAGCGTTATCTTTCAAGTGAAAAAAGTACATGCATGCCAACTCAAATTCACAATTGTCAAGGGTTATGCTTTTTCATTAAATTCTTGTGCTCGTTAGCAAAGGGGCAACCAAAAACCTATGTTACTATTTGATGATCATGTCAGCAAAGGGTCACATAGTTCTAATAAGAGAAATGAAACATTCAAGTCAACAAAAACCCATATAATTTTGAACCATTTTCCACAATCTTCTACATCGAAGCAATAAGGGAAACTACTGAATGGAACTAGAATATATTCCATCAATCATGTGTTGCCTACTTGGCATGTTGAGATTATCTACATAAATGGCAGCCGTATCCAATAATTTCTACAAACTCAAAAGGATTGTTTCACTAAGCAATACAGCCACACCAATAAAATTGGAAGCATAATTTTAATTCAACAATAATATACAGCTAACACTTACACCAGTTTTTCCAGGAATTGTGCAATGCCTTGATATACAACAATAATTAGCACTCTTGACCATGTACCATCTAAAAGTTTGCTGATCAGTTCAGCACTTGATATATTACAAAAACAAATGGTCTCATATGGACTCCCTAAGTTTAAGCAACAATTATTGCAGCATGTTTCAGCTATCACAAAATACGAGTATAAAAGATAGATTATATTAAAAAATGCTTCAACTACATTTGAAAGATATAGAAATTATTATATTCAAAATGGAGAAATCAAGCAATAAGGCACGTGCTGCCAGTCATCTCAAAATTTAGCAGGGACAGATAAAGGTGTAAGAGTTTTACTTTCAAAAAATTACTTTACTAAGTATGATTAAGAATAATGGAAGATATGCTATAGATTTTATTAGACTTAAATGTTATTATTATTCCCAATTATTATTATTATTATTATTATTATTATTATTATTATTATTATTATTATTATAACATCCAGAATTAAATTTATATAAATAAAAATTCTTCAATATTATTAATTAAAAAAATATAACAAAGAAATACATTATATTATGTAGTACTTTAAAAGTACTTAGAAAAAAAAAATTAATTCAAGTTAAATATTGGTACTAATAAATTTTTATACAATATGATACCAAAAAAAATAAAACTTTACGGTCTTTGTCGTTTCTCGCAAACAACAACCAACACATTTGTCTTCGTGTTCTTATTGTAGCCAATTTTGAAAATTCAACTATTCTACTAGACCTGAATGCATCATAACAAATTAAAGGCAAGCATTTTTGCCCTTTCTACCATTACTAAGACATAACAAGTAAAAAGACAACATTACTTAGCACATCAAATACATGCTAGTTTGTTGCATAAAAAGGTATATGGGCTTGTTCTTATATTTGAGTTTTATTAAATGGAATAACAAACATGTAACAACTCAAACAATACATAGAGAACCATACCAATTAACTGGTTTCTTTAAATTTTTTATGTTTAAGAGATATATACATCTTTTAATAACTAAATATTGAAATAAAAAAATTCAATATAAAATATTTTATATTTTTAACTTTTTTATAAGCCATCAATTAACAATATTGATCAAGAAAGATTACAAGGTAGTATGCTAACATGGACAGGATTTAACTATGTTGAATTAAACTGAAAAAAATACATGCAATGTGCTAAATTGATAACATGGAAACTGGAACTCACTTCATCAACAAGCAAATACAACAAGTAAAACAAATAAAAATATGGCGATGGTAGAATTAATAGAAAGGAGATTTCTTCATTAGAAGATAGACAAAGTAACATTTTTAATCAAGCTAATAGCTTTAGCTTTACATAAGAACCTACAAAGGGTGACCTCGCTGTATGATTTTAACCACCTCCTTCACTCCTCTCTTTAAGCATCTGTGTTCAACAGCTACAATAGCAACATGGAAATCTCATCATAATCAACAGAAAAAAAATTACTTTCAGCAAAAACAATCCCGCCTTATCACACTAATCAAATAATACAAATTACCTAAATGTCTTAAGAAAAATCCCCATTTGTGATTCTAAATAGTGGAATCTAAAATACTCAAACTATAGGGTAAAACTAATAGACCCAATTTAAGTTTCACTTTTGCTGTCTCCACTCTAATGCCACTCAGTACCTTTTTAAGCAAGAACTCTTGCTATCTCCACTCTAATGCCACTTAATGCTCTTGAAATTAGATCGAGAAAAGGATTAACAGACATAAAGGTTGAGACATAAAATATTGTAACTTATAGCCAACACAACTGATATAAATAGGCAAAATTTTGATAAATCCACTCAAACACTGAAAAAAAGTTCACCGCTTCCTCATTAAGTTTCAATTAGGATCTCTTCTACTCTCATCTTCTCTATCCCCATTTTACTACTCTTCACCTATAGGCTCCTCTCTCCAAACCAAATCCAAAACCCTTTTGCCCTCTGTTTCTTTTTCTTTTAGCAGTATAGGTTATTTTTGACATTTTTCCTTTTCTTTTTCTTTCTTGATTTTCCAATAAACAACATCTTAACCTAGAATAATCTACTTTAAAGATTCTTAAGCAAGTAAAATAAACAATTTCAGAAGAAGATAAAAAAATTCAAAAACATTTAAGTCATTTGTGTAAAGTTAGAATGATATGACTGAAAAATTTAGCAAATTCACTTCTATCCAACAAATTCTCATGATGATAAATCCCCAAATATCTGAAAAATGAACCATCAAGTGCAAGGTTATAGCTCCTTACTCTAAACTCCAAATGGTTGCATGCTTTTATGAGTGTGATACCAAGTCATACTTTTACATAAGCTTAAACCAAAAGGACTTATTTGTGATCGGAATTTAGATGCTTTCCTGCTAGGCAACTCCCGAAGGACATCCTTCAAGCCTGATGCAACAGAGAGACCATTGGAGAGAGCAGAAGGATGGCCTTTATCATAAAGGCATAATTTGTTCAATGCAAAAACAAAGGGAGCTGTGGTATTTACATACCTACTGCTTGCATCTCAATCTTGTAACTTGACTGAATTGCACCTTGAATCTATTTACCTACTTGTCTGTACCAACAGAGAAACAAGTTTGTGCATCAACATCAACAAACTATAAAAAAGTTAATGTTGCACAAACCCAAACTGTGTCTGTACCAACATTAGGCAATCACCAAAGAAAACTGTCTATGCCAAAATTCTGCAACGGTATTTTGAGTCCCATGAGCAATCTAATCTAGGCCTTCAAAAAAAATGGAAGAATCGTACCAAAAAATAGCCCGTCTATGGCGAGTGGCAGCAAGTCGACGCCATCTGTGAGGGAGGAGATGAGTTTACCATTGATTTCTTTGTTAGAGAGAGAGAGAGAGGGGCGGTGACGTGTGAGGGGGGAGATGAATTTTATGTAGGATTTTTCCATTTTATAGTTCTAGCAAACGTAAAATTACTTAAATGCCCCTAATTTAGCAACGGAATAATTATTTTGTTGCTATTTTTGCAATAGATATAAATTCGGTTGCTATTTAGCAACGAAATTATATTTCGGTTGTTATTTTAGCAATCGAAATAAAATTCTGTTGCTATTTTTGCAACCGAAATAAATTCGGTTGCTATTTAGCAACAAAATTTTATTTCGGTTGCTATTTTAGCAACTGAAATAAAATTCTGTTGCTATTTTAGCAACCGAATATTAATTCGGTTGCTATTTTTCATTGAAAGTGAAATTTAGCAACGGAATTATATTTTCGTAGATAATTTAGCAACGGAATTTAATTTTCGTTGCTATTTTAGCAATTAAAAAAAATTTCGTTGCTATTTAGCAACGAAATTATATTTCTGTTGCTAAATAACAACGGAATTTTTTTTTTGCTAAAATAGCAACGGAAATTAAATTCTGTTGCTATTTTTCGTCCCAAATTTTATCCGTCATTTATTGCCGCCTTAATTAGCAACGAAATACAAATTTCGTTGCTAATTTTCGTTGCTAAATAATGGAGCCAAAAATTCCCTCCACTTTTAGCAACGGAAGCTAACCAAATATTTTTCCGTTGCTAATTTTATAAAGTTTAACCAATTTTAGCAATGAAAACTATTTTTCGTTGTGTTTTCGTTGCTAAATTAGCAACGAAATTGTGTTTTCGTTGCTAAATTAGCAACGTAATAAATTCCATTGCTATTTTTCAGATTTTCTTGTAGTGATCCATCAGTTCCCCTTGTATGCAAACACCACTATTTGCTATTGCCATGCTATGCCCATAATTTTCTGTATGAAATTTGTATCCATTAACGAAATAGACTGGATATGATTTAGCAGTTCGCAAAGGTCCTTTCGCAAGATCACATATGAGCTTGTTTTCTATTCTATTTTCAGAAGCCTACATAATTTAAAAAAGGAATCCTAATCAATAAATATATTAATTTGTAAGTTTAACAGTACTTTATTAAAATATTCCTCGTATTGCAAGTTAAAACCTTACATAATTTGCAAACTAAAGCGGAAAGTTTCTTTCCACTTCTTTCTTGATGTCATCTTGTGATTTTTCCGGCATTAACTAACTTAATAATTCCTCGTATTTCCTAAAAAAATTAAAAATTATCTTAGCTATAAATTCTAATCACAAAGAATAAGAACTTAACCAATTTCAAATATAACTTAAACTTACTGCACGAAAGGTTGAATTTCTTGGCAATTCAATAAAATGTAACCATGGGCAGCCTCCATTTCTTTGTCTATCAACATTCTTCTTGTTAATCGTCCATGTGTTCGGCCAGGATATGTAAAAATAGATAAGTTATCATCATCAATCTGTGCACCCCCATCGTCATTACGAGGAACTTTTCTTTGTTGAGTGATCACATGCGACTCAAAATAATGTGAACAACATGTACTTGCTTCCTCTACTAAATACGCATTGCATATAGAGCCTTTAACTCTGGCCTTATTTTTAACATTTTTCTTTAAGTGATGCAAATTCCTACATCACAAATAGGATAATTATTTAATCTACTCATTTGATATAAATCTATGTCAATTTTAGTGCAAAAGTGTATTTAATTACCTCTCAAATGGATACATCCATCGGTATTGAACTGGACCTGCAAGTTTAGCCTCGTGTATTAAATGTATAGGTAGATGCTCCATACAATCAAAGAAGCTGGGAGGAAAAATACTCTCTAACTTGCACAAGGTAACTGGTATGTCTATTTCTAGTCTTTCCATATCAGACATTTAAATTTCAGATGACATTAAGCTTTTGAAAAACAAACTTAATTCTATTATAACTTCCCAAATATTTTTCGGCAGGAGCTCCTAAAATGCAATTGGAATTAGTCTCTGCATAAATACATGACAATCATGACTTTCACTACAAGAAAATTAGCAAATAGCAACGGAAATTAGCAACTGAATTTGTTGAATTTCCGTTGCTAATTTTTATTAGCAACGAAAAATAGCAATGGAACATTCGGTTGCAAATTTGACAGTTGGTATTTTTTGCAACGGAAATTATTTTCCATTGCTAAATTTAGCAACGGATTTTCAATTTCCGTTGCTATTTTTACCAACAGAATTAGAATTTCCGTTGCTATATTTACCAACCGAAATCAACTTTCGTTGCTATATTTAGCAACCGAATAGAAATTTCGTTGCTATTTATAGCAACCGAATTAAAGTTTTCGTTGCTAAATTGAGCCGGTAGTATAAAAAACTTACGACGGAATTATCGTCGTTATTCCGTCACTAAAGTATTGTTGATTTTTTACACAAAATTTATGCAAAAGCCTATATTCGCCAATTGAAATAAAAGTGCACCTACAATCCAGTCAACACGGACCCCAAAAAACATAAATTCTCCAATGGGTTTATCACTGCATTGAATCATTTTGTACAATTTCCACCTCTCATACCAATATATAATCTGTATTATTTTTGGAGCATATAGACTAGGATTTGTTTGGGGAATCTTCCCAATGACTAGAGAAAGGTTAAATGTCCTTTTCAATGAAGAGATAACAAAATTAGAACCAGACTAGCGATATCAAAAAATAAAATAAATGCAAACACATTTGAGAACCAGGCAGATGTCCCAACCATAATTGTAGCAGAATATGAATATTTCACTTCTTTGGCTGATCTAAAATTTTTTTGAATCGGAGGATGACAAGACTAACTGTGGTTATTTCTAGAAAACGAGTATACATTTCATTATACATGTTACAATTTTGCATATCAAACGATTTACATGAAATAATTTTCAATTAGACCCAGCAGTGTACCTGAATTTCATCAACAACAGCACAAGCATAGTCATAGGCTAAATTAGCCATTTCAACTATCACAGCCTTGTGCTTTGCACCTTCAAATTCCTCTATCTCCTGACCTGTTATTAGGTCACAATGAACTTGTGATTTGTTCAACCTTTTTGCAACCTCCCAAGCCAGCAACCTCAAAGGACCACAATATATGCCTATCAAGTGACAAAGCCAATGCAAATTGCTCAGCAATATGTTTATCATTATATGGGAATATCATGGGAAAAGGTAGTAATAGTAAACAAGAAACTACATCGGTTAGTCATAAATAAGATAAGATTAGCTAATAAAATGCCAATATAGAAAGTAGAGACAACGGTATGTTTATTTGCTCAGAATAAACTAGACCTCTTTTTGTACTCATGTTTATCTTTTCTTTTTCAAAAATAAAATGGAATTCAAAACAACAGCACTCTGAATAATGCTTTTCTTCATACTGTCGAATGCCACATTACAAATAAAAAAGAAAAAAGAGCATGACAATTTCCTATGACTACCTTGAACCTCCAGCTACACGGTATTTGATGTGATATAAAGTACCAGATTCTTCAGAATATTCTACTTCCTATGCACAAATTAAAATGGAAGATCTATGTTAAATGCCAAGATTCATAAGAAGAATAGAATTCTAAACCCGATTTGGTCTCTAAATGTACATACCAAGTCCGAAACTTCAGTCTTCAAATTTGGAGACCAATTAACCAAGTAAGACCTTGAAAAAAGAACCAATTTCTATTCAAACAATAATAATAGCAAACTACTTAATGTCCTAAATGTTAGGATATGCATCATCAAACATACAAATCGAATAACACATAATAAATGACAAGAAAAAGAAAGCAACAGCTTAGCACCAATATATGTGTTTAATTTTGCAAGTTCCTTTTTAAATTTGAGATATAGGGATTGAGAGATTATGAGAAAGAGGAGTAGATGACAGAATGCAAGTCACTAATAAAACAGACAGTAGGTTAATAATAACCAGACGATACACAGGGCAATAGCAAAAGCAAACTGACAGTCCCAAGAGCAAAAGCAGAAAAACAAAACAAGAATTACATGTGAAATAAAAAAGACTAAGCCATTATCTCTATATAATGTGTAATTAATTACAACATTTGATTTGGCTTATAAAAATATACTGAAGCATTAACCATTAAATTTGGGTAAAATTTGAAAAAGGTTAATGAGTACAAAATATTTGTATATATATTTTGTGAAGTGCATAATTAAACTTTTCTTTTCTATAACATACAAGTCAAAATCAAAATATGCAGAAACCAAAGTGTTGTCACCGGAGACTCGCCGGACCGGAGACTCATCGAAAAGTGCATCGAAGCTATCCACTTGAAGATCCAGGCCCGGGGATTCCACGATGGGTGGTCACACGTCCAACGGCCACTGGAGTTGATCGGGATCTAACAAAAACCGCCGGCAATCCTTCTCTCCAATCTACTTACTGTCGGTGAGAGAAGAGAAGCGACGGACACCGGAGGCATCATCTCAACCTCGGGATCCCACCGGTGCCATCAGTCTCCTCGATTGCCGTCGAGGTCACCGAAAAGAAGGGGGAGGAAGCTATGGTGGTAATGGGGGAACAGGAAGGAATCAAGCCACCGAAGGAAGATGACACCAGCAAAAGTGACCGGAGGACAGTGGCGGTGGCAATCCGAGTCTCCTCGCCGACGTCACACGCGACAGTGGCTGGACGGCGGTGCCAGCACCTCCCTTCCTCTTCCCGTTCCCGATCAGCTCTCACTCTCCTCTCTCTTCTCTTTTTTTTTCTTTTCTAACCACACACACACTTAACTTTTTAAATCCCACTTTTCTTTTCTTCTTTTTGCTTTATATATATATATATAATTCTTAAAATCTCTACCATTATTATTAATATATCTATTATTATTATTATTATTATTATTATTATCTATTTATATTAAAATAATAAATTATATTAAAAATAGGACTGTGTTGTGGAAATTTATGGGACTCGTGTGCATGGATCCTTAAAAGAAGAAGACGCAGTTCGTTTTCATTATTTTCTTACAAATTGTACTAATTAGTGGATGTTGGATATTTAACAAATTGAAATATCTCTTGCGCCATATAAAGAAGTAAGATCCAATTTATTTGATTTTTAACGTGGTGGGAGACCAAAAAGAATTTAAAGAGATTTTAAACCGTTTGGATACTTTCATATCCATAATACAATTATATCAGTCAAAAGGAATTAAAAGGTCCCGTATTTTTACGGATAGATAAGGATTCTGATTTTTTGCCATATAATATTCTTAAATAATTTAAATGAAAGTGAAGGGAATGGGACTCATGCAAATACAGAGGCAATACAAATAAATCAATAAAAAGAATAAAAGAGAGCTAGCGTTGTTTTTTAGATTAAAAAATAATATAAATGTTATAAGGGCAAATTATAAAGTAGCAACCGAAATAGCAACGGAATTTAGATTCCGTTGCTAAAATAGCAATGGATTTTAGATTTCGTTGCTAAATTTTGTTAAAAATTTTTTTCCATATTTTGGAACAAAGTTTAGCAAAGAAAAAGAAATTCCATTGCTATTTTAGCAACGGAATATAAATTCGGTTGCTATTTAGCAACGGAATTCTATTTCGGTTGCTATTTTAGCAACCGAAAAAAATTCCGTTGCTAAAATAGCAACCGAAAAAAATTCTGTTACTATTTTGGCATCCGAAAATTAATTCGGTTGCTATTTAGCAACGAAAATATATTTCAATTGCTATTTAGCAACGAAATTCTATTTCGGTTGCTATTTTAGCAACCGAAAAAAATTTCGTTGCTATTTTAGCAACCAAAAATTAATTCGGTTGCTATTTAGCAACGAAAATATATTTCAGCAACCGAAAATAAATTTCGTTGCTATTTAGCAACCAAATTATTATTTAGCAACGGAAAAAAAATTTTATTGCTAATTTTCGTTGCTGAATTTTGGCGCCAAAAATTCCCTCCACTTTTAGCAACGGAAGATAACAAAAAATTTTTCCGTTGCTAAATCTACAAAGTTTAACCAATTTTAGCAACAGAAATTATTTTCCGTTGCTAAATAGCAACGGAATTGAATTTTTGTTGCTAATTTAGCAACGGAATAATTTTCGTTGCTATTTTTCCACTGCTATTTTCAAATTTTCTTGTACTGTTTTCATTCCAAATAATTTGTACTTCCTCATATCAACACACCTTGCCAAGTTGGAAACATATCCATCTGGAAATTTAAGCCTTTTCAACCATTCACACAAAATTTGCTTCTGTTTTTTGTCCAAAGTGTAAGATGCTTTTGGATATTTACCTACATTTGGATCTTTATCTAACTCACTTCTTCTACAAAAAATTTTCATATCAACTCTTGATTTTGCATTGTCCTTTGTCCTCCCTTCAATATTCATGATTGTGTTGAAAATGTTTTCAAAAATATTTTTTTCAATATGCATCACATTTAGATTATGTCATATCAAATTAGTTTTCCAATATGGTAAATCCCAAAATATACTCCATTTTCTCCAATCGAAGTTATGACTTATGGTCCTATTAACCTCTTCAGCTTCAAGGTCTGTGACTTTCAGAAGCCCTAACTCATCAATCTCCCATAATATATCTTCACCAGATTTAGTTGGGGGTGGAGGTTTTTGTACCATCCTATTCTTAATGAATTTATGTTTATTGCACCTAAATGGGTGATCTAAAGGAAGAAATTTACTGTAATTGTCAAACCATGATGTTTTACCCCCGTTGGGAAGATGAAATGCATCAGAATCATTGCCACAGTAAGGGCAAGCCAATTTCCCTACTGTGCTCCATCCAGACAACATAGCATAGGCAGAAAAATCACTAATAGTCCACATCAATGCTGCTTTCATCTGAAAATTTTGTTTAAGGGACACATCGTATGTTTCAACACCAAATTCCCACAGATGATTCAATTCAGATATCAATGGTTGTAAGAATACATCAATTTTATGCTTGGAATTTTTAGGTCCTGGCACAATCACTGTTAAGAACATATATGCCTGGTCCATACACATCCACAGAGGTAAATTATAAGGAGTAATTATGATTGGCCATGAGGAATATTGTTGCCCTGATTGACCAAAAGGCTGAAACCCATCTGTGGATAATCCCAACCTAACATTTCGACTTTCTACTGCAAACTCAATATGTGTGTCATTAAAATGTTTCCATGCGAGAACATCCGATGGATGGATCATACTTCTATTATTCTGTTCATGTTCATTATGCCATCTCATGTGAGCTGCAGTAACTTTAGAAGCATATAGTCTTTGCAGCCTCGGAGTTAGCGAAAAATAATACATCCGCTTCCAAGGAACTAATTTTTGCTTCCTAGTACGCGTTCTTGGCTTGAACCTAGGTTGGCTACAGTATTTGCACTCTTTTAATTCCACATCTTCTCCCCAAAATAACATACATCCCAACCTGCAACAATCTATTCGTTCAACGGGCAAACCAAAACCTCGAATAAGCTTCTTTATATCATAAAAATTCTCAACCATTTTATGCTCAGAAGGCAATGAATCATTGTACCATGTAAGAATATTATCTAAACCTCGTTCAGATATATGACCTTCAGATTTAATGTTCAATATTCAGGCAATGGCGGATAGTTGAGTCATTTTCTCACAGCTTGGCCATAATTCTTAGTTAGCTGACTCTAGTAAGTCAAAAAATCTTTTTGCATTTAGGTTTGGTTCCTCTTCAATATTTTGCATATTTTCTTGAAAGGAATAACCAGCTGCATCATAAACCATTTGTGCATAAAGATTTTCATTTACATCCACATTATTTGCTCGATTACCAGCTCCCCCTGAAAATCCATCTATATTTCCTGGTGAATATACTTGATTACCCCTAGAGGTGCTACAAATTATTGGCTCCTCGTGCCGTGTCCATTCAAAATAATTTAGAACAAATCCCTTTTTTAATAAATGTAGATGTACTTCATCAGTAGGGAGGAAATGAATATGTTTGCACTTTTTACATGGACATCTAATTTTTGAACCATCCATATATGTAGGCTGCAAACTTGCATATTCAATGAATGATTGAACGCCCTCGACAAACTCAATATTAATGCAACCATCTACCATTAATCGCCTATACATCCAAGATCTATCAACATTACTCATACTTGCGTAACTGTTATTCAAATAAGATAATTTCATAATTAGACGTCTATCGGTTAAAAACATCATGGCATAAAAGTAAGTTACATCAAGGTACATAGCACTCAACCATGATAACCGAGTTATCCTTTGGAAACCACTAGCCAGCAGGTCGAATCATTTCAGCCTATATACCTTGATACAATAGTGACACAAAATAAGTTTATTTATTCCTATTGCATGTAAGTTTATTTATACCAAAAAACATGTGATATTCCTATTGCATGTAAGTTTATTTATACCAAAAACATCCCTAGTCATTGTAACATCCTAAAAAATCATAGGTGTTCAAAAGAGGTTAGTCAAGGAAATATAAATGTTGATGTGTAGGGAAAAAGAAGAAATTAAATTAAAAGTTAATAAAGGACTTTATTAAATAAAATTAAAATTTAAGGATTTTATTTAAAAGAAGAAATTAAAGTCCATATAAAATGATCACATCAACAGAAATTAAATGAAATGAAAATGAACACTAGGTACATACCTCTCACCATAATTCAGTATTAACATTCATAAAGTATTTAACAACATAACAATCTACCAAATTTTAGCAGCATAATGTCAACATCATTAATTGTCAGAGTCAAAGTTGCAGGAGGCAGGACATATATCCATATTAACTTTAGGTGGAGCGAAGGCAGAATCTTCTACAAGATATTTTCCATGTCCATGCAATTATTGGTGTGTCTTCCCCTATTACATGAGGCTTATTGGATGGATGCAAGGTTGTAAACTATCTACAGCTCTGATATTTTAGTGATCAGGTACCCAAAACTAGTTTGCTGATTTTCTTTAGTCTATTTCACACAAATACATAACACTTGTCCGAACAGGCTCACTTTCCATTACATCATTTAAGATCCAATGAATTTAGATGTAACAGAACTAATGCATCCAAAACTTGTATCTGGCAGCTAATGCAATTGTAACAAAAAGGCATCTGAGGACAAAGCGGAACCTATTTTCTTCCAACTTTTCCCTTTAAAAGCAGCAACAGCATTTCTTAATGTTTCATCCTGTAAAATATTAGAAGAATAAGTTAAGAGACAAGATTTTTCTGTTTAAGAGAAAACCATATAAGATATAACAAACATGGAAGAGATGAGCAATTGAGCAAAACTAAAAACTCGTTGAGTTCCATAAAAACATGACATATTGTAATACTCAATTTTCAATTTGAAGCACATTAATACTTTAACAGGATATCAGGCAATTCCAGAATCCCTATTAAACAGAACAACCAAGTCGGAATCCCTATTATGGAAGCATAAGCAGATCAAATAAAGTACAAACCTCCTCTGGAGTCCAGCCACCTTTTGGTCGCCTTATAGGCCCAGTGGTTCTCCTGCAAACTCAAATTCTCAGCTCACCATTCAAGAAAATTGTTTAAAGAGCAGATTCAATAAAATACTTCAACACAGCACCAAAACCCAAAGCAAACATAAAGATTTTTCCAATCACAGCGAGCAAAGAAAATTCAAACAAAGATAAGAGGTAGCAACCTATGAGTTGGTGAAGCTGTGGCTGGACTAGATACTCCAGGTGACTTGAGAATAGCACTACCACTGCCTTCAGATAAAGATGAGCTGGTGATACAAAATATTAGGAATTCGAGCAAAAAGACAAATAGCAGCTTGACTACACCACTTGGAGAAGGGAAAAATAGCAGAATCCGAGCAAAAATACAAAGCAAAGAAAGGATGAAAACAGGGCCTGAGCAAAAGAAAACAAAAACAAAAATAGGAGAGCACCAAACAACAGCAAAGAACACAAGACCCCCCAACAAAACAGGAACAAAACAAAGCTAAACAGAGAATAAAAAGCTAATAGCACAACTTAGTCTCTCAAACTACCAAACTTACAGTAGGCAAGAAAGAAACCAGCGAAGAAGAGAAGACTAGCAGCATCTCACGAAGAATACATGCATAATAAATTTTTATAACACAAAAACGGTGGGGTAATCTTTGTTGTGAGCATTTGAAGGTTTTTCATAAAAAAAAAATCACTATAAAACATCACAGATTCAGATCGATAGCTTTAAATGTAAAACAAAAAAGGTGGATCTATAACAGACAAATAAAAATGAAATTATAGACAAACAGAAATGAAATTGAGAAAGAAATGAAGATTAGTGGCCTACCATAGCGAGAAACGTCACAGATTCAGACACAGAAATGGTGGAGATCGTTTAAATGCTTGTGATGAAAGTCGATTACAAGTAGATTTACCCCCATCTTGTAAATCCAACGGGAATGAGTCCCCAGCCTACGATCTATTGAAATCAAAAAAGCGAGAGACTGTGATTTTTCTCTCAAAACTAGGGTAGAGAGGCGAGTGGCACAAAAGAACCAAAAAAAGAAGAAAAAGACAGCAATATTTATACCTACGGTATTCCAAAAATAGCAACGGAAAGTAATTTTGTTGCTAAAATAGCAACGGAAAGTAATTTCGTTGCTAAAATAGCAACGAAATTAATTTCCGTTGCTATTTTTGAAAGATATTCCGATGTGGGTCCAAAAATAGCAACGAAAATATATTCCGTTGCTATTATAGCAACATAATTAATTTCAGTTGCTATTTTTAAAAGATATTTCGATGTGGGTCCAAAAATAACAACGGAAATATATTCCGTTGCTATTTTAGCAACGGAATATAATTTCCATTGCTATTTTAGCAACAGAATTTGATTTCCGTTGATATTTTTGGACATAATTTTTTCACTTCTTTGAGACCAAAATAGCAACGAAATTTGTTTTTCGTTGCTAATTTAGCAACGGAAAACAATTTCCGTTGCTATTTTTACTCACGTTTTCCGTCTCTCTATGACCAATTTACCAACGGATTATATTTTCGTTGCTAAAATAGCATGCAAAATTTTTCGCCGCTATTTTTAGCAACGGAAAAATATTTTCGTTGCTATTTTTCGTGGCCATATTATGGCGCTAAAATTTTCTTCTCTTTTTAGGAACGGAATACCGCCATTTTTGTTCCGTTGCTAAACAAAAAAAATTTAACCAAATTTAGCAATGAAAATTAATTTCTTAGCAACGAAAAATGAATTCAGTTGCTAAATTAGCAACAGATTAAATTCCGTTTCTATTTTTCCGTTACTATTTGCAGATTTTGTTGTAGTGTAAAGGGGTACAAAAATGATAGAATTTTAATAACAATTCAATCAATTCGATTGCAGCAAATTTTTTGGTACTAAAAATAAAAACGAATTTCTATTTCAAAATTAAAAATCAAACCAGATTGATTGAATTGGTAGCGGTTTGGTTTGGATTTTTGTTGTGACCCGAGTCGAATCCAACCAAAAAACTTGATGACCTGCCCTAATTGCTAGATCGAATAGCCATGTCAGCTTAGATAACATCAAATGTAGGTTTTTTTTATGACCATTTGGTATCTAAAGTTTACCGGCTTGATTAATTAAGATTGGCATTAAGCAAGCCCTCAAGTGGGGCCAAAGTGCTCACTCCCAAGTATTAAAGGATGTTTCATTTTTAAAATTCAAACCAAAAAAAATTGATTAAGAGAGAAAAGTTCCATATAATCCCATCTCAAATATATATAGAGAGAGAGAGAATTATTGAGCTATCCTACTTCAATAATAAGTGCCATATTTTGTACAAGAATTAGATTGAAAAACAAAAGGAAAAAAGAAAGATTGGCAAACGTTGTGACATATTCACAAGAAAATTATTTGGGAAATCTTAATTGGTGTAAGGGACGAGAAACTTCCAACTTGTGGAATGAAATCAATCATACCTAATCTCTATGAAAGTCAACTTTATTAATAGTGATATTGGTGTAATTTTTATAATTTGAAATCTCAAGCATAAATTTGAGTTGAATCTTTTGTCAAAAAAGATTTTCAGTATGATTGGGATGCATACATTCAATACTATAGGGAGAAAACGCCATAAAACAAAAACGAGATTAGAAAAAGAAAAAATTAATTGTAGACAGGACATGTGATTTTGGAGTAGACATTGTTAAACCAATGTAAACAAATGGCGAAATGGGTCTCCGATGACTGACAATCAGGTGCTTGCACATGATGTGCTTAATTCTTTAAGGACATCGTATGGTCCGCTGTGGACCCCAAGTAAAATGTATGTGTGGTGGCGATTCGTGCCCCAAACTTAGGACATTTCTTTGTTGAAGATATTCTTCTTCCAATTACAGTTATTTTATAATTTTTTTTTCATTTTGCTTTTCATATATTTATTTAGAGAAAATAGGACTTTTTTTTTCCTATCTCAAACAGAATTTCTGTATTTAACTAATTTTGCATGATAATCAGCCTATTCCACCAAGACTTCAACAAGCTCGGACAAATAGCTAAATTTTACAAACTTTGGAGAAGCACTTATAATTAGCAAGTCGTATATATCGATCAATGATAGACTATTATAAACTATTAGAACTATTAAGTGCCTCATTCATTAAATGCAATGCATCCAAATATTATATAAAGTCTTGAGTTAATTACAAAAAAACTATAGAGTATATATCTTATAATTTTGGATCTTATCTAAAAATCTTGCAAACAATAGCATCAACTATAAGATACCTTACAATTTTGGTTCTACGCCGCTATTCGGTCATTTTCCTTTCAGCGATGGAATAACAACGAAATAGCGCCGGAGTACCAAAATTATAAGGTACCCTATAATTGAGATATTTTTTCGCAAAATTTTTAGATGGGATCTAAAATTATAAAGTATCATATAGTTGAGTCCTTTTTTTGTAATTAGCCCTAAAGTCTTTAATTACTTCGTAATAGGGTTAATTTCATCAACGGTCACTAAACTTAAACCTTATTCTCCAAAAGTAACTGATTTATTTTTTGTAACTTAAATATCACTAAACTTAGTACCAATTTGCATAAAAGATATGTTCACCGATTTTCGGCGATGATCCTTGCCGGAATTATGATATGGCACACCACTCGAATACTTAGACACACATGGACCTGTATTTATTACCACGTCATCAACTGACATGTCAAAATTGACGGTAATCGCTGGAAATAGGTGAACATAACTTTTATGCAAATTGATATTAAGTTCAATGATATTTAAGTCACAAAAAATAAGCCAATTACTTTTGAAAAATAAAATCTAAGTTTAGTGATCGTGGATGAAATTGACCAATTCGTGATGTTGTTTGATAAATTTTCCTTTAACTCCAATTTGAAAGGGGACGATAGCATGTCAAAACTTAGGCTTGAATAAGTGTTAATTTTAAAAAATTTATATCTAAATTCGATTTCTAAAATTTTAATGAACCAAGCTAATAGTATAATTGATGCATAATATTAATGTTACCAACTACCACTACTTTTTTAACTTCTTCCAACTCTTTTATCTTATGTTATGTGGCATTATCCTATTAGTTTGGTCCATGAATTTCTTGATGAACCTAATTTAAGCAAGTGCTTTCCATTAATTTTAGTGATTACAAATGCGGTTAGTGACTAAATTTTCAAATGTCTAAAATAAATATACTTGATAATTTAACAATTAATTCATTATTATTTTGTTAATTTTTTGAATTATTTACCATGTGAATTAACATTTTTTAGTTAATTGATAGAATAATGCTTTTGACAACAATCAACCTATCCATGAGATTCAAAAATTGCTTGCAAGAGATTGGGATGTCAAATTCTTTAATACTTATAGAAAAGGAAATGTCAAGAGTGACTGGATGGCTGCTTATGCTTTTAATCTGCTTTTAGGAAACCACAGCTTTGGTATATGCCTCCTGCTGGCGTCTTGTATATGTGAAGGCGGACTTTGTTTGGCGCACTCGTGTTTTGTTGCTGTAGAGTATAGGGGCTTACGCTCACCTCTTATGGAAAACAAAAATAATAATGCTTTGGATAAAAATTTTTAGCAATTTGGTGTGTTTTAAATAAAATAATTCTATAATTTTAATATATATTGAGTTTTTAAGTTTTTTTTATTTTATTAAATTTTGAATTATTTTATCTAATGTATATTAAAAAAAAATTAAAAATACTGACATTTTTATTGGAAAGAGTCACCAAATTTTTACTTTGAGACCTTTTTTAACAAGTGTCAGTAACTGATAATTGATCAAATATAGTGACAAACTTATATTGTGACTTAGGGAGTAGGGTAAAAATTAAGAATTAAAAAATAAATGTTACTGAACAGAGCTTTACTCAATTCCTTAATGATCTATATTTCAAGTCCTAAAATAAAGAGGATTTTTATTAGGTGGCCATCCATGTACTAAGTTGTCCACAAAAATGCCGATGATATCAGCACCGTTTTTAGAATCATAAACATCAAAAGATGGATTGATTCTAGTCCTGCCACTATTCAACCTTTTGTATTCCGGTGGCGGAACACGTGGAGGGATAGAATTTACCAAGTTTTCTGATCTTCCATCGCCATGTGAGGGGTTGCCGTTGTTGAGAGAATTTGCCATCTTTTTCTTAGTTGGCATCCATTATAAATATGAGTACTACTTTCTCATATTTTTTTCTCATATTTTGTTATATGAGACATATTTCAAATTTTCATGATAAATTTTCAATAAGTTATTGGTACGTACCCTCATATTATAATATCTTATAATTTTATATTTATTTTAATAGTATAATCACATAGTGTCATTTTCTTTTCAATTCGACCATTGTAGATATCATTCCCTTTTTTATTGACAATTTTCTTCGTAATATATATCACTAGTAATTGCTCTTAAAGCTAAATATATTTACACCATTTATAATATGAAATTCATAAAAATGAATGTTATATAAAAAATAAAAATTTTAATATTTAGATTTTATTTATAATATTATTTTATCAAGCTAAAAAATTATATTATTTTATATGAAATTAGCATCAATCATATTATTGTTTCGTTACCAAATTACAATAAAAGCATCAACTATATATACCAAAAATGTAAATATCGATATAAAAATATACAAAAAATAAACTGTCAGTTATCAATTTTATATGCAAATCAAATAATTTTTTACTGGGTCATATTACATATGCCGATACTAAATAATATTTTACTTTTCTAAATTTGTATATTTTATCTTTTTTTTTTGGTTAAAGAAGGTGAGCAAGCTCACGAGAACAGCACACTAAAGGCCACAGGAGACTCCTACAGAGTAATGAAGCAGCCAATAATCTAACCCCTGAGGAGGAGAAAACAGAACATGATATCCATGAGGAAAACCATAATCTAGCTTGGCAATCTTATCTGCTACAAGATTCGCCTCACGGTAGATATGATTGAAAGAGATATTGGCAAACTGTTTAGACAAACAACGAACCCGATTAACCAGAGGAATACAAGAGGCGCTAGGAGCAGAATTCCCAAAGATCATCTCAATAGCCAACTTATTATCACTCTCCACCATGACATTAACAATGCCTTCTTCCTTTGCTCTAAAAAGCCCATAGTAAATACCCCAAACTTCAGCCAAGAGAATAGGATAACTACCCAAGTTAGCCACAAAGCCAGAACACCAGTGCCCCAAATCATTCCTCAAAAGGCCACCACAAGTGGCAATACCCCCTCTAGACACTGAAGCATTAGTATTCACCTTGAAGAAATTCATAGGGGGAAGCAACCAAGACCTTGGAGAGGAAATTAAGGCTTCCTTACCACCCCCTTCATACGAAGCCAGTGCTCTTTGACAAGACTTGGCTAAAATGATCATGTCATTCACTAACGAGATAATAGGTTTGAGATTATTCTGAAAAATGAACTCATTTCTTTGCTTTCACAGAATCCAGCAACCAATAGCAAAAGCCTCCAGCCAAGCAACATCTTCAAAGACTACATTGCATTTATTCAAGTTAAGCTTCACCCAATCTTTCAAACTAACTAACTTCATAAACTGGTGAAGGTAAGTTCCTGAGAGACAGAAACTCCAGAACTGATTTACAGCCACACAGTCATGCAGAACATGAAGGCTATCTTTTTCCCCTACCCCACAAAAAGCACAATCATCCTTGTCTATTAAATGTCTTCTTTTTCTTTCAGAGTTGGTCATAATGCCATTATTAATCGCTAACCAGAGAAACATCTTTGAACGTTGAGGAACTTTTAACTTCCAAATTTGATTCCAAAGAGAATCAGACTCTTCTGAAGTAGTATCCACCAAACTTGAGTAAGCGGATTTAATAGTAAAAGCACCTGACGAGGATAGGTTCCAAATAACCAAATCTTCATCAGCACTAGAATGCGAAGGGCAAGCCGCTGCAATACTCAAAAGAATATGAAGAAAGAAGAACTCCTCAAACCAATCTCAACACCAGCAAACATTGTCTTCAGCAAAACAGTCAATCGTTCTGTTGATTAAGTCCTCAAGAATAGGCCTAGATTGTTGGATTTTAACGGTTACATGCATCACATACATGAGCGAAATTTTAAAATTTTTTAACCATTAGATCTGATCTTGCCATAAATACACAATATAACTATATGAGAATAAGAAAAATCACCTTTGATTTTTGTTGAACAGTTGATTTTACTTCGCATCGGGTTGTCGCAAACCACAGTGTCCAAAATCGAACACCTCCAATGAGTAATCCACACTAGAGAGGGGTAAATTGAACCAATAAATTGGTGTTTAACTAGGGCTGGCCGAAATTCCCAAGAGCTAGCTTAGGAGTTGGCGCAAAAAGGGAGAGAGAATTAAGAGAAAAGACTTTCCTTTTGTTTTAATCACTTAACCCTAATTCTCTATATGTGTGTGACCTATTGGGTTCCTGTCCATGTTGGCAGTATAATATGTAATTGCGAGTTCTATTCAAAACACACATGATTTAAACTCTTTTAAATCATTTTATCAATCTCTATTGATATTTTGATACATCATTATACAAGTCATGATTGGCCTCTAGCTAGGCATCATGACTACTCAAATGTCAGGAAAGTCATGTGGTTTGACTGTACCCTTCCATAGAAACAGTTACCATGCAATTACTCCTTTCACCACTCTTATCTCAATTAGATTCTGAGTATGGATTTCTGTCAACTCATACAAATCTAATTATGTATGTTCTATTAATTTAACCATTGTTCCTAAAATGCCCTTCATGGATCTTCATCCATCTCGGCATATTACTCTGGCCAGAGATTCTCTGAACAAGGCAATTATAGAATTATGTGAGATAACTTCCCTTGTTAAATCTGGGATGGTGAATCCTTTGTCAATCACTCAACTATCTTCAAGTAGGTCATGATATACCCAATCTCCTAACTATGTTCACTCCCAGTTGGGAGTAATCAGTTATGGAGTCAAAGTATACCACTTGCTACTTAAGATAACTTTGGTGATCTCAAGTCTAAGGATACTTGCACAACCGCTATGAAGAGATTCCTCACTGACATAGATTTAATAGCCATATGAAGATTCTCTTTGCAGGTCTCCAATGAACTTGTTCCTCTAACAAGCATCCACATGTTAGCTTTGATTATCATCCATAATCACAATTATGAGAACCACTGCTTGAACCATTCAAGAAGCATAACATGTGCTAGTCTGTTCGAATTAACAATGTTCTATCTTGTTAATTCTATGACTAGGGATATTTAGATATTAACACATTTGCATGCGATAGACACCTCACATCATGAACACCTTCATGATTGCCTTTGCACTGTGTTTATAATATCTAGGACTTCATTTATTAATTTAAGATTTACAAACTCATGTATTCAAACATAGCATTAATAAATGAATGATGCCTTTTATTAAGAATATAAATTTCATACATATGAAAAACATCCCTATTACATAGGCTCTAGGGCATACTCTCTAACAATCTCCCACTTGCACTAGAGCCAATCACTCATATGTCTCAGAACCATGCTATTTATATGGTGATCATGCTTTATCTGGAAAAGTGCTTTAGTGAGGGGATCCGCCACATTATCATCTGTGGGAACCCTTTCTATTTTCACATCATTTCTAGCTACTATTTCCCTTATGAGATGGTAGCGTCTGAGAACATGTTTGGATCGCTGATGAGACCGTGGTTCCTTTTCTTGCGCAATGGCTCCATTGTTGTCACAATATAAAGGAATCGGATCAATAATGCTAGGCACCACTCCTAGTTTGGTTATGAATTTTTTGATCCAGACTGCTTCTTTGGCTGCTTCTGAAGCAGCAATGTACTCAGCTTCCGTCATGGAATCAGCAGTTATTTCTTGTTTGGAACTTTTCCATCTAACTGCTCCTCCTCCCATTACGAACACATAACCAGATTGTGTTTTACAATCATCTTTGTCAGATTGGAAACTGGCATCTATATACCCATTTACTTTCAAACTGCCCTCTCCATATACCAAGAATATATCCTTAGTCCTTCTCAAGTACTTAAGAATATTCTTGACAGCTGCTCAATGTTCCTCTCCAAAATTGGATTAGAATCTGCTTGTGACACTCAAAGCAAATGCTACATCTAGACGTGTACATAACATAGCATACATGATAGAACCAATTGCAGATGCATATGGTATTCTATTCATGCTCTCTCTATCCTCTAGTGTCTGTGGACACATAAACTTAGAAAGGTGTTTCCCATGCACTATGGGTATAAACCCTTTCTTAGAGAGATCCATATTGAACCTCTTCAATACTTTATCTATATATGTACTCTGAAAAAGACCTAGCAACCTATTGGATCTATCTCTATAGATCCTTATTCCCAGAATATAGGATGCTTCTCCAAGGTCTTTCATGGAGAATTGCTTGGATAACCATATTTTAACAGATTGGAGAAGAGAAATGTCATTTCCCATGATCAATATGTCATCTACATATAGAACTAGGAAGACAATTGCACTCCCACTGACCCTTTTATACACACAAGGTTCATCTTCATTTTGTGAGAAACCAAACTCTTTGATTGTCTCATTGAATCGTATGTTCCAGCTCCTAGAGGCTTGCTTCAATCCATAAATGGATCTTTGAAGCTTGCATACCTTTTCGCCATTTCCTGATGTGAATCCTTCTAGTTGTGTCATATACACATCCTCAGAAAGATTTCCATTAAGGAAAGCTGTCTTCACATCCATTTGCCAAATCTCATAATCATAATGAGCTGCAATGGCTAAAAGTATTCTTATAGACTTAAGCATCGCTACAGGAGAAAAAGTTTCTTCATAGTCAATACCTTCTTTTTTACTATAACCTTTTGCTACTAAGCGAGCTTTATAGGTAACTATATTACCTTCCATGTCAGTCTTCTTTTTAAAGACCCATTTGCACCCTATGGGTTTTATCCCTTCAGGTGGTTGAGTTAAAGTCCATACTTTATTCTCATACATGGAGTCCATTTCGGACTGCATAGCCTTAAGCCATAAATCACGTTCTGAACTGTTCAAAACTTCTTGATAGCTTGTAGGCTCATTGTCCTCTACTACAGTTATGCCTCTATCCAAATCAACGTGAAATCCATATCTCACAGGGATAGAACGCATCCTAGTAGATCTTCTAGAATTTTGTGTATAATCAGGTTCAACTGTAATCTCATCATTATGAAATTCAGTTTCGGGTTCAATCGGTTGATCATCTTCTATTTGTGGGTCTTGAACTTTACCAAGCTCAATTTTACTCCCACTGTCCTCTTGTAGGAGAAATTCTCTTTTCAAGAAGACAGCATGCCTTGAAACAAACACCTTTTGTTCTAAGGGATGATAGAAATAATATCCAAACATTTCTTTTGGATATCCCACAAATAAACATTTGTCAGACTTAACATCCAGTTTGTCTGACATTGTCCTCTTCACATAAGCAGGACAGCCCCATACTTTCATATGAGAAAGCGTGGGTTTCTTGTTATTCCACATCTCATATGAAGTAACATCAACCGATTTACTAGGAACTCTATTTAACACATAAACAGCAGTTTCTAGTGCATATCCCCAAAAAGACTTAGGCAAGTCCGCTCGGCTCATCATTGATCGAACCATATCTAATAGTGTTCGATTTCTCCTTTCAGATACACCATTGTGTTGTGGTGTATATGGAGGAGTCCATTGAGATAAAATCCCATTATCTCTAAGATAATCCTGAAACTCTTGACTTAAGTATTCTCCACCTCGATCTGATCTAAGTGTTTTAATACTTTTGCCAAGTTGTTTCTCTACTTCATTTCTAAACTCTTTGAACTTTTCAAATACTTCAGACTTATATTTCATTAGATAGATGTATCCAAACCTGGAATAATCATCTATGAAAGTAATGAAGTAGGAGTAACCTCCTCTGGCATGTGTAGTCATTGGACCACATACATCTGAATGTATTAAGTCCAAAACCATTTTAGCTCGTTCTCCTTTACCAATAAAGGGAGCTTTTGTCATTTTTCCCAATAAACAAGATTCACATGTATCAAATGATTCATAATCAAATGATCCCAAATCACCTGACTTGTGTAACTTGGTCATGCATTTTTCATTTATATGGCCTAAACGACAATGCCATAAGTATGAGGTATTCAGGTTATCATGTTTCATTCTCTTGGTATTCACATTATGTACTTCTTTAATTAAATCAAGAACAAATATACCATTCTCAATGATAGCTTTTGCATAAAGCATATTGTTCTTAAAAATGTAACAACATTTGTCCTTCAAAGAAATATCATAATCGTTCATCAAACGACTGAAAGAAATAATACTTTTGGATAAGGTTGGAACATAATAACAATTATTTAATTCCAGTACTAATCCACTAGGAAGAGGCAAATAGTAAGTCCCCACAACTATTGTAGAGATGTTCTGTCCAATAGCTGACTGCAAACATATCTCTGCCTTTTTAACTCTTCTAAAGCTTCTAAGCCCCTGTAGATCATTACATAAATGAGATCCACATCCGGTATCTAATACCCAAGATTGTTTTGAAGCAATAGAATAAGTATTAATTTCAATCATATGAATACCTAAAGTAGAAGCATCAGCTTGCTTCTTCTCCTTGAGAGAATCTAGATAGGCCTTGCAGTTACGCTTCCAATGACCATCCTTTCCACAATGGAAGCAAGTTCCTTTGGGATTCTCTTTCTTGGCAACCTTCTTCTTGGAGATCCCACCATTCTTTGGCTGCGCCTTGGTTATCTTCTTCTTCTTCTTCTTCTTCTGCTTCTTGCCTTTAGCAGAAGTGACAACCATGACACTTTTTGGATCCTTCTTAAATGATCCATCAGCTGTCTTGAGCATGTTGATTAACTCAGGAATGGATACTTGGATCTTGTTCATGTTGAAGTTAAGCACAAAAGGTGCATAACTTGGAGCCAACGAGTACAAGATTAAATCTATGTATAGATCATTATCCATAACATAGCCAAGTCTACTCAAATGCTCAATATACCCATACATCTTCAATGCATGAGTAGCAGCTTAAGTGCCTTCCACCATTTTGCAACTAAATAGAGCTCGAGCAATCTCATATTGCTCAGTTCTAGCCTGAGAAGAATAAAGCTCCTCTAGATGCAAAACGATGGTTCTAGCATCCATCATTTCATGTTGCTTCTGAAGCTCCGAGGACATAGCACCCAGCATCAGACATGCTGCTGCTTCACTATCCTCCATGTATTTTTGATAAATGCCTTTGATCTCATCAATGGCATCATCTGATGGAAGTGGTGGTGGATCTTTATCCAAGACATAATGGATCTTTTCAGCTCTGAGAACAATTCTCACTTGCCTGATCCAATTAGAATAGTTGTTGCCAACCAGCTTGTTATCCAAGATTGATCGTATATTAATGTTTGATGTGCTCATGATGATGACCTAGATGTGAAAAAGAAAAGATATGAGAGTATGTTCATATATATGTATGCATTAATAAGGTCTTTAATTAATACATTTACTCCCACTATTTTATTGCGAATTAATAGCCCTCACTATATAATCTGAGAAAACCCGATGGTTTTCTTAGTGGGCCAATATCCAATCCTTGATATGTAATTTGACCTTGACTGTGGTCAACAAGCCAAATTCCATACTCTTGAAAGGTAGGTATCCATATACCAATTGTGTCTCTACACAACTATTGGATCATTAGGTTATCAACTCTTGATGCATGCATATCGTATATGCATTCCCTAATCTTGCCTCTAGAACCATTAGCCTTGACTGTGGTCAACAAACTAATGGGCTAGCTAAGATGATCCATTTAATTAGATTTGAACATATTCGATATAATGTGAGCTTGACTGTGGTCAACAACCCACACTATAAAGAACTCTGGTTCTCCTCAAATTAATGGAAGGCTTATATACCTTAGTATTTGTTTGAGGGTTTTAGTTAATTAAGTCTCATCATATATGGTTGGCATACATTGGTATGCATCCTATATCTATCACATAAATATAAGCATACAAATATGGTATAGTTATGGACTTCACTACATTGATTTCCCCGAGCCAAGAGGGAAATCAAAAGGTCACACCTAGGTAGTATGCATGATTCAAACAAGAAAAATAATTACATTATCTTTAAGTTTGTTGGATCTCCATCCGGCCCATCTTGCTCCTTGAAAATGGTCTCCATCTCTATTTTTAATTCTAATCTAAGTAATCTAATTACATATTACAATTTGAAATGAAATATAAACCAAAAACAAGTGGCCGGGACATGAAAGTCCTCATTGGGCCAAAACATGCATAATGCTCAATCACATTGGGCTTTGTCCATAACTATCCATCATGCCAATCATACACCTTTATATGCCTTTCTAATGCATAAAGAAATGGATTACTAACTTTGTTTCAACCTTTAAAACTATATTTTGAGTTATTTTAATGATGTGATCAAATTAGGAAACTTTTTCCATTTTGGAAACTTTCATTTTAGGAAACCTTTTTGCATGAATGTGTTCTTGCTTTAATAATCAATCAAATTGATTATTAATTAATTATAAATTGATTATTTAATTAATTAATCATATTAAATAATTAAAAGAATCAATTTTGGGCTTAAAAACAAGTGTAGGCCGAAACCCACAGAAGAAAAACCCTAAGTGTGTTCACACACAAACTAGTTTTGTGTCATTTGGACCATTTGGGCCTTTTGGAATGATCCAAGACCACTCCAGCCCTTAAAACCCATTAATAAACTTAATTAATGTTTATAATAGTTAATTTAAATCAGCTCCTTGGGTCCACCAAGTCATTCACTAATTTAAACCAAGTCCGTAAACATAATTAAGCCCATTAAGTGGTTTTAATAAATTAAAATTAATTAAATTAATTTAAGGCCCAATTTAATTAATCCAATTAATTAAAAACACTTTAATATATCATATATATCAAATTTAGAAGATCAAAAGTCGTTCTAACCATGAACACATCAAGAACACACATAGAACACCAATTTATCGAACTTTTCGACAAAACTAGTTTTCATGCAAAACTTGTTCGATTTTAATTCCGTTCGATCCTACGGCTTAATATCACATATTAAACACATAAAATATCATCTAAATGATTTTTAAATGGATCTATAAGAAATTAAATTAGAACAGCCCCTACATTACCTAGGGTTTCACGCCAAACCCTAATGAGTTTCACGCCAAACCCTAATCTTAATCATTCAAAAATTTCGTTTTTGTTTCCACCAAATTTATTTGATCACACATACAACCAGAAATCAATATTTCTCATTCATGAACAATCAAATCTAATATTTTAAAGTTCATGAAATAAATAACTCAAAACAAAATAAAACTTATTCCGCAGAAAAATATAGAATTGTATATCCATGGCAAAACCTGGCTCTGATACCATGTTGGATTTTAACGGTTACATGCATCACATACATGAGCGGAATTTTAAAATTTTTTAACCATTAGATCTGATCTTGCCATGAATACACAATATAACTATATGAGAATAAGAAAAATCACCATTGATTTTTGTTGAACAGTTGATTTTACTTCGCACCGGGTTGTCGCAAACCACAGTATCCAAAATCGAACACCTCCAATGAGTAATCCACACTAGAGAGGGATAAATTGAACCAACAAATTAGTATTTAACTAGGGCTGGCCGAAATTCCCAAGAGCTAGCTTAGGAGTTGGCGTAAAAAGGGAGAGAGAATTAAGAGAAAAGACTTTCCTTTTGTTTTAATCACTTAACCCTAATTCTCTATATGTGTGTGACCTATTGGGTTCCTGTCCATGTTGGCAGTATAATATGTAATTGTGAGTTCTATTCAAAACTCACATGATTTAAACTCCTTTAAATCATTTTATCAATCTCTATTGATATTTTGATACATCATTATACAAGTCATGATTGGCCTCTAGCTAGGCATCATGACTACCCAAATGTCAGGAAAGTCATGTGGTTTGACTGTACCCTTCCATAGAAACAGTTACCGTGCAATTACTCCTTTCACCACTCTTATCTCAATTAGATTCTGAGTATGGATTTCTATCAACTCATACAAATCTAATTATGTATGTTCTATTAATTTAACCATTGTTCCTAAAATGCCCTTCATGGATCTCCATCCATCTCGGCATATTACTCTGGCCAGAGATTCTCTGAACAAGGCAATTATAGAATCATGTGAGATAACTTCCCTTGTTAAATCTGGGATGGTGAATCATTTGTCAATCACTCAACTATCTTTAAGTAGGTCATGATATACCCAATTTCCTAACTATGTTCACTCCCAATTGGAAGTAATCAGTTATGGAGTTAAAGTATACCACTTGCTACTTAAGATAACTTTGGTGATCTCAAGTCTAAGGATACTTGTACAACCGCTATGAAGAGATTCCTCACTGACATAGATTTAATATCCATATAAAGATTCTCTTTGCAGGTCTCCAATGAACTTGTTCCTCTAACAAGCATCCACATGTTAGCTTTGATTATCATCCATAATCACAGTTATGAGAACCACTGCTTGAACCATTCAAGAAGCATAACATGTGCTAGTCTGTCCGAATTAACAATGTCCTATCTTGTTAATTCTATGACTAGGGATATTTAGATATTAACACATTTGCATGCGATAGACACCTCACATCATTAACACCTTCATGATTGCCTTTGCACTGTGTTTATAATATCTAGGACTTCATTTATTAATTTAAGATTTACAAACTCATGTATTCAAACATAGCATTAATAAATGAATGATGCCTTTTATTAAGAATATAAATTTCATTCATATGAAAAACATCCCTATTACATGGGCTCTAGGGCATACTCTCTAACATAGATGTGTGATGAAATAATGGTAAATCAAGACCAGGAACCCATCTATCAAACCAGAACCTGATTTTCCTGCCATTCCCAATAACCCACCTAACATGATTCAAGACCTTCAACCAAACAGAATAGATTCCTTTCTAGACTGGAGTGCTACTGCATTGGACCAAAGGATAATCACTATTATCGTGCATGAACTTGTATTTAGAACTAAGAATTCTAACCCATAGATGTTGTGACTGGGTAAGCAAATTCCACGCAAGCTTCATTATAAAAGCTGTATTAAGAGTACGAGTGTTTTGGAAAGAGAGACCTCCTCTATCTTTTGGTTTTATCATAGTGCTTTAGGGAACTAAAGCTATGTTATGAGAGCCCGCCGTTCCCCCCCCCCCAAACAAACTACCGAGAAAGCTTATCAACCTCTGCACAAAAAGTTGAAGGGATTCTAGAAGCTTGAACCACATAGGAAGGCATGTTAGCTAACACATTCTTTGCAAGCGTAACATGCCCTATTATGGATATACACAAAGCATCCCAGCTGGCCATTTTGCTTTTCATCCGATCAAGAATGTAAGAATAGTGTTTCTTAGAAGCTCGAGAATGCAAAAGAGGCATTCCTAGATACTTCCCCAAGTCCGTAACCTCCTTGAAACCCAGCTTGTTATTCAAATCACGACGAAGATGAATATTAACATTCTTGGAATAAAAGACACTAGTTTTGTCAAAACTGACCTTTTGACTAGAGCTTTCACAGAAATCGTTCAAGATCTTGTTAATAACCCGGGTTTGCCTCACATCAGCTTTACTAAAAAGGATCAAGTCATCCGCAAAAAATAGATGACTAATAGGAGGATCTCCTCTATTAAGCTGCACAAGATGCCAATCCCCAGCTCTGACTGCAACATGAATACGCTGGCTAAGCCTCTCAATGCAAAAAACAAACAAATAGGGAGATAAGGGACACCCTTTTCTGAGACTCCGAGAAGGCATAAAGCTTTCACCATATTACCATTCCACAAAATATGCGTAGAAGAGGTAGAGACACATTCCATAATAACATTAATTAAGTTCATAGGAATTCAAGCATCCATAAGAGTGTCCTTGAGAAAATCCCAACTTACCCGATCATAGGCTTTCTCTAAATCCACTTTAATGGCCATAAAACCCATTTTACCTTTTTTTAACCTCATTGTGTGGATAACTTCCTGAGTGATGATAGTATTTTTTGTAATATGATGTCCTGAGACAAAACTAGTCTGTATAGGTCCAATCAAAAAGGGCATAAGGTTATTAAGCCTATTCGCAATGGTTTTAGTCACTACCTTGTAAAGCACCGAGCATAAAGCAATAGGGTGAAATTGGGAGAAATTTTTAGGAACATTCACTTTTGGAATAAGACAGAGAAGGGTCTTGTTCATAGCACTGTCTATCTTTCCACCTTTAAGAACTCTCAAAACTTCCTGGCATACATCGTTACCCACTACATTCCATTGGGATTGATAAAACCCAGCTTGCATACCATCAACTCCAGGAGCTTTCCAAGGTTTCATATCAAACAAAGTTCTTCGGATTTCTATATAAGAAAAATCCTCTGAAACCACTGTCAACTTCTCATCAAGAAGAAGGAAGTGACCCCTGATGTGGTAGGGCGGACGATTATAGCAATCCTTAGAGTAAAGATTAGAAAAAAAACTAACTGCCATAGCACTCAAACTCAACGAGTCATCAACCCAGACACCCTTAGAATTCTGAAGGTACTCAATGCCGTTTCTCTTCCTTCTATGAATAGTTCTTTGATAGAAAAAAGAGGTATTCTTGTCCCCATTTTGAATCCATTCACTTCTAGATTTCTGAAGCCAGAGAAGCTCTTCCCAATGGAGAACCTGATCAAGTTTAGCTTTTAACTCTACCTTGAGATTTTCAAGATGAGGAGAGTATTTTCGAGTAAGACTTTTTTGAATGCCAGCAATGCGAGCCAACAGCTCCTTCTTTTGATAAAAAATATTTCCAAAGGTCATACAATTCCAAAGCTTAAGCTTCTCAGCAAAAGCACTAACCGAGGCCATCATATTCCCATCAACTCTCTAATTATCTCTAACAAACTCCTAAAAATTAGAATGAGTTAACCAGGCCTGTAGAAACCGGAAAGGCCAATTAATATTCACACTCCTATTATTACATAACTTCAGCAAAATAGGTCTGTGATCAGAAGAGATTCTCGCTAAATGAATAATGGCGGCATCAGGAAACTGAGCACTCCAAGCATTATTGCAGATGCCCCAATCTAACCTTTCATAAAGATAACCTCTTTTCCAAGTAACTTCGGGACCCTTGTACCCCATATCAATCAACTATGAGGTAGTAAACCAGTCCAAGAAAGGCTTACTAACCCTAGTTCTATTCAGCGAACCACCCTGCCTCTCCTTTGCATATAATAGAGAATTAAAATCTCCCATTAAAACCCAAGGCTCATCTGTAATATGATTAATCTGATGGAGGGCAGGCCAGAGCTTGCTACAAAGAGAAGCTGCAGGATGTGCATAAAAAGCTATAAAATAAAACATATTGTTCTCATCAATTTTAACACAAAGATGGATAAACTGCATACTGTTAATCAAAATCTCAACCTTCCAACTATCCTTCCATAATATCCAGATACCACCATTGAACCCCATAGCCTCTACACTATGAGATCAAGGAAAACCAATCTTTTCAACACATTTATTCGCAGTAGAACCACTGATCCTAGGCTCAAGGAGAACCACCAACTTTGGATTATGATTTTGGATAAAACACTTCAAGGTTCTCACAAATGATGGGCTTTTGGCATCCTGACAGTTCCAAGAAAAAATAGACATAAGAAAAAAATATAAAATAGAGAATTAACCTCTGAGGCAAAGCTCAATCTTCACGTAGATAGGGATCAAGAGGTCCCTCGTCACCACTGAGATCATCTTTATCTTCATCATTCCCTTCATGGGTAGCCACATCCACATCCATTGTATCAACTGTCAAAGATACGTTACCAGTAGCAGGAGACTGAAATTCGGGATCAGGAGGCCTATTTTTGAATTACCCCAAAAGGTGGGAATTTCCTGAAATGATCTCCAAGCCATTAGTGATCGGAACTTTCGAGGGGGCTCCTATCTCCATGACCGATTTACCAACCACTGTATGCTTCTTTAGGTTAAGAGTTGATGGCATGACAACTAAATTATCTTCACTCTGAACGTTGCTCTTGAAAATAAAAAAATCTCCTAGGACAGCTTTGTTTTTATTCACGTTAACTTCTTTTGCATGGTTTTGTTCACGTGGGAAACTTTTCTTGTTAGACCCCTCTTTTCCACTTGATGTATTACTCTTAAAACCACGTGACCTCAAACCGCCTATATGTTCTTTAACTTGGCTACCAAATAGGACGTTATCAAAAGAAGGCAAGTTTCCCTTATCAGCAGAAAAATCTCCTATAATCTTGCCATCATGTCCATCTAATACTGCAAATCTAGAACCATTCCCTTTGAACCCGGGATTTCTTCTTGAGTTATCGACCAAACCTCTGGGATTTCTTCGTCGCTTCTCGACCACCATCCACTCACCAAACTAGCCAAAATTAGCTGTAGCGATGTCCTCCGACCTACCCTCTTGATTATCTCCGTTGGTGGTAGCATTTCGTTTATGAGGACAGTAAGTTTCATAATGACCAACCCTGCCACAAAAGAAGCAAATCTCTGGGATATTCTCATATTCTACCTTCTAGGTTTCTCCATCAATTTTAATCATAGAAACCAAAGGTTGTCTCAGATCAATAACAACAGCCACCCCAGCGAAACAACCACGATGTAACTCACTGGTATTATAATCTATTTTGGCAACTGGACCGATAGCCTCTGCAATGGCTGTCAAAATATTATAAGAATAGTATTGCAACGGTAGCTCAGGAAGCCGGACCCAGACTGTGGTAGAGTTTACTGTTCCATTGGAAACTCTAAATCTAGAATCCCATTTCTGCACTAATAAATAAGCCCCATTTACAACCCAAGGACCTTCATATAGTGTTTTTGTGTAATCATTCTCGTTAGTGAACTGCACAAGGAAGAATCCCCTACCAATGTCTAATATTTTAGCATTAGTAAGGCTCCATAATGCCTGAATCCTGGCACACAAAGCCTTATATCCAATCGACTTTCCCAGAAGACTAACCACAACTGCCTCCCCTAAAGTGGTAGTCAGTTTAGAGCGAAGATTATCAAAAAAACTCACAACAGGAACAACCCCAGATCTGTCGATGTTCACATCCCCTGCATCCAATTTTACTTCCATAGAATCAATGACATCCTCCATGGAGGACTCTCTCACAGCTCCACTTATCAAATTATCTCTATACCTAGCAAAGCCTGAGAAATCCGCCCTACATATAGCTTTTTTTGTTGCTCAATCAACTTCTGAAGGGAGAACAAAGCGATCGACATCAGAGAGAGACATTTTAGAGGGTTCGAATTTCACAAAATTTCAAAGCTGCCCTAGTATGGCGTGTTTTATGCAGCTAATTACGTAGCATTGGATTGTGTATTTTATCTTTTAAGATAAATTACATGCTTCATATAGTAAAAAAAAATTAAACAATCACTTAAATCAAGTTTCAAGCTTAAACTAAAGCTATTTTTCAAAATAAATAAAATAATAATAATTACCTTTAATAATATTGAACCGAGTTTTATTTTTGTTGTAATTAGTTATATTGCAAAATTAAAAGCACCTACAAATTAAAAATGAAAATATAGTCATAATATAAATTTTGATTAATAAAATTAATTTATACTATATTCACATAATATTATTTTTTTAAACTTGAACAAAATCTTCTATGATAAGTTCAACAAAATTTCTTCAACAACAATTAAACAGTGAGATGGAAAAATGAAGATAAAATGACAATGCTGAAAGTAAAAGGATAAAACTATGAAGAAGAAAGAAACAAGAGAATGAAAAACGTAAGAAAAATGGGAAATAGGTGAAAGAAGAGAATGAAAACCAAAGGAAAGATAGGTAATAGGAGGGGGAGTAAAATTATGCAGGGTTTAAAAGCATTTTTTTTTAAATTATTTCAATTTACAAACATGTGGTCTGCAGGCATGGATTTTTTCTATGTGCTGCTGCAATGCACAATAAATTTCATGAATCTGTAGCCTTTTATTGAAAAAAAAAAAAAAACCAAAAAATGACATTATTAGTGCTATTTTATGTTAGATCGGACTTCAAGCCAATATTCTGCAATTCGCCCATAAAACAGTACCGGTTCGGAGAAATGACTCAGTGAAAAAGGGCAGCGTGGCAAAGACGCATGCCGTTTTCTATAAAAATTTATAATATCTTGGTGGGCCATGCTCTGACACAAAACAACACTGTTAATGACATTTTCTGACATATCAAAAATCTAAAATTTTTTACTATAACACTATATCCTTAATTACTTATTAAAATCGCCCTCGCTACAAAAAAAAAAAATGCCTCGCTACAAAAAAAAATGCCGGAATTATAATCTTACTAGCCAGTATGAAATTAGTAATTATAGGTAGATAACTACCGATTGAAAGTTGCACAAATTCCTAAACTTCAAAATTTTTTTACATTCAATTCTTGAATTAAAAAATATCCTATTTTAGATCATATACTTCTAATTTTTTCCATATTAGATCCTTAATTAACAGGAAAACTTGACTTTATAATAAAATTTTATTTTCCACAAGTTTGGGACTTGAACAAAAAATATAATGACAATGTAAATGAAATTTTATTTTTACGGTATTTTAATAGATTAATTAAATGCATGATTGTTAATTTTTAATCAACCCGGTTTAATTTCATTCGAAAATAATTCATTTATTTACTTTGAAATCCTAATTTTTTTCTTATCATTTTCAGTATTTTAACTTTTAATTCCTTATTCTAAAAAAAAAAACAAAAGAACATTGAATTCCTTAATTAACCACCAATGTCAGCACCCCTATATAACAATATTTTCGAAATATATTTCTCTTTTCTAAACTTTTATTTATTTTTTCTAGTTTTCATTTCTTGCATTGCTCATGGCTTGCTTGTGCTTTTAACTAAGAGACAGCCATCACTACATGAATGAGTCATCATATGACACATGCAAATTGCACCTTATGGCTAAAGCTGTTTACCCAATGATACAAACATGCCTAAAAAAGGGCCATAAATTGGAGAAGTAATTGGATTTTTATACTTAGAATTTGATTTAATAAACAGGACAAAGTGAGAATTGAAGCTATTTTTATAGCTTTATAGATCATTCTTCTCAAATAATTCAAGATAGCTGAAGAATAAAAAACAAAAATTGCCTTTCTCTAACTAATTATAATAACAGATTTGCATAATTACGAACCTGTCGGAATATTTACTAGCTAGATATTTTCTTTAATAGAAATTTGTATTACAATACAAGTGTGCTTTTTTCTTTCAAAATTATACCCAAATAGCGAATTAGGAGTGGATGGTGACATCTAATTCCGCCTTCCCATCAACCAACTTTGTGAGCCATTCTTATGACAGATGAATATGTACCAACGCAGGCAGTCAATACCCCTACACTAATGGTGAAAATGCAAGCTCCAATCTGATAATCAACAAATTAAAATTTTTAATCATATTATATTTTTATGATAAAAGTGAGGAGTTAATTGCATTCATGGTCATCCAATTTTAAAAATCATAATAGCATGGTAAAAAAAAAATTCTAACACAAAAATAATAATATTTTATTTCATTTCAGCTAAAGTAAAAATTACTGAAAAATTCAAATTCAATGCTGGAAGGCCACATGCACACAACATAGCTTGCCACATAAGATTTTGACATAAATTAAGTGCTAGGTTAGCATGATGATATGCATAAAAGATAAAATGCTATAACCATATCATTAAAATTACTAAAATTCGATTATCACAAATGAAATTAACTATAAATTTTATCTCACACAATTTTTTTTTTTTCATTTTATCTTTTGACCGTATCAATCACGTCTCTATTCAATTCAGATTCATAAGTGGCAAGTGGACGCCATTTAAAAGACTTTCGCTTATGTGGCAGTGCATGTGGCTTTCTAACACCAAAATTTGCATTTTTTAGCATTTTTTTAATTTTTACTTTAATGGAATTGAAATAAAACTTTAATAACTTTCGTGTTATAAATCGTTTTAATCGTCATAACCTCCAAAATTGGATCAACACATAAAATTAATCCTAGTAATAAAAATAAGCTGAAGACAGTCACCTGCAACTTTGTTAATCTATCATAGAGTATACGGAGATAACATGCACATGGAAATATAACAGCCTGCCATAAAAAACTATGATTAGAGAAAGAGGGGTTAATCTAAATTATAAAAATTGATCAAAGAACTTACAACAATCATTGCTAGTGAAGATCCAATAAAGGCCATCACAAAACCTGCAGGCCCATTGTCGAAAAACATATATATCAACACACATAAGTTAGGAATCCAATAATGAAACTAGGGAAAAATGTAGAAATTCCTTACTGAAGAAGGGAAATTTTAGGGCCACAATTAAGGTTGAAAATACTAAAACTGTTCTGATGAATAATGATACACCGTAAGATCTAAGTCGACCTGGAGGCATGAGTTCCTCTAAACTTAGTGTCACCGGTGTTATTGTCAAGGCATACTTAGTCAGTGGGTTCACAACCTGCAAAATCACCCAACATTGCATCAACATACATAGAACACAGATTGGCTATCTAGTGTACTTTGATCATCGTACCGCTGTCCATACTGCAATCTTGGAAGCAGGAAGTTGTACAGGCATGTTTAATGTAAACTGAGATTTTATAGATTCGCCAAACATAAGAAATCCACATATTGCTACTGCTGTGTACATTAACCAACAGAAAATGAAGCTGCAGAATTGATGGTGAATTAGTATTGTCCGCAAGTAGTTCTGTATTGAGCAAAATGAGTAGAATTTTTGTATTCACCCGATGATCAGAACTGATGTAAAGCTTGATGGATCTTTCATGGAGGAGTAGATATTTGGAAAAACAGCATGGCCGGAGAAGCCATAACCATAGATACCAATAGCAACTGGCAGTCCTGAAAAGTTTAAATGTATTCCTTTTTGATGAAATCCTACTTTGTCCACCATCCCAACCCATAATAAGCAAGCAGCCACCAAAATAGATGCACCTACTCCTCCCACTGGAAACAATAATTAGTAGCTAATTAATTTAATTTAAGTTATTGTACAGTAGAAAACAGGAAGAAATTAGGAAGAAGAGGTGACATAACCTGAAAGGTAAGACAGCAAACTAAGATCTCGAAGCCATACGGTTGGAAGAACAATAATAGTTGCTATAAAGGCAAAGATGTGATGAGAATCAAAATGTATTGATCCCAAACTCATGAATGTGTTCGGAAATAGCGATGATAAGTTATCGCTCATCATAATTACATACTCCACACAAGCTGCCTACACTCCAAATTTAGCAATTCACATTTTAGACCATAATAAGAACGTAGAAAATTGAGATGATTAAATAGGGAAGAATTCATTGGACTTACATATAATTCCAAATACAACATTATCTGCATATTTTACAAAAGCCAGACTGTTACTAGAAAGTAAGATAAGAATATGCATGCATAGGAATATATAGTCTTTATACTATATTTTTGGACTCACAGATATTGCTAGGCGACCAGCGGTGCCAAAAGCAGCCTGTCCAATATCAGGGTAAGTTCGGAGTTGAGGTGAGCTTTCAATACATTTCTTCAATAAAATCCCAGTATAGCAACAAAGTATGCCAAAGAGTAGCAGCATAAAGAGGCTTAACCATCCTCCTTCTTTGACTGCTAGAGGAGTTGTAAGGAGTCCAATGCCACAAAGAACATTTATTCCTATTTATTAATTATGTTATTATAAATTTGACTTTCTTTCTTGAAATGATAAAAGATTCAATAGGTGTTGGTTAATAAATACCATTCAATACTGCTTGGGAGAAGGAACTTTCCTTGTGCTGGAGAGGTGATTCAAGGAAGGATGATTTTGAAAGAGAAGTAGCAGATGGTGTTTGTTTCTCCTCTAAACTTTCTTGGGAAAGAAGAGGTTTACTTTGGGAAGTAATGTTTTGATGAGAAGTGTAATGTCTCTTGCAAACTGAAGTTATGGGATTGGTTACTCCGGCTATGCTACTCAGATTTATTGAAGGAGCCATCACACTACATAACAAATCTATTGAGCTCCTGCACAAATTCAGGAATGAAATCATTCAGAATTTTCATAAATAATTTACTAGTTTGGTGAATACAGATGTGAAATCTCGAGTTCTATTCCCACTACAAGTTCGATTTATGTTTTTTTATGGTTTAATGGGATTCAAGCTCATAATCATAGCAATAAATCCAAAAAGACATTATCATATTAGAGAATTTCTACGTCTCAATTCTAATCCAAGATTGAAAGCCATATATATATATATATATATATATATATATATATATATATATATATATATATATATATTCTAAAACTGTGACAAATAATGCATGACAAAAGAACAAAAAATATATAAAGGAAATTAGAAGTACCTATAACTTTGAGGCCAAGATGAAATAGAATCGTCAATGCTAGAATTGGGTGAAGAAGAAGAAGAAGAAGAAGAAGAAGAAGAAGAAGAAGAAGAGTTATCAGATTCATTTTGACAAGCTCTTTCTGCTTGGTTTTCTTCATCATCAGTTTGTAATTCATCCCAACGATCACGTCCCAGATCCTCATCTCTCTTCATCTTCTATCTCTTTATTTGTTAAACAACCAATAAATCAAAAACCACCATCTAGTGTACCATGAAATACTCCAAGATAACACAGTTTTCAGACTTTTACGAGAAATGGTTGGCGCAGGGTAATAAGATTGTAGATTTGATTTTCAAAAATAAAAAACCTAAGATTGAAACAGAAACCAAGAGATACAAAAGCCTACGTTGTTTTGTAATTCCACACTTGTTAATACGGCAGCTATTATTTGTACAAGAATTTTCTTTTTTATTATTTCCTTTTTATAGTAAATTCTTTGAGAAATTAATGAAATTCAAAAGAGCCCTTGTTGCTTTAAAATTGAATTTCATAATTATAATCTCAAAGATTTATATGATCTTCAATTAACTATTAGGTTTGTCAGGACCCAAACGGTATATTTTTATTATTTAATTATAATACCTATTATAATAGTGGTAAAATCGTATTGATTAATTTATTGGTGGCATGGATTCAAATCCTGCTGCGAACTCTTTTTCTTTTTCTTAAGTATATTTTTTCATTATTTAATTAGAATTATTTTTATTTTTCATTATTTAATTAGAATTAATTAATATCAATTTTAAAAAATATGACAATAGAAAAAATAATTCTAATTAGAATATCTAATTATTTAATTAGAATATTTATTATCCCAATACTAAAAGTTCATCAATTTATTAGTGATATAATTATATTTTATTAATTTATGGGTGGCATGAGTTCAAATCCTGCTAGTAACTCTTTTTCAATTTTTTAAAGTATATTTTTTATTATTTAATTACAATTATTTTTATTTTTTTATTTAATTGGAATTAATTAATATCAATTTTAAAAAATATGACAATAGAAAACGTAATCAATGCAGTCATGTCATATGTATTAAATTTACGTATCGAGTCACATATTGATGGATCTAATTATCTAACATCATATTTAGTTATAACTTTTTTAAAAAATTAATTATAAATTTTAATTACATGAAAGATAAAAAAATAATAGGAAAATCTACAAAAAAAAGTTTTATTGTTGAAAAAAATGAAAATACTAATTAATTTTAATTAAATATTTTGAAAATATTATTTAATTATAATTAAATAATAAAAAATATACTTAAAAAAGAAAAGAAAAAAAGATTGGTTGTGAGATTTGAACCTGCATCAACCACAAGTTAATGAATACATGTTTGCTACTAGAACAATAGGTTATTTTTATTATTTAGTTCATATAATAGCTACTAGGACAATATGTTATTTTTATTATTTATTTCCTATAATAGATAAAATATAAATTTACTAGAATAAAAAAATAGATGATGGCATTTGAACCTATGTTCTTTCTAACTTTTAGGCCTTGCTTGGAACAAATGAATTGCAATTGTGGAATTCATTTACAAATGAATTCCATGTGAAATTCATTTGTAAATGAATTCTTGTGCTTGAAATAAAATAATTAATTTATAGAATTGAGAATGAATTCCTTAATTTTATACTTGGAATAAATGAATAAAAAAATTCATTTCTAATTTATTTACTTAAATACCCTTAACATCAATTCAATACATATAAAAAATCAATAATGTCTATAAAAATTATACCAAATAAAACACTAACTATTCCAATTCATGATTAATTAAACAATAAATCAATCAATATGAACAAATTTATTGAATTAGGATTTTCTAATTTTATACAAAAAATTCAATTTACAAAATATAAAAGAAAAATACTGACTAGGTAAATTGGATTGAAAATTTGAGAAACATGAGAGTAAGAATCGTTCAAAATACAGCTTTAATTGAAAAATTGAGGAAGAAGGGTGAAAGATACGTTATACACACACACACATAATAGAATAAGGGTATTATTTTGATAAACATGAGAGTAAGAATCGTTCAAAATACAGTTTTAATTGAAAAATTGAGGAAGAAGGGTGAAAGATACGTTATATATATACACACACACACACACACACATAATAGAATAAGGGTATTATAGTCTTTTAATACTTGGCTCCTTCAAAATAAAAAATTTATTTGCAAATTCCACCTATTTTAATGGAATTTGGTGAAGGCATAACGAATTCCAAGGAATTTAATTCATGGAATTCAATTCCTATTTTTTTTGTTTTTTTGCATTCAAAGCATAAATATTTGGAATTACAAATGAATTCCATGAAATTTTATGGAATTCATTCATTCCAAGCAAGGCCTTAAACTCACTTTTGCCATTATAAAGGGATATATACCAATTGATCTAAAAGTAAGAACTGATATTAGTTTTGAATATTATTTATTATTTTAATATTTAAATATGACACAAACTGATGCAGCTGAAACCGCTACCCAGCGGTTTCAAACAAAAAAGTCAAAACTTCTCAATAGATCTCACGTTTGAAACCGCTAGCTGACATAACGATTTTATAATTCACTCCAAATCCGTAATTATATTCTGACAAATCTAAATTTTGTAATTTAAAAAAAAAATATTATTAAAAAAATATCCCTACGTATTTCATATCGATTAAATACAAAAACATAATTTTCCTTATAAAAATTTTGATAATTCTCATATGACAAACTAAATTTTAAAATTGAGGTATTTTTTTAATCTTGAGTTGGGCTTAAGTCCACAAATTCGAACACAAATACATATGAATTTATACACTTTAATTACATCCTATTTGTTCCATCTAAAAAGACAATACTCTATATGTTTCACTTATTAATTTGTTCCATTCTAAAAAATAATACTCCATCTGTTCCACAAGAAAAATATTTAAATAAAAAAAAGAGAAAAAGATAAAATGTAGGGGCAAGGTATTTTACAATTTGAATTAGCAAATAAATTGAAAAAAATCTAATTACACAAATAATTTATAGTTCAAATAATTGAAAATCTGCTTATTGTTAATTTAATTTTGGTTTTAGAACAATATGCTATGAGATCATGAATCAAAGGGATATATTTAAAAATATTATTCAATTACTAATTTTTCATTTCATTAATTAATATAGAAAAAAAGACCAAAAATACATAAATGCACTTAGAATATCAAGGCAAAAATAAAATCGGGAAATATACATTAGATTAATACTTGAATTCTAAAAATCGATCCTTAAAATGCAAAGAAAAAAATCTCTCCAAATAATAATTAAAAAAACGAAAGGAGTAATAAATTAAATAAAATAATTTTTGTTTTTGGCAACACATGTTTATTAATAGTTAAAATTAGGTATGGAAATCAAGTTAGCGGGTTCAGATTCGAAGCACTTCGTATCAATTCTTTTCGTTTTCGAGTCATCATTTTCATATAAGGTTACCTCTGTTTTTCAGAGCAGGTTTGGATTGGATCTCGAATGTAGTTAGAATAAAAAAAAATCAAGCAGAATTTGAAAGTTGAACCAAATAATAAGCAATTACAAATATTTGATTTAGTTATCATTGCAGTTTTGAAATAAAAATTCGATTATATTATTTTGATTTTCAATATCCAACGCTAAAAATAAATTGACCGAATTATTAGTAATTTACGTCATTTCATACCTTTTATATATTTATTTATATAAAAATCCTCAGCCATATTATTTTTTTTTTCTTTTTGTTTCTAATTGTATTGCGCCTCACTTTCTCAATCGGTAAAAGGAAAAATAAATTTACTTAAACTTGGAAATGATAATTAAAATATGAAGTTTTATTAGCAAAAAAAAAAAAAATGAGACACCTTTTTTCAAGTTTGAAATACAATGATTTGATGAGAAAAATAGGAAGAGTACGACTGAATAATAACGGTGACATAGCAAAGTGGTAGATGCACCATGAGCAGTAGAATAGTAGCAAATTAGGGTTATGGAGCAAAAAAAAACACCGAGAAATGGAATGCGCAAATAATAGAAATAATGGAATACATTATACATTGCACGCTACTTAATTATTATTTTCCTTTTTTCTTTTTTCTTTTTTATTCTTTTCCTTTTATTTTTTACTGCTCAAAATTCAAACAATTAAATAATTTTTTATTTAAATATAATTTTATATAAAAATTGATATGTGAATATTAATAAAATGGTTTTAAATTAAATTTTTTTAGTCATATTTATTTATTTATAAATTATATATATATAATTTATAAATAAATAAATATGACTAAAAAAATTTAATTGAAAAGATTAGAATCAGGTTTCAGATATTTTTTAATAGATTTTTAAATTTTTTTTATTTTCGAATGGATTCGAATCATATTAAAAATTGTCAAATCTAATCAAAAGAGGTATAACCGAGGAATTAAGCTTGCCAAGCTATATTTGCATCAAAATAAAAATTTAAAGCCTTTTTTACTAACTTACGAGCAACATCATACTCTGTAAGAGTACCATCCTATTAGTATTAGTACTAAAAGCTAGGATATCTTCACTAATCCCTACAATATCCACGGCAGCAGGAGTAGTTAAATAAAACAATTACAGAAATTATAAAAAACGTTTATTTCTATACATGATAGGTACAATTTTAGAAATATTTTTTCAGGATTTTAAAAAAATTCAAAAATAGAGTCTTTTAGAAAATATTTACAGAATTGAAATAATTTCAAAACCATTGTGATAGATAGTGGTTTCAAAATTGGAATTCATGGACGGAATCTAGCAGCTTAGTACTAAATCGCCATGTATTGTAGCAGTTTCAGGTCTGACACGCACACTAAAACTACTGCAGTATATAACATTTTTAGATGATATCAAAGTCCCTTGAAGATTCTCATCTTGAACGAGTTGAAAAATTAAACACATAATGCCTGTAAATACCTCTCATATTTTCATTTCACATGTCAATTCCAGAAGTTGAAATTAACTTCACTTAAAAATATATTTCTTATATATCAATAGTATTTTTTTTATTAGTATTGTGTGATATCAGTAAAATTTATATTTGATTGTTTATAATTTTATATGTTTATTTTTAATTTGAGTTATAATTAAAACTTTTTTTTATTTTATTTATTAAAATACATAAGTGAATTGAGATTTTCAATCATACTAGCTATTACAATAAAATATTTTATAAATTTTAGTATATTTATTTTATTTTAATATAAATTTGGTAACCATTGAAAAATATAAATAGATATGTGTTATTATTATAAAACATAAATATTGTCAACGTATATATTTTTTATTTGTTATTACTTGTTTTTTATATAATATTAAAATTATAATTACTATAAATGTTTTTGAAAATGTATCGGACCAGAGCTATTTAACCACAAACAGTTATGAATATATTATGTAATATTATATTTAGTATAATATTCATTTCACATATCAATTCCGAAACTCGATATTTGCTTAATTTCACAATATATCTTTCATATATGAACAATATTTTTCTAGAAATACTGTACAATATCGGTAAATTTTATATTTGATTGTTTATAGATATATATGTTTAATTTTAATTTGCACTATAATGACATTTATTTTTTATTTTATTTATTAAAATATAGAAATAAATTTAAATTTTCAACCAACGAGCTAAGAAAACTGTAATTATACTAGCTATTGCAATAAGATATTTTATTGATTTTTGTATATTTATTTATTTTAATGTAAATTTAGGTAACCATTAAAAAATATAAATAGATATGTTTTATTAATATAATATATAAATATTGTTAAAGCTTATATCTTTTTGTTTGTTATTACTTGTTTTTATTAAAAATTGAAATTATAATTATTATAAATATTATTCAAAATGTCACGGACCATAGCTATTTAACCGCAAACAATTAAAAATATAATATTTAATATTATATTTAGTATAATAGTCATTTTTTGTAGTGGATTTGAATAGAATGTACATATTATATTTGATGATTTAAATTCCTAAGAAATTGAAATATTTCAGTATTTATTTCTGACATTAAAAAAAAGACTCAAAATAATAAGATTATCATGTAATGGTCCAAACACCGAATTAATTGTGAACAGTATTTTTCGTAGTTGATCAGTATATCCGGACAAAAAAATACGTTCGGTGATGAAAAATATTTTATTTGACTATTGAAAAATATTAGTCATGGTGAGTTCGACGTTAAATTTTGAAGTCAAAATGAGGTTAAACCCAAAATTAGAAAATAAGAAAAACTTTAGGATTTTGGTTCAAATAATATCCTAGTTGACTAAAAATTTGACTGAATTTTAAAATATAGCAAATAATTTCTAAAATTCTCAAAATTTTTAGTCCTACATTAAATGAGATGTAGAATATTTTGGAGCCAAAAAATAAAAATTTTCGATAACACTGGAAGTAGTTGAATTTGATCGGATCGAGTAAACTGGATCGAAAATGGACTTCGATTTAGCTAAAATTTTTGTGAAGGCTTAATTTATTATTTTAAGAATTATGAAATTAATTTTGAGTAAATTTGGAATTGAAAAGAAAGAGAAATAATTTAGAGTGCATAAATGGGCTTAAAATTCAATTTGGACTTAATTTAGGGCAAACCAATTTGGTTGGACCAGCCTAGCCCGAATTTTAAGGTATAAAAACTCCTAAAATATTAAAATTCTGGAGATAACTCAAGAAATCTGCTCTCTCTTCTCCTTCCCCTTTCAACCATAACTTATTTTCACAATTTCTTTCATTTTCTTCTTCTTTCTCTTATATTTACATAAAAAAGTCAAGCCTCCTAGGTAACATTCAGCCCTTTTATAGCAGTCTTGCAACCCCTAACCTCTATATTGAATGGAAGGATTGGATTGAATCAAAGAATTTTAAGGAAGGTATAATTTTAAGGTAAGAGAAATTATTAGGAAAAAATTCATTACAGAAATTATTAGGGAAAAATTCATTTGAGGGTTCTAGGATCTAATTTGGGATATTTAGATTATGATTATGTTATTATATTGTAAAAAGGAAGAAGATTTACCATGGTTTTGTTTGATAAAAATCCGGCCTATGTAGGAAGCAAGGAGTGTGAAGGATCCTCCAAGGGAAAAGAGAAAGAAAAAGAAGATTGAGGAGGATAAAGCAAGTTATAAGGTTAATGGTTACAAATTCTAGCTATTTCCATTCAATATGATTTATTTTATGTTAGGTTTATATTATGTTTATATGTAAATTGTATGAAAAATGAAATTAAACTACATAAATATATTTACAAGGATTAGAAAAGTGGTTTAGAATAATTACAATGAAAATAAGATAAAAATAAGGAGGTGAGTTGGGGTGGCCGAATTAAGGTACAGTAAGAAAAATTTAGGTAATTAATTGATGAGTGTAAAGTAAGTGTATAATTAAATAAATTAAGTTATAATAAAACTTGATATGTCATAAATGAAGGAAAAAAATATTGAAAACTAGAGAATTAGTATAAGACGAATGATAAATAATAATGGAATGAATTGTAATTGATTGATAAATGTAAATTAATTGTATAAATAGATGATTTAGGACATAATAAGGACAATTAAATAGTAAATGCATAATTATAATTATTGAAAAGTGGAAATATGAGTTATACCAAGTGTAACATATTATGTAATAAAAATATATATTTTTTGATTTATTGGAACCTATGTGAGTATATTTTAGGTTGTACATGCATTATGTATAATATGAAATATATATATATATATATATATATATATATATATATATATATATATATATATAATGTGTTATGCTTGGATGAAATTTCTATGTGTATAATATTAATGTTGAAAAATAAATGATCTAGAAAGGAGGTAGTGAAAAATGAAAAAATTTGGAAATGAAAATGTCTTAAAGAACAAAATAATTATTAGTGGAAAAATAATTAAAGAAATAAAATTTGTTTCCCTTAGTACTAGTCTAGTGAGTAGTCTAGTTCAGAATATAATTGGTTAGCCATAAAGATACCTTACTGCGGTGTGAGTCATGGTGACTCACTATAGTAGATCAATGACAGTCTACTAAAAGGACTTTTTTTTTTTAAAATGGTGTGTTTTAAAAAATTATGTGGAAAAATGAGATGTTTGCAAAACTATTTGGGAAAATAGGGTATTTTTCTATTCCAGCAACCCTTTGTTGCGGGATTAGATACTGAGCCCCACTCTCTCTCTCTCTCTTACATCCACTCTCACTCACACGAACACACACTCTCACTCACTCTCTCACTCTCCCTCTTACCTTCTCTCTCTTAATATTTTTCAAAATATCATACTTAATTCTATAATTAATTATCTATACAATGCTACAAATAAATAAAAAAATATTTTTAAAAATAATGTGAGGTAAAAATAAAAAAATTTCAAGTGAAAATTGTTTCAAAAATAAAATTTAAAACAATTCATAGTGAAAAAATGATGGTAAAAAATATTGATTAATGACAGTATTAGTTTCACATAAGGTATATAAAAAAGATTCATTAAATAAAGTCATTTTTATGATATTTTAACTTATTGTTAGATTTGAATTTTTGATAAAAAATTACCAACTACTATACTATTTTTTTCTTACCATACTATCATTTTTTAACTATGAATTTGTTTTAAATTTTATTTTTGAAGCAATTTTCATTTTAAGTATTTTTATTTTTACCTCACATTATTTTTAAAAATATTTTTATTTATTTGTAGGATTATATAGATAATTAATTATAAAATTAAATATGATAATAATTTTGAAAAATATAAAGAGAGAGAAAAACACCAAATTTTTCCAAATAATTTTCAAATCTAACAATAAGTTAAAATGTCATAAAAATGACTTTATTTAATAAATCTTTTTTATATAATATATGTAAAACTAATACTGTCATTAATAAATATTTTTTACTGTCATTTTTTTCATTATGAGTTGTTTTAAATTTTATTTTTGAAACAATTCACTTGAAATTTTTTTATTTTTACCTCACATTATTTTTAAAAATATTTTTTTATTTATTTGTAGGATTGTATAGATAATTAATTATAGAATTAAGTATGATATTTTGAAAAATATTAAGAGAAAGAAGGTAAGAGGGAGAGTGAGAGAGTGGGTGAGAGTGTGTGTGTGAGAGAGAGAGAGAGAGAGAGAGAGAGGGTGGGGCCCAGTGCCTAATCCCGCAACCCTTTGTTGTAGGAATAGAAAAACATTCCATTTTCCCAAATAGTTTTAGAAACACCCAATTTTTCCAAATAATTTTTTTAAAATACACCATTTTTAAAAAAGTTTCTTACTAAAATGAAATGAAATGTTAAAGTGTAAATGTAAATATATGAGTGGTCTACTGGGTCACTCCTAAATGGGTCTATAGGATCCACGTCCTGTGTATCAGATCCAAAGATTCTTACCGAAATGATGTTAGGGACAATATGGTAAAAAGAGTAATACTGAAATTAAAATGAGTAAATAGGAATTAAATAATAATAAATTATAATAAAAATGGACTTAATTGAAAAAAATGAAAGTTTAAGGGTAAATATGGCAATTCTTACTAAGTATGGAATTTAATTAATAAAAATGGATAAATAAATAAAATAGGCAAACTAATAAAATAATAGGGATTAAAATGTAAATTGGCGTAAAGGGAGCAATTAAGGGATTAAAATGTAATATGTGAAATAGTTAAAGTAGTAAAAGAGAAAATGAAATTTAAAAATGACATGCGTAATTAAGTAACTGAATTATTAGGAGACTAATTAATTGATTAAATATAACTATGAAACAAATGTAGATTTATTTCGTATTTCATTGGATAAGATTATTATATGTGTATGCCTGTATTTTAATGAAAATCTTTAGACTTGTAACCACCACTAAGCACATATAATGCTCAGCACGTAGTTTTTTATTGCGTGTAGGTACCTTTAAGCGTTATAGGGGAGCAAGCATGTATCGAATTGGAGGGTGCCATATCAAAGATTTTGTTTGGCTAGTATATTTTGTGTAATGAATATTAATGGCATGTATATGTAAATAAAAGTACACATATGAATATGTATATAGTTTTGTATGGATTTAAGAATGATAATGTGAACCAGTTATGGCACATTATAGTTATATTGTTGGTTAAATGTGGGATGGACGTGGATGAATTGTACAAGTGGATGTTTGAACAATGCTAATATTGAAAGTGTCGATTTTGGTTGTATTCCCTATGTGGGCTGTGTTTTGTTTAAAATTATAGAAGGGGTAGTGCAATGTATAAGCTATTATGCCGTCAAATTTTTCACTTTAAAAAAAATTGGCATGTAAGTATAATAGTTTTAATCAAGTAAGGTATAAACTGTTAAAGTCATAAAAGTGAACAGGACGTACGTATATCAAAAGTGTATAAGAGTGTTACAATTTTTATTGGTATCAGAGTACGGTTTAGGTGATTCTAAGATAGGAGTGGGGTAATGTGATGGAATTAAATGCATCTACATGCCAATTGATGAATGCAAAGTGTTATCAGACTAATGTATACTTGTTCCATTTTGTTCTATAGTGAATGATGGCTTCCAATCCAAGTCATAGAGAAGAGGAAGTTGAAAGTGGAGCTTTAATTAGTGTTAGGCAAGTCGAGGTTTCACAGCCATAGACATCTCTTTCAGTTATTTCGTTATTGATACCACCTCAGCCGGACTTTTTAAATTTTATGGCAGACTATATACAACAGAGATTGAGAGCTGAACAGGTACAACCAGCCTAGCCTCCAGCACTTGAGTAGCTATGAACTCCTCTAAAGAAAAGGCCTATATTGGAATAGTAAAAAAGGTTAGGTGCTTAGAATTTCTTTGGCCGTGATCCCCTGACACCTATACTAGTAGAAGAGTGGCTATTTAGCATAAAGAGACTATTTGAGATCACTCATAGCCCACTTGAGGAGATGTTAGAGGGTACAGTTGTATTGTTACAAGGCCCAACCTATATGTCATGGGATTCAGTGAGGAAACACACTCTGGTAGATAGATTGACTTAGGGTTTCTTCATAAAACACTTTAAGAAGAAGTATATTAAGGCAAAACATAAAACTTCGATGTAAGATTCCTTCTGGAGACTTAAGCAGGGTAATAAGTATCGGAGGGAGTTTAAACATCTTAGCTCTTATATGGATGATTTTCCTTTGACAAAAATATTTATGCCAGAGATTTGAAAGAGTCCTGCATAACAAGATAAAGCAGATTGTAGGGGCTCAAAGATATATAGATTTGTAGTCTATGGTTGATGTAGCTATGAAAGTAGAGGCTAGCCAAATAGATGAAGCAAATAGGAAATCCATGTTCCAGAGAAAAAGAAAGTCAGGGCAGTCAAGGGGTACAATTAGTCAGGGTAAAAAGTCAAGAGGATCTTCACCATCATAGACTCAAGGTTCAGTGGCTCCAAGTCATAATTAGAGGAACCTAGCTGATATTCAGGTACTCATTACTTTAGTAGGCAGCAGATATAGAGTTCGTGGTATAGGTTCCATTCAGCGATGTGGGCGTTGAGGCAACTTCCACCCAGATAAGTGCAGATTTCTCACCAGAGTATGGTTTAGATGCGGATCAAGAGAGCATCAAGTGAAAGATTATCCAGAGGATTAAGCATCCTTAACCATATCCTCGACAGTGGGGTCCAAGATATTAGTAGGTAGAGGTAGAGGTGTAGCTCACCAGCCTACCTCCTCTAGGCCACCAGGTTCACAAACTCAAGGATAAGGATATGTTGTAGATCAGTCTTATGCTATTAGAGCCCAAGATGATATTGGTGCCTCAGATGTGATCATAGGTAAATTTTCACTTCACGCTTATTCAACTTATGCGCTTATACATTTGGGCTCCACACACTTTTATATTAATACTGAGACTGCAAGGGAGAAAGGGTTAAGGAATGAACAACTAAATTAGGACATCCTACTTAGCGATCTTTTAGGGTATAGTATAGTAAAATAGAGTGTGCTGAGACTATCCAATTGGTATTCAGGGGTATGTATTCTTGGCTAACTTAATTGAACTCCCATTTAGAGAATTTGATGTAATTCTAGGGATGGACTGGTTGTCCACCAATTGAGCCACAATTGATTATTGACGTAAGAGGGTGACATTATGAACCACAAATGATCAAGAAGTTACTATAGTGGGTGAAAGAACATATTTCTTTCTTATGTGATTTTTGCTACAGCTGCAAAAAAAGCTTATTAGAAAAGGATGTATCGCCTACTTATGTTATGCAGTGGAAACGAAAAAAGAGAGTCTTAAAGTTTTAGATGTGCCCACTATTTATGAGTTTCCTGATGTGTTTTCAGATGAGGTTTGCCACCAGATAAGGAAGTAGAATTTGCTATTGAAGTAGCACTTAGTACAACACCCATTTCCATAGCCCCCTACCAAATGGCGCCTTCAGAGTTTAAAGAATTCAAGATTTAGCTACAGGAATTGCTTGATAAAGGTTTCATCAGGTCGAGTATCTCTCCCTGTGTTGCACTTGTACTTTTTGCAAAAAAGAAAGATGGGACACTTTGGTTGTGTATTGACTATCGATAGTTGAATAAAATAACCATTAAAAATAAATATCCTCTCACAAGCATTGAAGATCTGTTCGATCAACTTAAGAGTGCATGTATATTTTCAAAAATTGATCTAAAGTTGGGATATTATCATTTAAAGGTGAAGGAAGTTGATATGGCTAAGATAGCTTTTTGAACTAGATATGGCTACTATGAATTTCTGGTCATGCCATTTGGATTGATAAATACACCAACCATATTTATAGACCCTGATGAATAGGATATTTCACCCATACTTAGATCAATTTGTGGTCATATTTATAGATGATATTTTAGTATATTAAAAAACATCAGAGGATTAAGATAAACATCTGTGAATTGTACTAAAGACTCTAAGAGAGAAACATCTTTATGCCAAATTTAGCAACTGCAAATTTTGGCTGAATGAAGTGTCTATCTTGGGTTATATGGTGTCAACAGAGGGAATTAAAGTGGATCCCAAGAAAGTTGAAGCAATTTTACAATGGAAACCATCAAAAAGTATCACAGAAGTTAGGAGCTTTCTAGGTTTAGTAGGCTATTACAGAAGGTTTGTAAAGGGCTTCTCCACTATTGTAGCTCCACTTACATGACTATTGCAGAAGTAGGCTAATTTTGTATGGATAGAAGCATGCCAAGAATGCTTTTTAAAGCTGAAAAGGATGTTTATAGAAGCACTAGTATTAACCCAGCCTGACTCAGGTAAAGACTTTGTGATTTATAGTGATGCTTCCAAAAATTAGCTGGGTTGTGTATTAATATGGGAAGGCAAAGTAATTACGTATGCTTCACGATAGTTTAAGATACATCAAAAAAATTATCCTACTCATGATCTTGAGCTAACAACAATTATTTTTGCCTTAAAGATTTGGAAATATTACTTATATGATGAACAATGTTATATTTATATAGATCATAAAAGTTTAAAATACTTACTTACTCAAAAGGAATTAAATTAGCAGAGATGCTGGCTTGAGCTGATTAAAGATTACGATTGCTTCATAGATTATCACCCAAAAAAAACTAATGTGGTTGTTGATGCCCTTAGCAGGAAATTTATGGCCAGTAAGTATAATTGAAAAAGAATAATTCCCTTAAATGAGTATACTAAATGCACATGACTAATAACTGTGTTTTTAGCCCTTCAAACTATGAATGTTAGGCTAAACTTGGCACCAGATAGAGCAATCATAACGAAAATACAAGTGAAGCCAGACTTCCTTTAGCATGTCAAGAATGCTCAAAAACAAGTTGAACGTGTGAAGACTGTAGACAAATGAGTGAAAGAAGCTAATGGTTGTGACTTTTCAATGGGACTAGATGATTGTGTTTACTATAAGAAAAGGTTATATGTCATTGATCAAGCCGAGCTGAAGAAGAATATTTTAACTGAAGCTCACCACAGTAGCTATGCAATACATCCAAGGGATAACAAAATGTACCAGGACCTGAAGGTAAATTACTGGTGGCCAGACATAAAGCAGGATGTAACAGAGTTTGTCAGTAGATGTTTAACTTGTCAATTGGTAAAAGCAGAGCATCAGGTCTCTTTAGGTTTTTTTACAGCCTATAACTATACCAAAATGGAAATGGGATAAAGTAACTATGAATTTTGTGATAGGATTTTTTCTTACCCAAAAAAATGATGCAATTTGGGTAATAGTTGATAAACTCACTAAATCTGCTCATTTTTTGCCAATACGAATAGACTATTCTTTAAAAAAGTTGGTAGAGATTTATATCAATGAAATTGTGAGACTTCATAGAGTACCTTATTAAATTATTTCTGACAGAGATTCAAGATTTACCACTCAGTTTTGGAGGAAGTTGCAAGATGTGTTGGGGATGAAACTTAAATTTAGCATTGCCTTCGATCCTCAAATGGATGGACAATCAGAACAAGTTATTTAGATTCTAGAGGATATGTTGAGATGTTGTGCCTTTAAGTTTGAAGGTAACTAGGAGAAATACTTACCTTTGAAAAAATTTTCTTATAACAACAATTATCAGCCTAGTATCAAAATGGCTCCATATAAAGTGTTATATGGAAGGGAATGCAGAACTCCACCATGTTAGATTGAATTAAGTGAGAAAAAGATTATAGGGGCAGATTTAGTACTTGAATCTGAAAAAAGGTGTGGATTATTAAGGATAGACTTAAAAGGGTTATGGATCGATAGAAATCCTGTGCAGACTTGAAAAGAAGAGATATAAAGTTTCAAGTATACGACAAAGTATTTCTAAAGGTATCTTTTTGGAGAAGAATACTGAGATTTAGCAAGAAAGGCAAGCTGAGTCCCAAATTTATTAGATTTTATGAGATTATTCAAAGAGTAGGGCCAGTTGCTTACAGATTAAAACTTCCCTTAGAATTAGAAAAGATTCATAATGTTTTCCATATGTCCATGTTGTGGAGATATCAATCAGATCCCAATCATATCATTAAGCCTGAAGAAATTCGGATATAGCCTGATATGACTTATAATAAAAAACTAGTGAAAATTTCGGCTAAAAAAGCCAGACAATTAAGAAACAAACAGATCCCACTGGTGAAAGTGCCATGGAATCATCACAATGTTGAAGAAGCCACATGGAAACCCAAAGTAGCAATGAAACAACAGTATCCTCATCTTTTCAATATAGGTAAAATTTCAAAGATGAATTCTTTTTAAGTAGGGAAGAATTGTAATGATCCAAACACAGGGTTAGTCTTAAACAATACTTTCTATAGTTGAACATTATGCTCGGATAGAAAAATACACTCGGTGGTGAAAAATATTTTATTTGACTATTAAAAAATATTAGTCACATTGATTTTGAAGATAAAATTTAAAGTCAAAATGAGGTCAAACAGGTCCCCAAAAGTCGAAAATAAGAAAAACTTCAGGGTTTCGATTCAAATAGTACCCTAGTTGACTAAAAGTTTGATTGAATTTTAAAATACAGCAAATAATTTCTAAAAATTCTCAAAATTTTCAGTCCTACAATAAATGAGATATAGAATATTTTGATACAAAAAAATAAAATTTTCGGTAACACTGAAAGTGGTTGAATCGAATCAGATTGAGTGAATCAGATTGAGGAGATCGACAAAAGAAGGGCTCTCTCTCTCTCTTTTTCTCTTCTCTCAGTTACGGGTTGAAGGAGATGATAGCTTAGGGTTTTGAGAGCTAGCATTTTAAGGTAATGCTTTCCTCTTTTGCATTCTTCTATTTGGGTTCCATTTCTAGATTTAATGGTTTAAAGAATTATGATTGTTGTCTCTATGTGTAAGGAGAAGAAAGAAAAGAAGATAGATCAAGAGTAGGAAAAGTAGGAAGCAGAACAAAGGAGCTAGAGGAGTTAGAGCATTAGTAACAAGTATGGGAAGTAGATTTATTGTACTATTCATATGATTAATTTAGGTATTTTCTCCTCTTTTTTGGTATGTGTCCTTTTTGATGAGTTTAAAAGATAAATCTAGTAAGTTTTGATGAGTTTAATATGATTTGAAGCTTAAATGATCATTTAAGTAAGTGGAGAAGTGAGATCTGGGATTTAAATTCATGTTCTGCATAATTGGGGTTTCTGGGTTTCTTTTTATATCCACATGCACGGCCACTCAAGGCCTTTCTTCTTTGGCATGCATGGCCACTCAAGGCCTTTCTTCTTTGAGATGCACAGCCACTCAAGGCCTTTCTTCTTTGAGATGCATGGCCACTCAAAGCCTTTCTTCTTTGGCATGCACGGCCACTTAAGGCCTTTCTTCTTTGGCATGCATGGCCACCCAAGGCCTTTCTTTTTTCGCATGCACGGCCACTAAAGGCCTTTCTTCTTTGGCATGCACGGCCACTCAAGGCCTTTCTTCTTTGGCATGCATGAACACTCATGGATTTTCTTCATGCTATGCATGACCACTTGGTTTTTCCTCTTTGATATGCACGACCACTTATGCATTTTATTCTTGAGATGCATGACCACTTATGGATTTTCTTCTCCATATGCACAGCCACTTATGCACTTTGTTCCTTGGATGTATGGCCAAGCATGCTTTTCTCCCCTCCATAGCATGGTCATATGTACTCTTTTCACTCATTCAAGTTTACTCTCACCCTAAGATTAAGTCATGTATTTAGTATTGATCACATTATTATATGATCCATAAGATTATTAAGCTAACAAGAGTTAGGGTGAATTGACTATAGTAAGTGAAACTGATGATAAAAGGTTACTAAGTGATAATAGTTATGTAAGTTGATATCAATGGATTAATGGACTATGATAGTCTCTCTCTAATGTTAAAAATCCATAAAGATATGGTTTAGAAAGGCATGAATATAAGATGAATTATTATAGAAATTAAAAGACATAAATACTATTATAAGGGGAAGAAGATTGAATTAAGTTGTAAGTTACCCAAAGTCACATGTGAGGTGCATAAAGCATGATCACTTAATTGGAGGAACCTCCATAAGTTTTAAGGTAATTAAACACATTGAGTTAAGAAATGATGGTTCACTTGAACTCTAAATTAGAGGGACTTGCGCATGGCAATGCTAATATGAATTATGTTGTTAAAAGGTATGTTAAGGCCTAATAAACATAGAAGTAAGAAGAGCATGAGGTAACATAGTAACTTAAATGATATGCTATTTAATGTGTCCTACAAAGTTGGTATAAGGTATGTACTAGGACAAGGAATGGTTTTGTCCAAAATACTATGATATAACCTAGTGATAATAAAATAATAATCACAAGATTACATGTCCAAGTTAAAAGAAACGAGACATCATATTTTATGTTAAATTATGAAACCGTAGAAGATTATTTACACTCAAGGTCACAAGAAAAAAATTAATGATTAGCTGTAATGTGTAATAACCCGCTCACCTGTTTGCTCATGCCTGTAATACATTATGATTAGCACATGAGCGTCCGTAGCATGCTAACGACTAAGATTAAATAAGCTCACATAAGTTACTTGAGTATAAAATACAAGTAAGAGGATTGAAATATATATGATTATGTTAAAGTATATAACCTTTTTCTATAATCTAATAGACCATTGAAGTGAATCAAGGGACTAAATATGAACAAGTGTTGACCTTTAAGTTGTAAGAGAACCTACGTATATTACTACTATATGGATTATAAATGCATGAGTATTGCTTTAAATAATTATGTTTTGTTGTGAGTTATGATAGTATGTGAAAGCTGCTCACGGAAAATTGTAACAAGGTACGTCATTGAGAAGTATCAATGAGTTATTTCTCGATTAGTTATGTAATTCAATATTTTATAATTGATGCAACCATGCTATGATGAGTAGTTTGACTCATTATGTGATCAGATATAAGTACCTAAGGAGTATGTACTACTATGATTCAAGTTGCCTTTATATGCACACATATATATATGGACATGCATATAATACTATAAAGATTTTTAGTTTTAAGAACTATACTCTTATAATCACCTCATTGGCTTCATGCCTAATATTAAGTATGATGAGATGGATCGATGAAAGTAATATTCTGTTGTGTTTGCATTATCATGTAAACCATTATGATATGTATGAATGATGTTGATGAAACTATGTGATGACATGACTTGCATCTATGGGTAATGGAGCCTAAAGCTCAACCTTGATGTACGATAAGAATGATATGCATTCTTTTTATTCAAAAGTGGCTTTAAGCCAGATGATGTGCTAAGTAAAGAAGAATATGTTAAATTAAAGATGTTCTTAAGTGGTTAAGCCTGTGGATCTTAGTTCAGTTGTGGATTAGATAAGCATGTTTAGAGGGATATAGTTGTAGCTGCCATGCTTGACCCCATTTGGGTCTTGTTCCTTAATGGAACCATTGCTTGACCCTGTTTGGATCCATAGTTTGTTCCTTGCTAGAACCATTGTTTGATCCCATTTGGATCCATTGTTTGATATCTTTGGATATTCATAGTTTGATACCTTCGGGTATCCATTGCTCCTGTTATCCATCCTTTGAACTAATACTTAGGCAGGCTATTAAAGATGATAAAATGTACACAAGATAAAGTAAAACATGCATTAATTGCTCCACTTATGTAATGTAAGCATGATAAATGACCTATTATTTTGATTTTCTTAAATTCCTTTCGACTATAAACTATTTTTATGAAATGAAATGTCATATTTTGTAATACATGATTGAGATTTCTCACATTAATTGAGGAAGGTTCCCGTATGAGTGTCGGTGTGAGTTGATTCCACTGATAGGATTCCACGGAGAATATATGGACCCTAAAGCATACAATATTGTACTAGAAATTATATGGACTATAACATATGCCCTAAGTTTCATGTACTGTGTTTATGAAATGCATACATGTGACATCGAGACTTTGTTTGATAATCATGATATGTAATGTTTGTTCTTTATGATCACATGCAACTCCGTTAGTTTGTTTATTTATATATGAATGTTTACACACATGTTGGCATAACGATAACATTCATTTAACCAAGTGCAATGCATGACATAAAATGATGATTGTAAGAGAATTAAGTTACCTTGCTAAGATAACATGAAGGATGTAAAGTTTATGAATCTAATATGAGAATTGTATGATATATGTGAAGTAAATATGCCTACCAGGATTACTTGTAGATGTTATATGACTTAAATATGTCCTTATACTATGAATTAGTGTCGAATGCCTATCTTATGTGGACAATGTGATTTAATGCATTAAGTGGAAATTTTGTACTATTAATAACTATGATGTCTAGACTCATGAATAAAAGGATTATAAGATGCATGATTTATACTAATGTAAGAAGAAAAGGGTAAGGTGATGGCAAAAGTAATGAATGGATAAGCTTTCAGGAAATGAGATTAGTCATATAACATTTTAGATTATTGTAAAAAAAATGGTATTCATTAGTAAGGTTAGATCACTACTTTTTGATGTTCACTGAGAAATAAACATTATGCTAGACTCATATGTTTTTCTATGATATGGTGAAAGTTTTAGATATACTCTAATTATAAGAGATTATCTATAAAGTTTTGGTTTCCCACTAAGCTTTATAGCTTAGCACGAGTTTGTTTATCCGTGTAGGTTTCAGGATAAGCTCCAGTAGATCGGTAGCTACTGTGGCTTGACCACCATTGATAAAGATGATTGGGAAAGTTACAATTGCCCTGAGGATTTCAGGATACTTTGAAGGCCATTTATGTTATGATTCTTTATCTATAAGCTTGATTATTTTATGGTGGCATGTAATTATGGCTTGTCTTATTATTTATTATTTATGTCCTGATCTTTACCAGGTTTATGGTGATGATTGATGATTATCCATGGTTAGTGAATTAGGGTGTTACAATATCATAATGAGAGAATATCGGATGACAAAAGCAAAAATAATAAACGTTTTTTGCTTGGCATTACCAATTATTTACTTGAAGTTTATAATAGAAATTTGAAATAGGAAGCATGTAAAAATATATGAAGAATTGGTTATAATATTTTTGAAAGATGTAATTAAAGTTAGTAAAGAAAATTATTTAAAAATTAGAGACACTATACCACTAGATCAAAAAACTTATTGTAACTGGTATCAAAAAACTTATTGTAAGTAGTACAATTATAATAAATAGCTTAAGCATTATATTCATTAGAACATAACAAAAAATTATTGGTATATATGTATGAAAATGTAAATATATTAGGTATTAAAATGTTCTTATTTTATTGTGTAATTTAAGCATGTGTGATAATAAAGTGTAACAATATTTTGTAATGTAATCATCTATAATTTTTATAATAATAACAGTGTATTATTACATATAATTTTGAAAAATTATTTTATAGATAAAAAATGGTTTTAAAAAATGATTATATTATAAATTTGACTTGTATTTAATTGAAAGATGAAAATATATTGATTTTATTTGCACACAGGAGGAAAAAAAGTTATAGAGCGACAGATTTTTCAAGATGATATATCTAGTGCAAATGCCATTACAAGGATATTAAGAGTTTAAAGTAAACCAACTCATCCTAAGTTGGTCTATAAAATCCATGTTGTGTTTAGTATCAACGACGTGGTTTTCAAAATTATATACAAGAGTCCAATGTATAACCGATGATCATTATTTTGAAGGTCAGTCGATTTGGTATATGATGATGACATAGATGTAATATATGATAATTTAAGCAGATGCAATGATTATAACTTGGGGGAATTAGTTATTGTAGTTGCTGAGCGAGGTGTGGGAGCTATTCGACCCATGTTTGCATCCGAATATCAATTTACAAATGAAAAATATTGAGACATGTCATCAACAATACGTAAATGAAATTGATCATAGTCAGCCAAAGCAGTTTATTACTCATCAAGATATTAAAATGTTCTCTCAATCTAATTTTGGTAGAGATGCATTACAAAATTTGGATGAAAGTTGACAACGATAATCATATAGCCACCAAGGAGATGACCTTCCTAGTTAGCCAAGATAGTCTGTTAGTCAATGAGATGATAAGTTGGCTAGAATGGAGGCTAGTATTAGTTCGGGATAAGGTCTTTTATGCCAATCAGTTAGCCAGATGCATGCTACTTATATGAGTCAACCGAGGCGGTTAATAAGTTGAAGAGTTAGTGATTTTCTTAGTAAATTGATATTTGGAATTAGATTAAAAAGTCATTATAATGATAGGAATTTTGTTAAGGGAGTAGGTGTAGAGGAAGTCACAGTTACGTACATAATAGTCAGTGCTATTTTGTTTCCCATATTCTAGATGTTAGTCAATAATGTTTTGTTTCCCATATACTTGATGTCAATTAATGACATTTTGTTTCCTACATCCCAAATGTCAAACAACGGCATTTTATTCACAAAATGCCAGATACAGCTCTCAGTTAGCCTTGACGATCTATCTATTAAAAAGATGATGAGTTACTTGGTGATAACATTTATGGTAACACTCCAAATATGGATGCAAATAAGGGATATTGATATTATCCCAATACTGTAGATTATAGAGATGAACAGTCAATTAATTTAGGAGATGAGGATAATTTTAAAGATATGCCAATGTACAATGATTATCTATCACCTAATGATGATGCAGAGCTGATACTGCAAACATGACTACAGATTGTGATGCCTCTAAATTTGGTGATGGTGACAAGTCTGATCATACACAATACTCTAGTCCCTTAGCATCCATGCATCCAAGTGGGAAGATAGGCATGGCCAACTTCTTATTTCCATCAAAGCATTACATAGAAATTAACTTCGATGCATCTCATGTTTATTTACCCGAAGATGTTCACTTTCAAACTTGGGTTGGTATCTTTGATTTATCGATTGGGTTGGTTTTTCAACAACAAAGATGAAGTAAAATCTTGTTTGAAAAAAATATACAATCATGAGAAATGTTGGCCTCAGAGTTATCGAATCTAAGCAAAATTACTAGGTTTTGAGGTGAGTTAAGGCTGAGGATGGGTGCAAATGAAGGTTAAAAGCAACAAGAAAAGGAATAAGTCCTTTTTGAACTATCATAAGATTTCAATGACCACATTCATTCCATGCTGCTAATGTTTCGATAAATCATGAATAATTGGGCTTTCAAATTATTCGCAATTACATCATAGATATGGTAAGTAAAAAACTGACTCTACTTATTAATGTTATTATTGTTGCTATTAAGTAGCAATTTAAATTTGAAGTATTGTACTATAAGGATTGGTACGCAAAAATGGGAGCCATAGAATCTATATTTGGCAATTATGTTGAGTTCTTTCATAGGTTGTAAGGTTTTTTAGTTGCTTTGCAAACTTACAATCCTAAAATTGTTTACAACTTTGTGGTACAAGAAACTCAAGACCCAGTTGTGAATCATTTTCAATGGGTTTTTTGGAGTTTTAAACTCACTGTTAATGGGTTGGCTCATTGTAAGCTGATTCTATTGATGTATGGTACCTTATTGACTAGAAAATTCCAACAGACACTTCTTGTAGCAAGCTTAGTTGATGGTAACAGCATGTTGTTTAAAAAAATCCAGTTGGACTTGGTTTATGTCAATGATTAAGAAGCATATCACTCAATGTGTGGGCATTATAGTTATATCATACCTACATACTAATATAATGGCAGTGTTTTAGGATGAAAGAAGTGGCTGAAAGGAACCTTTATCCTTTTCATAGATTCTATTTGCATCATTTTGTTAGTAATTACAGCACCCACCACAGGTATCCAATAATAAAAACTTTTCTTTACAAGGCTGGTAAGCAAAAAAAATTTAAAATTATTTATTCAAATCAATTACATTATAATATAGTGTTAATCCATACTTGTATAGTGCATATTTTCAAAGGCATAAGTTCAAGTAGCAAATAGATGAAATTAAAGACCTTGACCAAAATTCCTACAACTGGGTGATGAGGATATTCTTAGAGTGTTAGACATTATCTGAGGACAACGGGTATCGATATGGCCATGCCACAACAAATATTGCTTAGAGTGTCAATAATGCTTTGAAAGGTGTTCGTATGATGTTGATTATTGCGATTGTTGATCATGTTTTTGGTCGTTTAGTAAAATTTTATGATCAAAGGAGGGATATATACATGAGTAAAATGGCTAAAAGATTATGGTTCACACTTATATTTGTTAAAATTATGACCAAGTATGCTAACAAGACTTGAGGACATATATTGATTGATTATGATAATCACTACAAATTGTACAAGGTAATAGCATGTAGAGCACCAGAGGTCAGTATTTAGCCTAACACTTATATATTGAGTCTTGATAAACATAAATATGAGTGCAGTAAGTTCCAAAAAAACAAAAATACTTTGTTCACACACCATTACAGCTTGCATACACAGGCATCTTAATATGTTCCAATTTGTTGAGGACTATTATAGCATTATAAAGGCATTAAAATGCTATGATGAGGAATTTTAAACTATGGCACATAAAGCATACTAGCTCGAGTATTATTCTGATGCCCCAAGAAATACCCTAGAAGGATTAGAACATGTTTATATATATATGGTAGTGCATAAGAGTGGTAATGGTATAATGAGGACATGATTGGTATTTATGTTAGTGTTAATGGTATGTAAGTAGTTGTATAATTAGTAATTATACTTTTAAAGAGGGATTAATTTGAAAGAATAAATGATGATTTGAAATAATTAGTAAATAAAAAGTTAAAGAGGGAATGAAATCAAATTAACCAAGGACCAAAAATAATAACTTAACGGAAATTGACACCTAGACTTCTAGAAAGGATAGGAAGCCTTTTTTGAGGTAGATTTTTTTCTGCCCTTAAAAGGATGGCCAGCCATTCTTTAGCCTTAAGACTACCAGGTTACCAAATCTCTCAATTTCATCTTCTTCCTCTCTTAAGCTTCCCAAAATTTAACTCTTGATTGGAAAAGAATTTGCAGATGGTAGAGAGAGAGAAGGCTTATTGCATTTACATGTAAAGGTTGGCAAAAGTCAGTCCTTCTCCTATAATTTCTTTAAATACATGCTTTGAATTGAGTAGTTAATAGATAAATGATGAAGAAATGATGTTTTTGTGAGATTAATTGGAGAAAATTCAAAAGCAAGATCAAGAAGATGTAGAGTAAGAGAGGAAAGGGATAGGCTTCAAAAGAGGTATAAAAGTTTGATGATTATGTATTTATGTTTGATTTAATTGCTGGAATACATGTTTAAGTGTTCAAATGATATGTGGATAAGTGTTAGAGTTGAAAATGTGCACAAGTAAAAGGGTTTTTGAGAGAGGGTTATTAGTTGGTGAAATCTAGTGTAGGATATAAGTGACCTAAAAACAATATATTACCTATAACTAGAGTTATAGAGCTCCAATTGGGGTGATTCAAATTGGAGAGTAGACTAGACTCATAGATCTAGAATTTGTATGAAAAATCTAGAACATAAGAGTGTTAAAATAAATTTCTAAGTGGAGTGATAGCTGTTGCCCTATCATCCAAAGCAGTCTATAGTATTTTAGTTATATCTCTTGATTTATAAGTCTAAATGGTTTGGATTTTAATTCTATAGAAACTAAAGATATAAAGGAATAAAATTCTAGAAGAACATTTTGCTAATTCTGGCTAGAAATATGTTAAAACTGTAAAATAAAGTGAACCAGGGAACCTTATCTTGTTACGAGTCGATACCGCTTATGACAAGTCAACACGCTTAACCTCTATCACGAGTCAGCACCACCTGTGCCAAGTCGGCACAGACCTAGCTTCAAACAATTCTTAAATGTTCATATAACCTTACTAACACGTATATAGGGTCAATACATGATAAAATGGCTTGAAATGAATGGTTTAACATTGAAGCATGTAATTTAATAATGAAATGTTAAGTGATTAATGCATGTATATATAGATTTTAAATGTGTTATTGTTGTTTACAGCCTTAAAGCATACATGCATGGTTTATATTTTGAATAAATGAGTATAGTTGCTTGTTTTTAAATGAATAGTGTTAAATGCCCATAAGTGTGTTTATTGACATGAAATTATAATAAAATGTAATTGACATGAGTGATTATATGAGCGAAATGTATTATATAATGAAGTAATTTAGTGAGAGACTTTCATTTAGAGCCTGAATTAGATATAGATGTGGACATATATGGAATAAGAAATATCCTTCGGGTATCCTAGTGATTTTATATTCATAATGCCTAGTGATTTGATACCTTTGGGTATCCTAGTGATTGTACCTTTACGATGCTTAGTGATTCGATACCTTTAGGTATACTAGTAATTGCACCTTCGTGGTGCCTAGTGAATCAATACCTTCGGGTATCTTAATGATTGCACCTTCGTGGTGCTTAGTGAATCAATATCAGGTGTTTTGGCAATTGCACCTTTGCAATGCCTAGTGATTCGATACCTTCGAATATCTTAGTGATTACACCTTTGTAATGCCTAGTGATTCGATACCTTCGAATATCTTAGTGATTACAACTTTGCAATGCCTAGTGATTCGGTACCTTCGGGTATCCTAGTGATTGCACCTTCATGGTGCCTAGTGAATCGATACTTTTGGGTATTCTAGCGATTTCACCTTCGTGGTGCCTAATAAATCGATACCTCCGGGTATCCTAGTGATTGCACCTTTACGGTGTCTAATGATTTGATACCTTCGGGTATCTAGTGCTCACAATTATCCACGCCTATATCGAATTCAAGCTGTAAAAGTTATGATATAATTAAAAAAGTGTTAGAGATGGGCATGATTTAGAAGATCATTAATCTATTGACACAAATATTAATGTTGAAATTGATGATTGTGTACATTTAGCATATATGTAATGTAGCTAATGTATATGTGAAATTGTGTGTGCAATGATGGTAATGCTATATGTTTATGTGATGGTTAAGACGTGAAGTTTTTATTCTCGAGCCCTAAAACCCATGGATTTAAATATTTGGTTTAAATTAATTATGTAAATAAGTTTCTTAACTTATTGTTCAATTAATTTTGTAGATCTATATTGATTTTTTTAGTTTCTTTCTCTAATTCAATATTATAAATAATTGTTAATTAATTATAAATTTGCTAACTAATTTTGTTAATTAATTTATTATACTAGTTGATAAGTTAATTGCATTGTCATGTAATTTTATGAGTATTTGTTAGGTTAATTTTATTATTTTACTAATTTTGTTCATTGTTTGTTTAATATGTTAAATTGTTAATTAGCTTAATATATTAGTCTATTTACTAATTAATTGGTAATTGGTTAATTTAATTATGTGAATTTATTATATTAATTATTGTTCTATTATGATAATTTGTTAATTAGTTTAATATATTAGGCTATTTACTAATTAATTGGTAATTGGTTAATTTAATTTTGTGAATTTATTATATTAAATATTGTTCAAATATGTTAATTAATATTGGTTCTATTAATTGTTTTTTAAGTGTTTTTTAATTTGTCAAATATATTGATTTAATTTATTTATATATTACTTTTATATAATTTTTAATTAGTGTTTTGTTTTACGTGTTATTTAAGGTTTTTTGGTATATTTTTTTAGCCAAAAATATTTTTTTCCTTAGTTGCTTGTGAGGTCCTTTAGCGACACTTTAGGGACGCCTTAGCGACGCCTAATTGTTCCCGTCGCTAAAGGGTCTTTTCTTTAATTGGCCTTTTCTGCTTTGGATATTAAGCGACAGGATTTTATGAAGACGGATAAAATACTCGTCGCTAAAAGTTCCATTCACTTTCCGTTCACCCCCACCCACGCCTCTATCACGTCACTCCTTTTCCTTTTTTTTTTTTCTCTTTTACTTCTTTCTTTGGTCAATTTTCATTTTCATTTTCATTTTTATTAATTAATTTTATTTGTTTTAGTAAATTAAATTTTTTATTTTAAATTATTATTATTATTGTATTGTTAATTTTATTAGTATTTTTTATTGTCGGCTTTATTATTATATTATTAATTATCATTATTAATGTGAATATTAATATTAATGTTAATATTAATATTATTAATATTAATATTATTATTATTATTATTATTATTATTATTATTATTTAATGTTAGTTGTTGTTGTTGTTATTATTATTATTATTATTATTATTATTATTAAATGGTGTGAATTTTAAATATTGTTATTATTAATATTTTTATTATTTTAATGATAATATTCATTATCACTATTAGAAATATTATCATTAATAGTATTATTTACTTTTATTATCATTTTTTATTATATACTAACTATATTTTCTTAACATATTTTTTATATGTATAATTTTCTTCCTGAGTCAGGCTGGAGAATATGATGAAACAGGATAACTTAGGATTTATTTTTTATTTATTTATTTTTGGACCTATAATATTATTTAATGACTTTGATTATCTGTAATAGATAGTAAAAATAGATTTTTACATGCTTTAACTAAAAATTACACCAAAACCAATTCTATTTAATTAAAATGACTTTTTCTCATAAAATGGATCAATATCCTATTTTATTCCAAAAATCACATAATGGAATTTCATAAACATGAATGAGAGAACTGATGTTCCCAATTCAATCAATAATCCGATTTAAGCATAATTTACTTATATACTATTCATGTTTTTTTAAAATAAATATTTTTCATTTGAACGATGAGTTAAAAACCCATCAAACGATTTATATAAATTTGAGTGAAATTTTTCTATAATAAAAGGATCAATGTCTTGATTTTCACTTGTAAAATAACATGCAAATTAAGAATTTTTCTTTACAACTACAAATGATTTTCTATTTAAAATTGACTAACATAATTCTTTTTTCTAAAGCCGCAAGGGATCAACTATCCCTATTTTACTTCAAAATACATCGAAGATGCATGTCTTTTGTAAATATGCATGCAAGGACCAACGTCCTCATCAAAATTAACATCATGAACTAATTTTCAATTTATGTATGATTTATCTTTACATTTATTATTTTATTATTTAATACTTTCAAATGCTATCCTTTACCACTTCCTTATATGTGTGAGTGTGGCTTTCTTTTCTATTCATGATAACTTGTGTGAGAAAAGAGATAAAATAAATTAATCATTTAAACTTGTTTATATAATATTAACTAAAGGTATCAATAGGAGTGAAGTTCGAACTATATCTGATTTCGACATCATAAGGTATAAAAATCACTTTTCAAAGTTTTATTAAGTGGTAACTCCTAGAATAAAATGCCTTATGATGCTCAGCAGATGCTTCGTAAATTAGTCATTAGCAAATAAGTTAGGATACCTCAAACATTATTTCATCCTTTTGGGGATTTGAAGCATTACATACCTTGTTGAATTATTGCTCATTGCGAAGCGATTAATTTTCACGAGTTAATTGAACCTTAATCCCATCTTGAGTCCTAAAAATGGGCTTTTAAGAATAAATCGGATGCCTAAGGGGTTAGATGCGCGTCACGATGATAACTCCACTAGGGACCATGAGATTTTTCTTTGAAAGTACCTTTGGTTAATTTAATGTAAATGAGTTTAGAGATGAAAGGGACCAAGATAGCCTCAAGTAATTTTTAAAGATGAAGGGATTTTGGTTAAAGAATCATCATTCCTGACCATTGAAGATGCCAAAATCATAAAGATTGTCAAAAAAGAAACTTAAATGACATAGATCAACAAGTACGTGCAAATAGGATTTCTTTTTATTATTCCTTGATCAGAGATTATTTATATAAAAAGGCTTATAGCCATTTATGGTTGAAGTGCTTATCTAAAGAAGAAGCATATTATATTCTTAAAGAGATTCATGAAAGCATATACGGAGCACACGAGGCATTAAGAGCCAAGGTATGAACGTTTTACATACAAGTTATTTTTGGCCTTCCATCTTTAAAAATGCCTAGAAAATTATGAAGTGTTACCTCAGTTTCAAGTTTATATAAGAGTTATAAGGAAGCCAACTACTAATCAACAACCTATTGGGATTTCCTAGCCCTTTAATTAGTAAGGTCTAGATATTTTGGGAGCATTTTCCTAAAAAGGCAGCAAATGAAATTTGTTCTTGTTGCTGTTGACCATTTTTCCAAATGGATAGAAGCAGATTCCAAGGCAATCATCACATTAGCAAGGATTAAGAATTTTATCTAGAAGGAAGTCATTTGTAGGATTGGCTTTCCAAAAGTTTTCATAACTAACAATAGTAAATAGTTCGACAGCTTTATCTTTCCAGGGTTTTACAGTGATCTAAAGATACAGTTGAGATTTGCATCAGCTGCTCACCCTTAAACTATGGAGATGATAGAAGTATCTAACATAACAATCCTTAAAGGCTTAAAGAAAAGACTAGGAGATGTACAAGGAAATTGGACAAAGAACATAATAGTGTTCTTTGGTCTTATAAAAGTTCTCCTAGATTGAGAACAAGCCAAACACCTTTCTCCTTGGTTAGCTTGCCATCATTTAGAATTGAATATTTCTTTGAGGAATAAAATTCTAATGAAAGTAAAATAAAGCTAGACATGCTCGAAGAGAAGAGAGAAAATGTTAGTGTTAAAATAGTGGCAAATAAGTAGAGAGTCACCCAATACCAAAATGCTAGAGTTAAGCTTAGAAGTTTTATGGTCGAAGACCTAGTTTTATGAATGGTAGAGATTGGGTGAGAAAAATTAAGTGTGAAAAAATTGATGCCTAATTGGGAAGGTCCTTTTGAAGTTGCAGAAGTAATTGGCATTAGTACTTACAAACTATGCAATTTGGATGGGCAAGGCTTCTTGAGAACATGACATATGGAAGCCCTCAAGAGATATCATATTTGTTGATGATTGTTCAATCATCTAAATGGATAATATTTTATGTTGCTGGTTAAATGAATGTATTCACACGTAATTTATCAATGAAAAATTATTCTCCGATCAAAATGAGAAACCTACAAAGGCTTGTTCTTTATAAGTTACTCTATAAACTTACAAGTTATTATCTTTGATAACTTATAAGTTATGATGGTTGTGAGTTGCTTCTCACATATTATAAATTTGATCATAACTTTTAAGTAAGTCATACAGATCACACTTATAAAAGATACATCATTCATTAATTGTTGCTTCAACATGTTTAAACTAACAAAGAAATTATACGAAATACATAATTTTTTATGGGTCATTCACATGCTTATTAAAAGATGCATTTCACTTAATCTGATATAATATGATAATATTCAAAATGTACTCACAAAAAGGAAAGGATAAGTATATTCAAATTTAAACAAAATATATGTACAAAAAAAAGCATTATTTACGATTAAAATTCAAAGAGTGATCCTTAATCTATGTTGTCTAGATTGGGTTGATTCCCTCTTGGCTCTTGATCTTTCAGTACGCCCTCATTATAGATAAGTGGATCACACTATATGTCCTCTTTGTGTTATTCCTTATCATCTTCTAGTAATTAAGGCAAGGCATTGGGATTAGATAGGAAAGAAAAATTGAATGCAGGGAACTTATCTTCATAGGCCATCTAAACCCACTCTAAAATCTCCCTCTAAGCCCTACCAATCTCTTCTAGTAGTTAAATTCTTGGATCCTTAAGCTCTTTGGAGTGCAAAGAGCATAGTAATTTTCCTTCTCTTCTAGTGTCTCTTGAATTGACTTTAAGGACACAATCTATTTATAAGATTGGTCCATTCAACCTCCAGTGCAAACTCCCTAGTTTTGAGTTTGGTATTTTTAAATGTAAGTCCGATAACCTCTAACTCTTTACCTCTTAGCCCTGTCATTCTCTAGCTTTAACATATCAAATTTAGATCGAAGAGAAGAAAGGCTAGCTTCATGCACCGATCTAAACCTGACCAAAGCCTTTTTGTGCTCCCTTATGAGCTCATCAAAAGTGCTTTTATGTTCCTCCCTTCTTGTTAAAGATAGCCTCAGATTGTTTAAGGTCATATTCAATTTTGTCGCTAGCTTGATCCTAATCTAAAAACTCACTGACCATACATCGGATCCTTTGAGCAACCTAAAAAATAAAGCAATACAACTTGGATAAACCTAGTTGTTAGTGGACTAAAACATTGAAAAAAGAGTTTTAAAGCAATTACCATCAAAGATGGGATGCACAAATTGGATCCCATTTTTTCAAAGAATGTCAGAAAGTGAGAGTTGGTTATATGCTTCTCCAGCGACAATCCTTTAGTGACATATTTACCAAGGTGCTGGTTCTTTCACTAGCCTTATCCCTATAATAGCTAGTTAAAATCTCGTTAATGGGTACTGGAGAAAGGCCCAGATGACTTTTGCCAAGCAGGTTGAGGGGCAGAAGAAGAAGGCCCCATATGTGATTGGCATCGCAAAAGGGTGGGCAAGAATGGAGATGATAGGGAGTAGAAGCGAGAGCACTTGATGGATCAAGGAGTCAAGTCTCTACTACTGCCACCTCTTGACCCTCCATAGAAGTTGCTGATGGCAGAGCTTCATGTTGAGAGGCTAGAGGTAAATCATCAGTAGGTTGATCCTCAATCACAATTACTGACTTTAATGCTGCAACATTGGGTTTTCTTGTATTTTTAGCCCCCATCTAGGTTGTAGTGTCATTGACTCCCGCATTAACTTTGGTAAAAGCAGTGGTCTCCTTTATTTTATACCTCATCATAGAAGGTTGATTTTGGCTCTCAGCAGTAGCCTTCCTCTTAAGTTCGCGAGCAACCTTTACCTCATTCTTCCTTCTTAGCTCGAAAATCACCTTGGCCACTCTCTTTTACCTTCCTTATCAACCATCTCTTCTACAAATAGAAAGAAATAAAATAGATAAGAAAAGTTAGATCATATTTAAAAAGGAAAAAATTAAGGTTACATACAAAAGAATATGCAAGAGAAGGAAAAAATATGGATCAAACTCACCCTCTTTCACTTTTTTTTTTCTCTTTTAGAAGTATGGGCAGCACACTCAATAATATGTTGGAGTCTAATGGACCTCTGTTCTGATTTACCATAGAGAGCAAATTTTTTATATCCTTCTTGAAGGCATATTTGCTAATAAACAAGTCCTCTACATTGATCGACCTGTCAAGCCCAAATTATTATTGATAGTCAACCCATTAAGGCATCTATTAATAGGTCCAAAAGAGGTAGGTGTCATGGAGTCGCCATCCAATAGATCATTGAAAAATAATTCTTGACCTTTTTGATATCCAAATAGAGATCGATGTTCAGGACATCACTCTTATTAGGCATCTTGGTTAGGTATTATTTTATAATTAAATTTATACCTAGTCTCCTGCCCTCTCTTACACAATGCAAAAACGTAGAATTAAATAAATATGCCAATCACATAAATAAAGCAATAAAAAATAATAAAGTAAATCTATTTAATTATTAAATAAGAAAATTGTCCCATAACAACAACAAAGTAATATCGATACATAAATAAGGGTGTTAGTTTTGAATTGGAAACATTGGTCCCCTCATGTTTTATTTTGCAAAAATTATATTTTTATCCTTTGTGGATTTAGGCTAAAAATTGGACATTGATTCATGTTTTGAAATAAAACCTAATTGATTTAATATAAAACATTTTAATGCCTTTTATTTTATCTTGCACATAAGCCTTTTTAACTAACTATTACATCCCGAAAAATAATACATCCAAAATGAAAATGTCAAATAAATAAATAATAACGAAAATTAAATAATAAATAAATAATAAATGATAAAGAATAGTTAATCGAGATAACCAGGGAGTGAAGATGGTGATCAACTTGGAAACACGACTTATGCAAAAAAAACATAAAATCCTCCGTAACAATGGTATTAAATACTAAAAAAATCACATTAAAAAGATAAATTAATTAGTATTTTTAAATAACACAATAAAAATAATCACAAATTTATTTTACACAAACAAAATGCACTCAAGTATATAATATCATCGTACAGAATTTGAATCACATCAAATAATGCACAAACTTGATACAAAATGAATAAATTGCATAAAAGATACATAAATGTATGAAAATACCTCAAAATGCCCAAAATACACCCACTGATGCCCAAAACCAAGTGATGGATGGCCACAAGCCAACGAGGGATGGGATAAAGAGATAAGCTAGCGATGTCTTATCTATTGAATGACAGATGGCCGTCTGTCAAGTCATCTTCCTATCCATCACCTATGAACAAAACTAGAATACAAAAACTTATGACAAAAATGCAAGAAATCATGCAAAATAAATTTCTAACCCTAAACATGCATTTATGGGGTCCTAAATCATGTCAAAATCAAATTATAACAACAAATCATGTATAAAATACATTAAATTAAAAAGAATAAAAGAGAGCTTTAAAATACATAACAATAAAGGAATCCAAAGATTAATCGTGCTTCTAACATGCTTTGAAACCTGTGTTCGAATCGCATCTTAATTAATCATGCATATTCATTCGAATATAGTAATTAAGACATATTAATTAACATCAAACAACCATTTGATTATGCATAATGAACTAAAAAGAGAAAAAGTGAGAATGACCTTAGAATATTACCTTCAGGAGATATTCTGACTTTACAACTCGTGTAGTCCAGATCTCTACCCTAAATCGTGATCACCATTTCTAAAAGAATGTAATGAAATTCATTATGTATGTGTGTGTTTCAAGCAAGGATTGCTAAAGTAAAAGTTTCGAGAGAGAAAGAAATTGAGTCTTTTATTTCTGTAAAATGTCTCTCTAAAGAAAAGTGATTCCCCCTTTTTCAAAATCTTGAATTTTGGATTTTATACCTAGGCAAGAGTTTGAGTTATATTCCAACTCAAAACTCCTAAATCTGAATATAATTCCCCTAAAAATCTAGAAAAAAAATCCCTTTGAGATAAAAATTGCCTTTTTGAAAATCCAAAAACATAGGAAATTTGAGTTTCGAGTCGTGGATGGGTGTCCCTTAACTAGGTGGCCATCCCTCAGCACTAAACCTAGAATTTCCCAAAATACCCCTTTTTTGGCCTATGTAGGAGAGAGACCTACAAACAGGTGCCTCTCAGGTGACAAACAACCATCACCACCACTAAAGATTCTAAATAAGGTTTTTATGCATATTTTGTTAAAACACTTGAAAATATTTGTAAATACTTAGAAAATATGAAAACCTTTGAGAGAAATATGGAAAATTCATGATCGAAGCTTCGAGATCCAAACCTGTTGTCAGCAATATGTTATTTTCTCATCATTAGGTAACCCTAATCTAGGTTGTCTTAGGTCACAATGTCTATAGCTACCCCTAATTTTAAGGAGATGGTGTATTGATGCCAAAGTAAGCCAAAATTCAGAGTAAAAAGAAAATGACGTGTACTTGAGGTGTTGAATCTCTTAGTTGATTAAAATACAAACCTACTTCTAAGTTAGTGAGTCTCTTAATTTGTTAGGTATTTATCATCAGCTTATCGACATGTTAACCCTAGTTCAGGTTGTAAACATCAGTTTATCGATGTGTTAACCTTAATTTGGATAGTTAACATCAGTTTATAGATGTGTTAATCCTAGATTTGGATAGTTAACATTAGTTTGTCGATGTGTTAATCCTAGATTAACTATTTGATTAATGCTTCGGGCATGCAGAATCGGGATAAGTTGATTAACTCTTATTTTGAATGCATCTTATTAGCACCTAGAGCATACAAAATTGAGATGACTAGATGATGAATGATTAGCACCTAGGGCATACAAAATCAGTATTGTTTGAATGCATTTGAATAATGTCCGGCGCATGCAAAATTGAGATGACTTGATGAAGTCTGTTTGGTGTCAGGTTGTTTGACCTGTAAAATGCAATAGGCTTTGAGTAATGTTTCAATATTGTTCATTATGGACTGACCTTTATGTTGACTGGTATTTTCGGTGGGTGTATTGTCCTTTCTTAAAGAGATATGCTTTTGGGAAGGTTTCTAGCAAATATGCATATGTGAGGAATCGCTGAGATGCTAGAAGCCATTCTGGTAAATATGTATCTGTGAGGAATCACTAAGATGCTCGGGAGCCTTTCTAGTGTGATTTTTACCGACTATGTCATCACTCTGCAGATTGGCATCAATATAGGGAAAACCATCATCGTCAAGGCATGTGGATCCCCACTTTGTATCTTTTCAAAAATTACATTGTTATCAGGCTTTTGCTTCTTATCCAATAGTTTCTTATTGTCAACATCAACCTTATGATTCCCTATGTTCATATCAAAAAATCTCATGCTCCAATAAAAGGTAAAGGTAGCTCCAGTTCATAGCGAATGAACCCTTCAAGATATAAGGAACATCCTTTCAGTGTTTGAGAATGTCCACACTTCTCTTCGTTGTGAATTTCTTTCATTTCAACCAGTTCGGTAACTTTTTATAAAGAAGAATGCCTATATTCCCCTTCTGTTGAAAGAGCAGATGTGTGGGGGTTCTCAGTACCTGCTGTAAAAAGTACTAAATATTAGCGCTTTGTTTATTGAATTTGGCCTTTCGGGCTTCTTCTTTTCTTTTGCTATTATTTCCCTTTTCTCTCTTATCATTATTTGTTGTTATATTTTTGCCATTTTATTTGCATATTTTATTGTCAGTTTCATCCCTTTTATTTTACTATTCAATTTCAAATGCCAAACATAAATGGAAGCAAAAATAAATGTAAAATAAATACACAAGATGAATAAATACATGTTTTAATTTTGTATACATCAAATTTTGTTGAACAAAACAAAAACTCCCTAAATACAATATAGCCTACTAAGGCGAATATGGTGCTCTTCGGTAAGCTAACCCTAGTGGAGGTTTAGGAGCTAGTTCAATAGCCTAAGGTGCTACCAGTGGCCGCTCTCTTACCTACTCGAATACAAATTTGAAGCCAGGCAGTGCTGATGTTAAAGGCTATAGGACCTATGCTATCACCCCTATTAACTTCTCTGATGCCTGTCCTACCTCAAGAATGGCTCTGAAGTGGCACCCTTAGGTACTTTATTAGGTCTCCCCTTTGGTCCCCAATGTACCTCTTAAGTTGCTTACCCATCTCTACCATAGCCTATCTACCTCTAAGAACCTTGCCCTCGATGCGGTCCCCCTACTCTCTAATTTGAGTGAGGGATCCATCTGTAACTTGTAAAGATTCATTAAATATATAGCCTGTAGCCACTATGTCAGCTCTAAGACCCCATACTTCATCTTGCAGAGTCTGTATAGCAGTTTGTAATGCTTATAAGGATTACACTACTATGAGTATAGTTTGTAATGTCTAGTCCTGACATCTGTTAGCATCCTTTAGCACTATTAGTCTCCTAGAAATGTCATTAGATGGAGTGGCTAAAGGTGCTTATGCTGACGATGGTGGAATAAATAGTGGAGGAGCTATCGATGTAGATGCCCCAGGATGCTTATAAGGTGGAAAAGTTGAAGAAGTAAATGCTCTAGGATGTCCATAAGGAGAGAACCTCCCTAGCCTTGTAGCTGGAGACCTCTGATGCCTGATGGGAGACTTGAGGTGCACTGGAAGCTGTGGTGATCCACCCAGAAGATCCTGTATGTCAATCTGCATATCAAACTCAAAATCTGAGTCCATCCTTGCCCCCTATAGCTCATGCGGCTCGTGAGTCTTATCTTCCCAATACTTCTACTAAGGTTGCTATGCTAGAGGTACCTATGGCTCTGCTGGTGCCTTCTATGGTGGCTCATCCTGCATATCCCCCTCTACAGGTGCCTTTGGAACTATAAGGTCAAAACCATACCTTTGTTTGGTCTCTGGTACAGTTAGCAGCCTATACTCCCCCTCTTGTCCCTCCATGGGCTCGACCACACTCATACTGACTACTTCCTGCAAGTTGAAGTACATGCCTTCTGGGATGGGATCACCAAAGTCACTCTCGCATGCCCCCAACGACAGCAGCAACTGAGTAATGATGCCTCTAACACAAATTTGAGTCCCAAGCTGAGTGCCTACTATGACTAGTGTTGCAATGATCTCATACATAATATCTATGTGTCTACCCTCCTGCATACCCCATAAACTGGTGACATGTAACACCCTTACTATAACGGTCTAACGGATTTAAGCGATTAAGCCGAAACTTTTTTTTCAAATCATATACTGAATCTTAATTAATCTATTAATCACATATTCTTCTCATCCGTAAAGATTTCAAATCAAACTTGCCGACAAACCTATAACTATCATATTTACTATTTATTTAATAAAATTTCGACAATTTAATGCCTTAAAAACCTGCCTACTGTTGCGACCCTAGCAAGTGTACTAGATCGACAAGTAATAAAGTGGGGTATAGTTAGGACCCTCAATATCGAACCCAAGGGAAATGTGTGTGTGAAGACTGTGAAGATTAATTGTATGCTAAAGAATTCCCAATTGTTTGTGTGTATGAGTTGTTTGATTTATATAATGTAACTTTAAAGCTTAAGTATGTAATGTAGAGAAATTTAAATTCAGTGTATTAAATTCTGAAAAATTAGCAAATGTAAAAATCTATAGAAATCAAGTGTTGCTCGGGTTCACTTATCCACCCTATACCCAAATGTGAATAAATTTTTGCACAAAAGTATACATGAATGAACTCGGAATAACCCTTCTTAACCCAAGCGTCCCATTTCGGAGTTAGCTATTCTAGTTGCTAAACGTCCCATTCCGGAGCCAGCCCAACAACTAGCCTAAACCCGGGTCTAGAATCCTAAGTTCGGTCTACCGTCCCATTCCAGAGCCAGGCAACCCGAAACCCATCTATTTCACTCCCTACTCTAGTTTTAAAATCACAAATACCACACATCTAGAGTCCCATTTTGGAGCCATCCAAAATAGATGATATTCATGATAGAAAAACTGAGCAAAATCATTCATAAACTCCAATCTATTAGGCTCAATACCTATCAAGACATATGATAAACACCATTCATCTATGGATATAAAATAACTTAATAGATCGAAAAATCAATGATAAATAAATAAGTACTTGTGAAATAGACCATCCATTCATGTAAAAATCAATTTGAGTTCAAGATTCACATTATGAGTAGGTGATTCAAAGATCCCCAAGCAACAAAAAAGACTACTCACAATCCATAATAAAATGAAAAGAGAAAAAGATAGAATAACCTCTGAAATTCATGGTGAAGAAAATCCAGCTGAATCCAAGCCCTTCAATCTCTTTCTCCAAAGCTTACAGGAAAAATGAGCTTCAAATATGTAGATCTATACTTGTAAACTATATATCTATGTTTAATCTAAGTGTTTTTGTGTAAATCCCACTATTTTCAAGTATATCTATGTATTTATGTGTGTAAAATAAAACAAAGAGCTCAAAGAGAGAAGAAAGAAACCCTAAAACCTAAAAATTACCCAAAAACTACCTCTCTCCCGATTTTTCAGAAAACTCTGCCTTATAAAGGTCAACATGGGTCACGGTTACTACCAAATCCGTGGTAACCGTGACCTCTAATGAAAAACCCTCTTTTGATTAAAATGGGCCACGGTTACTACTAAATCCTTAGTAACCGTGAGATTGCTCGGAGCTGAAATTCAAAATTTGGTCACAGTTACCATGAAATTCCTAGTAACCGTGAGATAGTTCTCATCTTCATTCTGGACTGAAAAATTGCCTGCCTCACGGTTACTAGGAAATCCTTAATAACCATGAGATGCTTCTCTTCCTGCTTCTATATTAAAAACTCCATAGGTCACGGTTACCAGCCTATCAAGTACAATTGCCATGCTAACCGTGACAAGCTTCAAAACGGTGTGTTTTGATAGAATCATGGGTCACGGTTACTAGAAAATTCCTGGTAACCGTGAGGTACCTAAAAATCACAAAATTCTATCAAAAACTCTAAAAAAAATCACACAAAAAACTAGAATTAACTGAGAATCGGATAAATTATTAAATTCTAGTAAAAACAAATCAAAAGATGCTAAAAGATCAATGAAAACTAGACTCAAATTAAACTAAAACTAAATACTGAAATTGAGTTATAAAAATACCCCACACTTAGACTTTGCTTGCCTTAAAGCAAATGAATTATCCACAATCTTGAAAAACTCAAGACTTCAATTCAGAACAGGAAAAATTAGAAGTGCCAGAACAACACTTAGCAGAAGTCACTCAGAAGAAAAACTTCATCAAAAAGACTCAAATTGATCTATATCAAACAATTTCTCGTGTGTGTGTGTGAGGCTAAAACAGATTTATTTTCCTTCAAAACCAAAACTACCAGTGAATTCCAGCAATCAAGCAAACATAGAATTATGACAATTTTGTGTTTGCAACTTAGAATAGTAATAAGCCTCTCCTTTAGCACCTGAACCACAAGGGTCATCTCCACTAAACAATTTAGAGCAAAATAGGATCACCAGGGCTTACATTAAGGTTGTAATGGGGATAAGGCAAAGGTTTCAAGAATTTTATAAGTTAGCAATACAGAATTAGCCACACTATCCAGAAACACAACCCACCTAACTTTCTCAAGGAACTTCTTCAAAATCCATACCCTATCATCATAAGAATGAAAAATTGATCTTAGGACATTAGTTGGATTCTCAAAATTGTAGGAAGTAAGATAAATGACACTTCCTATAAATGCCAGGTACCCCACACTTATTTTCTGCAATCATGAATCAATTAAAATTTCTGCAGCATTACAACTGATTTTTTTTAGGGTACTAAAAGCACTAATTGTTTATCATCCTTGTCCCAAAATATTTAACACGTTTAAGCTCAACAATTCCTAAAAATTTATTCAACTTCCCCCTTTTTAACTGACAATCATAAATTCATCAAACCCGACATGCAAATTTCATTACCCAACCTAGAGTGGCCAATTCCAAAATGGGAAAGACAAAAGCATTTGGGCTATATGGTTAAGCATTAGTGCAATAAAAAAATGTAGTACGCTTTTAGCATACCAATTAAGCTCAAAGGGGCTAAAAATGGTAAAATTTACTAAGGGTAGGTCAAAAGTCATTTAAAAGTTGGTTACCAAAGAAGGCTGCCTGGGTTATATCCTAAACCTGCATAAATTGAATATTTGTTTCGAAGGGTGATGAGAAAGGTTCTAGCTATTCCAAAATTCCTTCACTTAACTGCTTTCACTCACTGGATTTTTATTTATTATTATTAATTAATTTATTTAGCCTAATGTGCTCATTGAATAAGAAAATTGAATGATATATGATTAAATGAGATCAATTTAAAGAAGAAACTCTTTACTGAACAAACTACTGCTCTTCGGCTATCCAGTCTTTTCAACTTATCAGTTCAAAAACGAGTTTAAGCTAATTCAATTCAAGATTAACTGGCAGCTCAAGCTAAAGGTAAGGTGATTAATAACTCAATGGAAAAAAAACTTAAATTAAGGATTTTAGAACAAAACAATCTACTTAAAGCCAGAAGGAAATGCAAAACATAAAATAAATTCACTTGAAGCAAAACAAACTCCATTAACTCAACACAAACGAACATTCGCAATGCAAAAATTTATAAAGAAAGACTAAACAACTGAAAAAAATTAAAAAGAGTTATGGTTCAAGAGTTTCACAATTTCCACCATTTGAATCCCAGATTGTTCCTTTGAATAGATAATATGCACAAAGCAATCTTTTCGCAAAAAAATTAACTTCCAATAGTTGTTCAAATTTCCACCAAATTTACACAATTCAAAATCATCAAATATCAACAAAGGGAAAATATATTCTCCCACCCCACACTTCAAAACCTGCTGTCCTCAGCATGGGGCAAACAAAAATTTCAAAAGAGATAGGGGGGAAGGGACTTCCTGCTCAAGAGTGCGGAGGAACTTGGGAATCAAGCCGGGCGTTCAAGGCAGCCAATGCTTCAATGATTTGCTGTTATTGATGCTTGAATTCCTCTTGGTTAGTAGCCAAAATGTCTATATGGTCCATCAAAGTAGTGTATTGAACGGAGGACAAAGTGACTGAATCGTGATTCGGGGCAGGTGGAGGATGACACAGGCTGCGCTCCATCTTATCCAAGTATTCTTCTATGCTAGTTAGCCTGAACCCATGCTCCGTAGTCACATCATCAACCATTATCTTCATGTTCTTCAGCATCTTGGCATCAATGTAAGCAGCTGCAGGGAGGCTTTTGTCAATATCCAATGGATGCCTGAAATTTCTGGCAATCATGGTCACCCATCCACCAAAGGAGATCTTCTTCACTTTAGTCAATTTTTGTTGCATCTCCTCAAGTTTATTCCAGCAATGATATGCTCCATTGATGCGGCAATGTCGAACCATGCAAGAAAGTATGAGAGCCTCTGGGAAATTGATCTGCCCTACACTCTGCACATGAGACATGAAAGACATGAAAAAGAAGCGATGTAAAATTCTCAAAGCATGATCCCGCAGTAAATGAGATTTAGTGGTGCCGGCCACATAAAGGCCTCTAATCAGCGGGTCTCTTATGTCTTCCCAAGCTCTATCTTTTGAATGATCTTCATAAGCATAGATCCCATCTGGTGAAAATCCTAGAGCATCAGTGACTTTAGCCAAAGATACGTCATAGAATCTGCCTTCCAAGAAAAAGGTCACCATATTGGGACTGTTACCATGCTCGAAATGAAATTGCACTGTAGAAAGGAAGTCTCTAGTCAAATCTGGATAAACCAGTTCCCTGTAGTTAAAGAATCTTCCCCAATCGATGGCTGCAATGTGGCTCTCAATCTCCCCCTTGATCCCTAACTTTTCCAGCAGACTCAAATTGAGATAAACTGAAGGTAGGTACTCGCAGTTGGAGAATATATCATAGTTCGTCCGTATCTTTTCAGGAACCCAGCTCGGTATTCTTGGTCCTTTCTTCTTTCGTGGCTTCTGTTGTACAGGGGCTGGCTGTGGTTGCTGACTAGCTTCAGCATGCTCTTCAAATGGTAAGGGTTGGCTGGCAAGTGGGAGGATTTCTTGTGCTTGAGAAGAACTGGAAGCAAGAGCTCTTTTAGGTGCCACTGCCCAAAAACAACAAAATTGAAAGTTTACAACGTTGGGAAAGGAAAATAAACACAAATATAGCAGGAATAGATGAGAATGCATATATAAATTTATGTCACACACAAGTTCCTTAGAGGTACGTGGCACTCAACCACGATGATCGAGTCATCCTTTGGAAACCAGTAGCTCGCAGGTCAAATCGTTTCAGCCTATATACCTCAAGGACAGAAATGGCACACACATGCAGGCAAATGCAATTGTTAACTTAGACAAAAAAAATTATTGATTTGGCATGCTTATTTGAGCATGAAATATGCTTGATAGATGTGCAACAGTTCCAAATCATCTACAGTAATTGGATCACAATGTCAAAACAAGTCATGGTAAAGCAATGCGTTTAACAACATTTAATAAATCTATAGGCATGACAATTTTGATGTATTGGTGTATGCATTCAAGCAAGAATTCAACAATTTCACTCATCATATTCCAGTTCTGTACCAAATTGAAGGAACCTCACGGTTACTAAGATAAGCTTAGTAACCGTGATCCCCTAAAATTACTGAAAAGTTTTTATTTTTTCTCATTCTCTCCTAACAATTAAACAAAACTTTCTTCTCCACTAAATTTCCAGAAAAACACACACAAATTGAATGAAACTCACAATCCTTGAACCACTATCCTTAACACAACTATTAATAAGAAACTAACACAAAACATTGTTCAAAAGTATGAGTTAGAGGTAGTTCTGCATTTATCAAGTCCGCAGCTGGACTTTCAAATACCGTCAAGGGTCTTGAAGAGTGACAATCACCAAAGCACCTTTAAATGTTGGTTCGAAATAGGGCATCACACGATGTCCATTCACCTTGAATTCTTTTTCATCTCTCGGGTGTTTGAGAGTTACCACCCCAAATTTATCTGCTCTTACTAGCACATAGGGCCCTTTCCACCTCGATTTAAGTTTCCCTAGGAACAGTCTCAATCTACTATCATAAAGCAGCACTTTCATTCCTGGTATAAGTTTTTTCTTGGCTATTCTTCGATCATGCCACTTCTTTGTGTTGTCTTTGTATTTTTTGGCATGTTCATAAGCCCAGAATCGGATCTCCTCCAATTCGTTCAACTGCAAAGACCTGCACTTTCCTGCATTCTCAAGGTTAAGATTTAAAAACTTAATAGCCCAATAAGCCTTATGCTCTAATTCCATTGGTAAGTGACAGGATTTTCCAAACACCAACCTAAAAGGCAACATTCCTATTGGTGTTTTAAAAGCTGTCCTATAAGCCCACAAAGCCTTATCTAACTTAAGGTACCAATCCTTCCTAGATGCATTGACCGTTTTCTCCAAGATTGCCTTCAACTCTCGGTTAGAAACCTCAACTTGCCCATTAGCTTGGGCATGATATGGGGTAGTTATTTTGTGCCTCACTCTGAATCTTTTCAATAAGGCTTTAAATTGGTGGTTGACAAAATGTTTCCCACCATCACTAATAATAGCTCTCGGGGCTCCATAGCTGGTGAATATATTCTTCCTTAAGAATTCTAAAACAACATTTGCATTGCAAGTCCTAGTGGCTATAGCTTCTACCCATTTACTCACATAATTGACTGCCACTAAGATATATTCAAACCCGTAAGAAATTGGAAAAGGCTCCATGAAATCTATCCCCTATAAGTCAAACAGTTCAACCTCAAGCATGTTAGTCAATGGCATCTCATCTCTCCTGGTTATATTTCCCACCCTTTAACATCGATCACATGTTTGAATGAACATTTTAACATCATGAAATAAGGTGGGCCAATAAAACCCAGAAGAAAGAATTTTCGATACCGTTTTGTTAGGGCCATGATGTCCACCAGCTTCCCCACTGTGACAGGCTTGCATGATTTCTACTTGCTCCTCCTTGGGAATGAACCTTTTGAGAACTTAATCAGCACAAAGACGGAAGAGGTAAGGATCATCCCAGATGTAGTGCTTCGCATCAGCTTTAAGCTTCTTCCTTTGCTGCCATGTGAAGTCTCTTGGTATATAACCTTCTGCAAGAAAATTTGCAACATCAGCGAACCAAGGTAAAGAAACTTTACAAACAAATAATGCACAAATTCGTTCATCAGGGAATAAATCCGAAATCCCCCCTTTGTTAATATGATCATGCTCCATTCTTGACAGATGATCTGTTACATGGTTTTCTGCCCCCTTCTTGTCTTTAATCTCTAAATCAAACTCTTGCAATAGGAGTACCCATCTTATCAGTCTTGGCTTGGATTCCTTTTTGGCAAAGAGATGCCTTAGTGTTGCATGATCAGACCACACCACAATCTTCGCTCCCAATAGATATGGTCGAAATTTGTCAAATGCAAATACAATGGCAAGAAGCTCTTTTTCAGTTGTGGTATAATTGACTTGAGCTCCTGTTAGAGTGTGGCTCGCATAATAAATAGCACAAAAGACTTTCTCTTGCCTTTGACCGAGCACTGCTCCCACTGCAAAATCGCTCGCATCACACATTAGTTCAAATGGCAAATTTCAATATGGAGATATAATCACCGGAGCTGAAATAAGCCTTTGCTTCAACAAATCAAAGGCCAATAAACATTCATCATCAAAATCAAAAGGAGCATCTTTTATTAACAAATTCGACAAAGGTTTTGCAATTTTTGAAAAATCCTTTATAAACCTTCTATAGAAACCTGCATGCCCTAGAAAACTCCATACTCCCTTAACATTGGTCGATGGTGGAAGCTTCTCTATAACCTCTATTTTTGCCTTGTCCACCTCAATCCCCTTTTCAGAAATCTTATGCCCTAAAACTATCACTTCCCTTACGATAAAGTGGCATTTTTCCTAATTTAGTACTAGATTGGTCTTCTTACACCTATTTAACACTAAGTCGAGATGCTCTAAGTAACTCTCAAAGTCAAGCCCGTATATGGTAAAGTCATCCATAAATACCTCCATAAATTTCTCTATAAAGTCATGAAAAATTGCCATCATGCACCGCTGAAACGTAGCCGGTGCATTGCACAAGCCAAAAGGCATCCTTCTATAGGCGAAAGTGCCATAAGGGCAGGTAAAGGTGGTTTTCTCCTGATCTTTAGGGGCTATGGGGACTTGCAGATATCCCGAATACCCGTCTAAAAAATAATAGAACCTATTACCTGCTAACCTTTCTAACATCTGATCAATAAATGGCAATGGGAAATGATCTTTTCTAGTGGCATGATTCAATCTCCTATAGTCTATGCACACCCTCCAACCCGTGACCGTCCGAGTGGGGATTAGTTCTTCTAATTCATTTTTTACTACTGTCATTCTCCCTTTCTAAGGGACACATTGCACTGGGCTAACCCATTTACTATCAGAGATTGGATAGATTATACCTAAATCAAGCAGTTTAAATACCTCTTTCTTTACAACCTCTTGCATAGCTGGATTGAGCCGTCTTTAGGGTTGAGCGACCGATTTGCAATCCTCCTTCATAAGAATCCGGTGTGTAAAGTAACTCGGATTAATACCCTTCAAGTCCGCTATCTCCCATCCTATTGTTTCTTTGTGTTTTTTTAACACCTTGAGCAACGTCTCCTCTTCAACACCCGTCAACAAAGGAGAAATAATCACTGGCTTTTCTTCTCTTTCCAAAAATACATACTTTAAATGAGAAGGAAGAGGTTTTAGTTTAGATTTCAGTTCTCCCTCTTGCAAAGTGATTTTCTCTTGCTTTGAATTTTCCTCCTCACAGTCTTTCACCACAGCTGCTATTAGTTCTTCTTTTACTCCATCCAATTCTTCATTTTCCAAGGAATGCATCAAACTTGAATATATTGGATCATTTAGTAGTACTTTTTCTTGTACTTCCTCTACACATTCATCGATTTTGTCCATGAAGTAGGCTGACTCTTCTAGGTCACTTGATGGATATTTCTGAGACTTGTTCATATCTACCACCAGTTTTTCGTTGTTGAATCGAAGAGTAACCTTTTGCCCATGACCATCAATCAAAGCCTTTGCAGTGTTCAAAAATGGTCTTCCCACGAGAAGGGGTACTTTCCTGTCTTTCTCCATTTCCATGACTACAAAATTCACGGGAAAAATGAATTTTCCTACTTTTACCAGTAAGTCCTCAATAACTCCCTTTGGCCTTCTCATCGATCTATCTTCAAGTTGAAGTCTCATTCCTGTTTCCTTGAGATCGCCTAAATTGAGTTTCCTGCACATAGAATAAGGCATTAAATTAATGCTGGCTCCTAGATCACATAAAGCGTTTCCAAAAAAAGTTTTGCCAATTTCGCAAGGTAGAGTAAAGCTACCTGGATCTTTCAATTTCTCCAGGATCTTATTCATTATAATTGCACTATAGTTCTCAGTGAGTTGCACAGTTCCATACCCTTCTAATTTATTTTTATTGGAACAAAGTTCTTTCATAAACTTAGCATAGTTGGGCATGTGTGCTAGGGCTTTAGCAAAAGGCAAGTTAATATGTAATTTCTTAAACATTTCTAGAAACCTAGCCAATTGCTCATTTTTCTTCTCCTTCCTAGCTACAGCAGGAAATGGCAACCTATTGATATCAAGATCCTCTATGTTCGGATTCACGATACTCTTTCCCTTGTCATTCTTTGGAGCATCCATATCTACCTCTACTCTAGAGTTAGAAATACTTACCTTCTGCATTGGTTCCTCCAATTCAGTTGATAAAGTTGGTGATTTACCTCTTTCTTCCTCTCGTGCTGCTTCCTTGCCACTTCTCAAAGTGATTGCTTTGGCCTCCTCTTTTGGATTGCGGTCCACATTTGAAGGAAATGTCCCTGGTTGTCTGTTTGAAATTGAATTTGCAAGTTGACCCAATTGAGTCTCCAAATTTCTCATTGAAGCATCTTGATTTCGGTTCCATTGCTCTTGTGATTCCACCTTGAATCTTGACTCGCCATGAATTGTTGTTGGCTATTCATGAAACTGTCAAACATGTCTTCTAAATTTGGCTTCTTTTCTTGAATGGGTGGTCGTGATTGAAATCCTGGTGGATGGTATGGTTGAGGTTGATTAGAGTTTTGCCCTTGATGTTGATTTGGTGGATAGAGGACTTGGTAGTGATTGGTGGCTTGTGGTTGGTGGGGCTGAGCTTGACTATGATAGGCATTTGAGTGGTAAGGTGCTCTTGGTTGTGGTTGAGAAAATGAAGCTTGTTGATTCCCATCCTTCCATGAGAAATAAGGGTGATTCCTCCATCCCGGATTGTATGAATTGCTGTAGGGATCATTCCTTCTAAAATCACCTAATGCATTTACATCTCCTACAACTCCTTCTTCTTGGATAACTTGCTCACTTTCACACGGTCCACTCTCTTGATTTACTGCAGCCACATTTTGAACTTTCAAACCACTCAACTACTTTTTTACCAATTCTAACTGTGCTTTTAATAATGCCACTTCATCCACATTGTGTAACCCTTGTCTCCTTGGGATTGCTTTAGGGGTAGTCCATTGTGAGTCATTTTCCGCCATCTCATCCAACAACTGAAAATGCATCCTCAGGCAGCTTGTTCAAGAAAGATCCTGTCCATGCTGCATCCAATAATGACCTTGTTTGAGGTGTAACTCCCGCATAAAAGATGGTCAACAATTGATAGACAGATAGTTCATGATGTGGACAACTTCTCAATAATCTTCTAAACCTCTCCCATGCCTTATGAAAAGGCTCTTCATTCATTTGATGGAAACTCATGATGCTATTTCGGATGCTTGCAGTCTTTGTTGGAGGAAAGAATCTCATTAAAAACATTTCTTGCATTTGATCCCATGTCCATATCGACTGACGTGGTAATATTTGTAACCACTCTCTTGCCTTGCCAATCAATGTAAATGGAAACAGCTTCAACCTCACTGCATCCGTAATAACACCCGAAATTTGAACAGTGTCACTAACTTCCAGAAATATGTCGTTATGCTGAGCTGGATCCTTTACTTCTAAACCAGAGAACTGATTCCTCTGTACCATGGTAATGGTGGCTGGCTTGAGCTCAAATTGTACTCCTCTCGGTAATACAATGGTTCGGTGATCTTCATTCCACCTTGGCACAACGTAGTCTCTTATGGTCCTTTGCCTAGGCATTTCTTCTCTTCTTGCCCCTGGCATTTGTTCATGTGCCCTCAGCACTTGTTCATTCTCGGGAGGAAACTCATCAAGAGGAGGATCATGCTCCATCTCGTTATCTTTATTAGCTCTCCTTCTTTGATGTAGGGTCCTCTCGATTTTAGGATCAAAAGGTAGTAATTGCTCTTGTCTTGTTCTATTCATGCACCAATTTCACCTGAAAAGAATCAAGAAAAACAAAATAAGGAAAAAAACACATACAAACAATAATCACATCTTACTAACAACGCAAATTTCCCTGGCAACGGTGTCAAAAACTTGTTACGACCCTAGCAAGTGCACTAGATCGACAAGTAATAAAGTGGGGTATAGTTAGGACCCTCAATATCGAACCCAAGGGAAATGTGTGTGTGAAGACTGTGAAGATTAATTGTATGCTAAAGAATTCCCAATTGTTTGTGTGTATGAGTTGTTTGATTTATATAATGTAACTTTAAAGCTTAAGTATGTAATGTAGAGAAATTTAAATTCAGTGTATTAAATTCTGAAAAATTAGCAAATGTAAAAATCTATAGAAATCAAGTGTTGCTCGGGTTCACTTATTCACCCTATACCCAAATGTGAATAAATTTTTACATAAAATTATACATGAATGAACTCGGGATAACCCTTCTTAACCCAAGCGTCCCATTCCGGAGCCAGCTATTCTAGTTGCTAAACATCCCATTTCGGAGCCAGCCCAACAACTAGCCTAAACCCGGGTCTAGAATCCTAAGTTTGGTCTACCATCCCATTTCGGAGCCAGGCAACCCGAAACCCATCTATTTCACTCCCTACTTTAGTTTTAAATACCACACATCTAGAGTCCCATTCCAGAGCCATCCAAAATAGAGGATATTCATGATAGAAAAACTGAGCAAAATAATTCATAAACTCCAATCTATTAGGCTCAATACCCATCAAGACATATGATAAACACCATTCATCCATGGATACAAAATAACTTAATAGATCGAAAAATCAATGATAAACAAATAAGTACTTGTGAAATAGACCATCCATTCATGTAAAAATCAATTTGAGTTCAAGATTCACATTATAAGTAGGGGATTCAAAGATCCCCAAGCAACAAAAAAGACTACTCACAATCCATAATAAAATGAAAAGAGAAAAAGATAGAATAACCCCTGAAATTCATGGTGAAGAAAACCCAGCTGAATTCAAGCTCTTCAATCTCTTTCTCCAAAGCTTACAGGAAAAATGAGCTTCAAATATGTAGATCTATACTTGTAAACTATATATCTATGTTTAATCTAAGTGTTTTTGTGTAAATCCCACTATTTTCAAGTATATCTATGTATTTATGTGTGTAAAATAAAACAAAGAGCTCAAAGAGAGAAGAAAGAAACCCTAAAACCTAAAAATTACCCAAAAACTACCTCTCCCCCGATTTTTCAGAAAACTCTGCCTTATAAAGGTCAACATGGGTCACGGTTACTACCAAATCTGTGGTAACCGTGACCTCTAATGAAAAACCCTCTTTTGATTAAAATGGGTCACGGTTACTACTAAATCCTTAGTAATCGTGAGATTGCTCGGAGCTTAAATTCAAAATTTGGTCACAGTTACCATGAAATTCCTGGTAACCGTGAGATAGTTCTCATCTTCATTCTGGACTGAAAAATTGCCTGCCTCATGGTTACTAGGAAATCCTTAATAACCGTGAGATGCTTCTCTTCTTGCTTCTGTATTAAAAACTCCATAGGTCACGATTACCAGCCTATCAAGTACAATTTCCATGCTGACCATGACAAGCTTCAAAACGGTGCATTTTGATAGAATACATGGGTCACGATTACTAGGAAATTCTTGGTAACCGTGAGGTACCTAAAAATCACAAAATTCATTTAAAAACTCTCAAAAATCACACAAAAAACTAGAATTAACTGAGAATCGGATAAATTATTAAATGCTGGTAAAAACAAAGCAAAAGATGCTAAAAGATCAATGAAAACTAGACTCAAATTAAACTAAAACTAAATACTGAAATTGAGTTATCACCTACCTAACCTGAAAAGAAAATAATTCACAGCCCCTCAGGGGCATAATAATTTATAACAGAATATACATACATCCATTCATACAAACTCATATCAAATTCACCCATTCAATCAACTTCCTATCAATATACATATACAAAAATGTTGTTCCATTACAAACCAATTTTTTAACTTCCAATTTAGCTAAATATATGCATGCCAATACAAAAATAATTCCTAACTATCTCATTTTCCTTCAAAAGTTTCTCCTTTGTATACTATTACTCCAGACATTCTTCAGAACTTACACGCAGTAAATACTATGTGCTGAGCATTAAATATGCTCAGGGATGACTATAAATCGAATCATTTTCCAGACAAGAATAATTGCATTAATTATGCAAAATTTATAAAATTTTCTATCAAAAATACAATTGCCAATGTTCTTAATAGTCAATACAAATTAATACCATTACTTTGGTAAACTTTTCAATTTAGTCTTTACTTTTACATTTAATTACAAAATTCTCCTTTTTACACTTATTTTCATTTCACATTCAATTATTGGCTTACAAAATTACTAATTGGTCTTTATTTTAACTTTTTCGTGCAAAATTATATTTTAGTCCTTTCACTTCACAAAAGTTCATTTTTAGGTTATTTGTACACTAAATTACTATTTTACCCTTTCCAGTCATTACTTTATCATTTTTACTCATCAATCTCAACATTTGGAAAAATTATCGTTTTACTCCTAAACTTTTATTTATTTTCAATTAGGTCCTTATTCATTCTAAACTTCATTATTACTCTTCTTTTGTATTTTTCACTCTTTTTTACCATTTTGCCCTTAGTAAAATCCTGAAAGAAATCTTCAGACTGGATATACGAGATGTGAACCCCATAGGCCCACAATACAGATTAAAAAATAAATCCAAAGGACCATTTCTTATATAACAGAATACAGAATAGATACTATAGGAGATCAGTACAATTCTACCATAGCAAAGCAAGTCTCCATGTCTTGCACTATGGTATAAGTGTCTTTATGGCTAGCCAATTATATTTCAAGCTGGATTTTGACCATTTGACCACTACTAAAGGCAATATTTAATTAATTTCAATTCATTTTTCAGATTTGTGATAGTTTCATTTACTTTTTCACTACAGTACATCAGTCAATCAGTTCTTTCATCACTTTTGTACAATTTATAAATTATATCACTATAATTCATCATTTTTCACTCAAATTATGAAAGATTTCTTAATAATTTAACAAGTTCACTTTGTACATAAACTACTTCTCTTCTCAAAACTATTTAAATAATTTCTACAAATTCTAATAAAATTCATGGATATAATATTTCATCTTTATTTTTATTTTATGGCATAAATCATCAAAAATACATAAAATATACTTTGATTTTCACTAAGGAACCATTCGGCCATAAAAGGTTACCGACCTTACCATCCCTTTTAATTCTAATTAAACATTTTAACGGCCATATTCTAAGTTTAATTTCAATTATACATGTTTTTTTCATAGGTTTGCTTAAGTTTTATAAAGCAAAATCATGCCAAATTAAGGAAAATAGTTGGATTTCATAGTCACTAATCTTACACCCTTGCTTTAGCTCATCTAAGTTTCCTTTTTCTTACCTTTGGCTTTGGATGGTTATCCCTTACTTGGAGAACCTATCATGGTCAAAAATTCCATCAAGCAAAACCTTAATTTTTTGATCTTTTTTGCTTCAATTAACACTATAAATGGACTCTAGGCACTTAAAAATACTTATAGGCATCCTTAATCAAAATTAAAGCCCTAATTTTCCCTTACCTCAATTTGACCCTTCTCACTTTCATCCTTATTTTCTCCCACTTAATCCACTCAAATCAAAGAGTTGAGGTTGAGAGACTCCTTTATAGAGATAAAACCCCACCTAAGATGCTTCGATTTAGGTAAAAACTAAGATGAAAATTAAAAAAATTTGAGAGAGAGGAGGAAGATGGGTTCGGCCAAAGAAAAGGAGAAAGGAGGAGCTAAAGTGATAAGGATCATACCAAACAAAATTTGCTCTCCTTTCTTGTTTTATAGTGGCTTTGATGGGTTGTGCCTTGGTCTATCCCTGATGGGGGATTTATTTGAACCCTTAGTCTCACTAGAATACATATAGGATGAGTAGGGCATCGTTCCAAAGGGAACGGGGTAAATTTTGTATAGATATAACAATAAGTAAATGGATACGTAATGATTTTAATTGGAATCATGCAATTAATGTAAATACTAAACTACTTAAAATATATTAAGTTAATTTTGGATAATATATTACTTAAAAGATAGGATGAACATACATTATAACCAAATAAACAATTTCATCTTTGAATAATTTAACAAATATATGAATGATATGATTGGAGAATTTAGCCAAGATTCTTTAAAGCAATTCTTATTGTCAATAAAGATGTTCTTACTTAGAGTCTATAAGCATTCTCATGTCATTATAGAAATAAATAAAAACTATGAAGTTCAATGCTAATTGTTTAACCCCGCAAAGTGAATTCCTTATCTCTAAGTGAATTTAATGCTTCAAGTAAATTTATTTGACTTTCCATCAAAGAATTCCAACTATCATTGTGAATTAAATGACTAATATGCTAATTATGGTGATTAAGCATAATGAACAAATTAAAGCACTCAAATAAATCTAAATCATACTTTATACATAAAGAGAATAAACATTCAATAGACAAAGATAAATAGATGAATAACAACTTAAATTAAATAGTTACAATGTACCAAAAGAACTTAGCCACAAGCAAAATTACAATAAAGATGAAATAAGAGAAAAGAAAACATCACTCCCCAGGGTTTACTTTCTATTTTGATCTTCTGATAAATCTCTTATTCCTTTGGCTTTGTTCTTTGGTCATCCTCTAAACACTAAGTAAAAGAAATGTCCAAAACAAACTAAAAAAACATTCTTAAGAAAACAGTAAAAGAATTCTTTAATTTTTTTCCATTCTCTCCTCTAGAGTTTTTCTCCCATATATATAGAGCTTGACTCTATAGATATGTCCCTTAAGAAATCACGAAAGGTTGCTCTGAGAGGACATGATGTATGGCTGAAAGATCGGGTGCAAAAGATACAACTTTTGAGGAACATGTGCATTATCCGACTCATGAGCCTCCTCACGAGTCGTGATCCCTTCTTCTATTCTTCTGGACTCGTGAGCCTGATGTCGACTAGTGAAGCTTTTCACGACTCGTGATCTTGTTGCCGAGTCCTGAGTCCTTTCACGACTCATGATCTTCTTCTTTGAAACTTCACTAGATTCTTCATTTTCTTCACACTTCACCAACGTTTTCCGAAAAACAAACATAAACACATAAATTGGACATAAACATATAAAAATACATATAATATTACATACTTAACAACATAAATAAGAGAAAAACACATACTAAAAGGTAGACATTTTACATGATATCAAATTCCCCCACACTTAAACCTTGCTTGTCCCCAAGCAAGAGAAAAGTGAGAAAATTTAATCTCAAGTTAAACTAAGTAAGTTAAATTATAAAGCATTACTCACTTTTCACTTAAAATAAGATTGAAATGAAATCAAATACCTTAACACTCACAATATTAGTACATCAAGACTTAAAACATATATTCTAAATTACCAAGTCACCTAAGTTTACTAAACCCAACATCAAGATAATAAAGTCTCAAGACTAACCATGCTCAAGGAAGAAAATTGATCATAAAACTTAAGAATTTAAAACTAAAGTTGCCTTTTTGGACAATTAAAAAGCACACATACCTTTAAACCCATCTCATGACATTTTTAGACTATATTTTTCATTCTTTTTCTTATTTCTTCTTTTTTTTAAACATAGGTATACTTTTAGACTTTATCCCATGAATAGCAAGAGAATGTAGTATTGGGTGCGTTTTACGCTCCATCCCATTCTTTATTGAACTTTTTGGATATGCATCTTATTTTTTATTTATTTTTCTTATTTTCACTAGTCCTCATCCATTATTGAAAAGCCAAAAGGTAAGTATTATGGCTATAGTTTCCATGAGACAACTAAAATCCAAAAATCTTAAACTAAATGAGCAATTCCTAACCTTAAAGCATAGTTAATGAAGAGACTAAACAACCTAAAATGTTGAAAGAAGTAAAAAGAGATAACTTGAAAACACAAAACACATGCCAAAAATCTTGAAAAACTAATCAAGTGAGTATAGAAGGTAAATGATTCTTCATAACAACCTATATTACATACAATATGAGCAATACTTATAATAAACTTACTAAAAAGGTTAGTCTAAATAAAGAAAAAGACAAACATAAACAAACAACACACATACTTAACATGCTCCCCCACACTTAGAATAAACATTGTCCTCAATGTGGAGAAATAGAACAAACACACAAACATATAAAAAGAAAAACACAAAACAAACAAAAACATAGAGGAAAGAATACTCCCCTCAAATTCGTGGTGAAGGTGGAGGCGAAATGACCACATAGCCCGTGTGGGCAATGAAAGTGTCCACCTTGTGCTCAATGCGGCGTTGACTATGATCCATTTGACTTGTTACTTGCTCCAAGGCAGTTAGTTGATTTTGTATGGTGGACTGGTTTTGCATCAATTGGTTGAACATGGATTGGGTGAGATTTGAAGAAGATCCAGTAGGTGGTGTGAAAACAGGTGAATGACTAGGTGTATACTCCATAGGATCATCACTTGGCCCTTGCTCCGTTGGCTTTGACTCTTTCGAAGTACTTTCCACAGCAGCCACTTGTGGAGTAGAAGTGATTGGAAGTTCTATCCAACAAGAACGATAGATAGGTGGTATGTATTGAAATGAATGGTTAGTCACTTCTCCTATTACAAACAATTGTTTTGAAAAATATAAACATGGAAGTGCAGTGGCATAAGTCCTCAAATCAATATCAATCCCCCTAGCAATAGTGGCAATGACATGACCATGTGTGACAGGAGACTCCAGACGACCAACACAATTCAATAATTGTTTAAAAATCCAATAAGACCAAAAAATAGATTTATGATTATGCACACACCACATCAAGAATAGTTCTTGACTAGAAACTCTATTAAACTCAGGCTTGTTGAAAACAATAGAGGCAAGAATCTTATGAAAAATCCAGTATTTCAAGTCCAAAATAAACATTGATTTAGCCTCCCTAGCCTTACAAGGTGTAGTTAAACCAATAAGAAAGTTCCAAAAATCATTAGGCCAATAACTCTTAGGAGGAGTACATAAACCATTTGGTTTAAAGCCAAAAATGCAATGCATCATGAAATAAGTAAGTGTATGATCAATACCATTCAAGCGAAAGTCTACAAGCCTAGGATTATCAGCATTCTCTTTGAAATTGGTGTAAAATTCCAAAACTAAATTAGTATAGAATTGCTCATGCATATTAACAAAACGCAAGAGTCCACATTGAGATAACATCTCATTTACTTCATCAAGAACACCCACTTGTTCAAGCAAAGAGTTGGGAAAATACATACATTGAGTGATTGCTCTATCTTTAAGAACAAGGAATCTGTTACCTTCATGGATTGAGGAAAGAGGGAATGGTGCACCAAAATCTGTCTGCAAACTCTAAAGTTGGGCGTCATCTCCTCCTTGCTGACCCCTTGAGGTTGAAATGTTTTTTGTTCTCACCATTGTTGTTAAAGAGAAATGAAACAGGGAAAGAAATGTGTAACTTGAATGTAAAGAAAAGATATGTGAAGATGATGTTGCAGAATAAGGAAAATAAGGAGACAAACATGAATATAAGTAGTGACAGTTAAAGAGAAAGAAGTGCACGAGAAGAATAAAAGAAAAGGAAAGTGAAAAATGAAAAGAAACTAATTGCAGTATTTATAGAAGAATGAGGGGAAAAAGGAAAAGACACTTCGTTTAAAAACCCTAAATTTAAGTTATAACCGTTCCCCCTCAATAAATTTAAGTTAATTAAGCGTAGTTAAGGGGTAGTTAATTCATATAAAAATCGCTAAGACACCTAATTAAAAGAAATAAAAGTGAAATAAAGAAATAAAAATGAATTAAAAATAAAAACAGGAAAGTAAAAATCACGACTCGGTATGCTTGGAATAGTAAATCATGAGTCGACACCATCATCATGACTCGTGAAGAAAAAGGCAATTGTAGCATAAGATAAGTAGTTCACGAGTCGGCATAATCTTCACGACTCGTGAAGAAAAATAGAGAGACAAGAATTGTACATGGTCACGAGTCGGTATGCTGCTCACGACTCGTAAGCCTTTCTCTTCTGTATGACACGTGATCCTCTTCACGACACGTGATTCAGCTCACGACTGAATGAAGAAAGCCACTGGAATACTCGTGAAGATGTTCACGAGTCGTTATGCACTCATGAACATGATGTAATGCTATAATTTTCTGCAAAATCTTACCAAGTCGATCCAGAAAGTAAAAACACTATAAAAAACATATAATATAGTCTACAATGAAACCATAAAACAAATAAATCCAAACTAAAATAACTAATTAAATACAAAAATATTATGATTATGCAAGAGAAGAATTTAACAAAGAAACTTTGTGAGAAGGAACCAATGCATCACCAATGAAATAAGGCTTCAATCTATGTCCATTAACTTTAAAAACCTCTCCTTTATCATTAGCAATATCAACAGCCCCATAAGAAAAAACTTGAACAACTTTGAAAGGTCCCGACCATCTAGACTTTAATTTTCCAGGAAATAACTTCAATCAAGAATTATATAACAAAACCATGTCACCAACTTGAAATTCTTTCTTGGATATATGTTTATCATGCCATAATTTAGTTCTTTCCTTATATAACTTAGCATTTTCATTAGCATTCATACGAAGCTCTTCTAATTCTTGTAATTGAAGCAATCTCTTCCTACCAACTTGTTGCATGTCAAAGTTTAACACCCTAGTTGCCCAATATGCTTTATGCTCAATCTCAACCGACAAATGACAAGACTTACCATAAACCAATTGATAAGGTGTAAGACCTATAGGAGTTTTAAAAGTTGTTCTATATGCCCAAAGAGCATCATCTAGCTTAAGTGCCCAATCTTTTCTTGATCTAGAGACAGTTTTCTCCAAAATCCACTTAAGCTCTCTATTGCTAATCTCAACTTGTCCACTAGTTTAAGGATGATAAGGTGTAACAATTTTATGAGTCACATTATATTTTCTCAATAATTGCTCTATAACTTTATTGCAAAAATGAGACCCACGATCACTAATAATGGCCTTAGGTGTTCCAAATCTAGGAAATATAACTTTCTTAAGCATCTTCTTAACCACCTTGGCATCATTTGTAATGGTTGGAATTGCTTCCACCCACTTAGATACATAATCCACCATAACTAAAATATACCTATTTCCTAAAGAACTAGGAAATGGTCCCATAAAGTCCATACCCCAAACATCAAATATTTCAACTTCCAAAATACCATGTTGAGGCATCTCATTCCTCCTAGACAAATTTCCCATTCTTTGGCACTTATCACAACTTAGTACAAAGTCCTTAACATCTTTAAATAATGAAGGCCACCAAAAACCAGCTTGTAAAACCTTAGAAGCTGTCTTAGAAACTCCAAAGTGACCACCTACATAATAAGAATGACAATGAGCCAATACGTCACCAACTTCTTCATGAGGAAGACACCTCCTAATCAAACTATCAGCACATCTCCTATATAATAAAGGCTCTTCCCAATACTAAAACTTCACATCATGAAGGAATTTCTTCCTTTGCCTATAATCTAAACCATAAGGAAGCATTGCACTCACTAAATAGTTTGCTATGTCAGCAAACCAAGGAATTTCCTTGGAAACAATACTAAAAAGATGTTCCCCATGAAAAGCTTCATCAATAGGTACCCCATCATCATTATCTTGCAAAACACATTGGGTCAACCTAGATAAATGGTCTGCAACTTAGGCTTAGCATCTTTCTTACTTAAGAGATACTTAAGAGCAGCATGATCAGAATAAACAATGACTTTTTGCCCTACAAGATAAGCCCTAAATTTATCAAAAGCATACACAATAGCCAATAGTTCTTTTTCAGTTGTGGAGTAGTTAATTTGGACATCATCTAGTAACTTGCTAGCATAATAAATAACAGAAGGCTTCCCATCAATTCTTTGTCCTAAAATAGCTCCAACCGCATAATTACTAGCATCACACATCAACTCAAAAGGTTGTTCCCAATTTGGTGGTTGCAAAACTGGTAAAGTGACAAGACCATGTTTAAGAGTTTCAAAAGATTTAAGACATGCCTCATCAAAAAGAAAATCAACATCTTTGCCTAGTAATGTGCATAAAGGTTTAGCTATCTTAGAAAAATCTTTGATAAACCTCCTATAAAATCCAGCATGACCTAGAAAGCTTCTAACATCTCTAACATTTTTAAGTGGAGGCAAATTAGTAATAATTTCAATTTTAGCTCTATCAACTTCAATCCCCCTATTAGAAACTAGATGTCCTAAAACAATACCCTCTTGTGCCATAAAATGACATTTTTCCCAATTTAAAACCAAACCATGCTCCATACATCTATCAAGTACCTTAGAAAGATTAGATAAACAATTCTCATAAGTAGTGCCATACACACTAAAGTCATCCATGAAAACTTCTACACATTGATCAATAAGATCACTAAAAATAGAGAACATGCATCTTTGAAAAGTAGCTAGTGCATTGCACAAACCAAAAGGCATTCACCTAAATGCAAAAGTTCCATATGGGCATGTAAAAGTTGTCTTAGATTGGTCATGTGGATGTATGGGTATTTGATAGAATCCACTTAACCCATCTAAATAACAAAAGTAAGAAAAATTAGCCAATCTTTCTATAACTTGATCAATAAATGGTAAAGGAAAATGATCCTTTCTAGTGGCCTTATTTAGTTTGCTATAGTCCACACACATATGCCAACCCGTGATAGTCCTAGTAGGAATTAAATCATTATTATCATTATGAATTACAGTCAAGCCACCCTTCTTAGGGATAACTTGAATTGGACTCACCCACTTACTATCACTTATAGAATAAATTATACCATTATCAAGCAATTTAATTATTTCCTTCCTCACAACCTCTTTAAGAGTTGGATTAAGCCTTCTTTGACCTTCAATAGAAGGTTTAGAATCCTCTTCTAACACAATTCTATGCATGCAAACTTTAGGTGCAATTCCTTTTAAATCACTAATTGAATATTCCATAGCATTTCGATGAGCAAGGAAAATAACACGTAAAGCATCCACATTATGCTTATCAATTGAGGAATTAACAATGAATGGTAATTGAAACTTTGAATCTAAAAATTCGTACCTTAAGCTTGTTGGTAGTGACTTGAGTTCAAGCTTAACTTCCTCCTTAGATGGCTTTGATGACATATCCTCATCCTTTCTCAAAGACTCAACTTTTGAAAATTTTCCATGGAAAGGATATGAGGCAACTTGCAAAACCTCATCACAACTTTCATTTAAATAATAAGGTGCAATAGGGTTTTGACTCATACAATCATGCACAACATTATCAATACACTCATCAAGAACATCCTAGGAATCAATTCGATTTACCACTTCTATTGGTAAAGATTTAACCATTCTAAAAACATTAAACTCAATTGTTTCACCATTAACCTCAAGAGATATTTTACCATTTTTCATATCAAAAACAGCCCCAGCAGTAATTAAAAAAGGCCTACCAAACAAAATGGGAATTTTAGGATCCTCATCCATTTCTAGCACAACAAAATCAGCAAGAATCACAAATTTACTCACTTTGGTAGGAATATTTTCTAATATACCTATAGAGTGTGAAATAGATTTATTTGCCATTGATAAGCACATATTAGTAGGCTTTAATTCACCTAAATCAAGCTTTTTATAAATGGAATAAGGCATAAGGCTAATACTAGCACCCATATCACATAGATCCTTATCAAAATATGTACCACCTATAATACAAGGAACCGTAAAACAACCCGGATCCTTTAGCTTAGGCGGGTATTTAGAATACATAGCCTTAGATTATTCTACCAAAGAAATATAACCATATTCTTCAAGCTTACCCTTGTGACTCACAATTTCTTTTAAAAATTTTGCCCATGAAGGCATATCTTTAATTGCATCCACAAAGGGTATAGTTATAGTAAGTTCCTTCAAATATTTCAAAAACTTGCCAAATTACTTATCAAGATTTCTTCTAATAAGTCTTTGAGGAAATGGCAAAACATTTAAATTAACTTTAGGTTCATCTTCCTTATATAAGGTTATCTTTTCTTTAGGTTCATTAGCCTCATTCATCACATCATCATTTGTACTTTCATCCAAAACATGATCATCATTCACAATAAGACTCTCATTACCTTTTAGATTATTCTCAATCTTTTTACCACTCCTTAACATAATAGATTGAACCGATTCATGAGGCAAAAACTTAGGTTGACTTGGTAGCTTGCCTAAAGGTTTAGCACTAGAAGTAGCTTGTTGAGCCAATTGGGTTTCAAGCATCTTATTATGAGTGACAAGTTGATCAATTTTAGTGTTAATTTTCCTAAATTGTTCCTCATTTTGCTTATTAGTAGTCATTTGATGATTAACAAATTGCTCCATCAAACTCTCTAAATGGGATTTAGGTTGTTGGGGGTTAAAAGGTAGTTTATTTGGAAAAGTTGAAGGGTTAGGTAACTTGTTCATATGATTGTTATTGTTAGGATGGTTCAGTTGGGCATTTTGGTTAGACCAAGAAAAATTGGGATGGTTTCTCCATTGTGGGTTATAATAATTAGAATTTTGACCCATCCTTTGATTATAGTTCCCTTGAACAAAACTTACATCCTCACTAGACCCCTCACTACAATTAGCATTCATATGAGGTCTACCACATTTCTCACATACTTGACTAACATTTTCAACATTAGAGTAAGAATTACTTACCATTTTTGTCAAAGCTTCTACCTTAGCCGTCAAAAGATTAATGGAATCCAATTCCAAAAATCCCTTAGCCTTCGCCATAGTAGGTTCTTCTCCTATGTATCCTTGTGAGGCTAATTCTTCCAACAAAGTTTCAACTTCCTTAGCAGTCTTCTCTAACCATTTACCACCTGAAGCAGCATTAACAATATTTCTATTTTCCTCCATTAACCCATTGTAAAAGATTTGAGGAATCATCTAATCCGGCAAGCCATGATGGAGACATTGCCTTTGAAGTTCCTTAAACCTTTCCTAAGAGGTATAAATGGTTTCATTAGGCAATTGTTTAAATGTAGATATTTGATTTCTAAATTTTGCCGTTTTATGAGGTGGAAAATACTTATGAAGAAAAGCTTGTTTTAATTGGTCCCAAGTAGTTATTGTCTCACTAGGTATACTAGCAAGCCAAATTTGAGCCTTTTCTTTCAAAGAAAATGGAAATAACCTAAGCCTAATTGCATCATTACTCACTCCAATAATTTAAAACGTAGCACACACATTAAAAAAAGCAAGGATATGAGCATAAGGGTCTTCCCCTTGCAAACCTCCAAATTGATTATTTTGCACCATTTGAATGACAACCGGCTTGATCTCGAAATTGTTATTAGCAATAGCCGGTGCCGCTATTCCTCCAAAACTCTCCAAAATATTAGGCATTGCAAAATCACCAAGTGTTCTCCTTTCTTCTCCATCCATAATTGGAATATTATGACCTTCCTCCAATTTAGCACTTTGTTCTCCTTCTACTTGCAATCTAAGTTCCTTTTATTGCTTCCTTCTAAGTTCCCTACACAAATAAAAAAAATACTTTTAGTTTAAGATTATTACTAAAATTCTAATACTATAGCAAACAAATCACAATACAAAATTCATATATCAAAATAACTAATTTATATCATAAATTCCTAAAACATCTACTCATTTGTATCAATCAATAAAAATTCATTTTGAACCGCTCCCCGACAACGGCGCCAAAATATGATGGGGGATTTATTTGAACCCTTAGTCTCACTAGACTGCGTATAGGATGAGTAGGGTATCATTCCAAAGGGAACGGGGTAAATTTTGTATTGATATAACAAAAAGTAAATGGATAGATAATGATTTTAATTGGAATCATGCAATTAATGTAAATACTAAACTACTTAAAATATATTAAGTTAATTTTGGATAATAGATTACTTAAAAGATAGGATGAACATACATTATAACCAAATAAACAATTTCATCTTTAAATCATTTAACAAATATATGAATGATATGATTAGAGAATTTAACCAAGATTCTTCAAAGCAATTCTCATTATCAATAAAGATGTTCTTACTTAGAGTCTATAAGCATTCTCATGTCATTATAGAGATAAATAAAAACTATGAAGTTCAATGCTAATTCTTTAACCCCTCAAAGTGAATTCCTTATCTCTAAGTGAATTTAATGCTTCAAGTAAATTTATTTGACTTTCCATCAAAGAATTCCAACTCTCATTGTGAATTAAATGACTAACATGCTAATTATGGTGATCAAGCATAATGAGCAAATTAAAGCACTCAAATAAATCTAAATCATACTTCATACATAAAGAGAATAAACATTCAATAGGCAAAGATAAATAGATGAATAACAACTTAAATTAAATAGTTATAATGTACCAAAAGAACTTAGCCACAAACAAAATTACAATAAAGATGAAATAATAAAAAAGAAAACATCACTCCCCAGGGTTTGCTTTCTATTTTGACCTTCTGATAAATCTCTTATTCCTTTGGCTTTGTTCTTTGGTCATCCTCTAAACACTAAGTAAAAGAAATGTCCAAAACAAACTAAAAAAACGTTCTTCAGAAAATAGTAAAATAATTCTTTAATTTTTTTTCCATCCTCTCCTCTAGAGTTTTTATCCCATATATATAGAGCTTGACTCTACAAATATGTCCCTTAAGAAATCACAAAAGGTTGCTCTAAGAGGACATGATGTATGGCTGAAAGATCGGGTGCAAAAGATATAACTTTTAAGGAACAGGTGCATTGTCTGACTCATGAGCCTCCTCATGAGTCATGATCCCTTCTTCTATTCTTCTGGACTCGTGAGCCTGATGTCGACTAGTGAAGCTTTTCACGACTCGTGATCTTGTTGCCGAGTCGTGAGCCCTTTCACGAATCATGATCTTCTTCTTTAAAACTTCACCAGATTCTTCATTTTCTTCACACTTCACCAACTTTTTCCTAAAAACAAACATAAACACATAAATTGGACATAAACATATAAAAATACATAGAATATTACATACTTAACTACATAAATAAGAGAAAAACACATACTAAAAGGTAGACATTTTACATGATATCAATCCCAAAGCCTATCTCAAAAGCCTAAATTCCATTTTTAAGCCCGATAAGCCAATTTAATATAGTTCTCTCACTTTCTAAATCCAAATCAATCCAAATTTGATTCCATCATTCTTATGATGTCTAAAATAGGTTATACACAAAATTTTAGCCCAATCAATGTCCATTACTAGTTTGATTTAATCAGATCAATCGGATTCAAAACTTACCAGTGTCATTGAAAAATTAACTTTTTACAGCCAAAGTATTCTACACATCATTTTAGGTACATCTGTAATTTTTAGCAATTTTAGAAATCAATTGCTATTTTTAAAGGGTCAATCAAACCTAGGTTAACCTAGGTCACCTTTGAACCGAACTGCTTTATTTTTCTTATTTTTAACTTTTGGAGGCATATTTGATTTCGATTTCGCTCCAAATTTCAATTCTAGACTAACCATGACCAATATTTTTTGATGGTTAAATAAAATATTTTTCACTTCTAGATGTACTTTTTACCCCGGAAATACTGTTTGCTATCAGAAAATACTATTTACGGTGGACCCGGTGTTGAGGCCATTACAATTTTCCCCTATTAAAAGAAATTTTGTCCTTAAAATTTACCTGTATCGAAGAGCAGAGGATATTGTTGTCTCATAGTAGTTTCTTGTTCCTATATAGCTTTCTTTACGTTGTGATGGTGTTAGAGCACCTTCGCTAGTGAACCTTCTTATTCTTGAGCTATCTGATCTCTCTAGCTAGGATCTTTACTAGTCTCTCTTTATAGGTTACTTGTACTTGGATTTCTTCTGGTGTGATCACATGGCTAAGATAAGATCGATACCTTCGAATTATCGACACATAGAACACATCATGTATCTTTTTCTAACTCTAATGGTAGCTTCAATTGGTAAGCTATAGGAACCACTCGCTGAAGTATCTCATAAGGGCCAATAAATCTTGGACTTAGCTTGTCCTTCTTACCAAATCTCAGAACTTTCTTCCATGGAGATACCTTCAGAAAACTCTGTCTCTGACCTACAACTTTATATCTTTCCTTTTCAGGTTTGCATAAGATTTTTGGCGATCCATAGCTTCCTTCAATCTATCTTTGATGACTCAAACTTTCTCTTCTGAGTCACGGATCAAGTCAAATCCTACAAGCTTATATTCACTCAATTCTATCCAACATAAAGGAGTTATGCATTTCCTTCCATATAGTACCTTAAAAGGTGCCATTTTTATGCTGGATCGGTAGCTGTTATTATAGGCAAACTCTGCTAAAGATAAGTATTTCATTCAATTGCTATCAAATTTAAGTACACAACATTGCAATATATCTTCTAATATTTGGATCACCTGCTCTGACTGACCATTTGTCTAAAGGTGAAATGTTGTGCTGAAGTGGAGCCTCATACCTAGAGCTTCATGCAAACACTTCTAGAAACAAAAAAGTAAATCTAGGATCCCTGTCAGAAATGATGGATGATGGCTGTAAGGACTATACTAGATAATCCTAATTACTGTTACTAATTACATTCATTAATACCATTAATCCTATGACTTGTATATTGATGATGTCTATATGAGCATACATACATGCATACTTCATATGTTATTGATTATTCTTCACATAACTTTATAATTACATGCCTTTACATACAAACATTTGGATGTAACCAAAAGAGATGCAAAATCAATCTCATACATCAAAATGCTACTTCTATTATGATGTCAGCTTGGGAGATTGTTGGCTTTGTCCCTGAACAAGACTTCTACCCTGCGAACCTACACGGATGAACACCCATGCTATGCTAAAAAGCTTAGTGGGGAACAACTAGTAACATGCTGATAACCACTCACAGTAGTTATTACTAAGCATTCATTACAATAAAATACCATGCATTTACTGGATTACTACAAATATAACATTCTTCATTCATCAGAACAGTAACAAATTTTAAACTGTATATGCATATCATTATTTGCATTAATGGCCTGCATAATTTCCTGTGGGTGTGGATAACGGGTGCAATGGATACCCGAAGGTATAAAAACAGAAGGATATCCATAGGTATCTAAACAGAAGGATACCCGTAGGTATCTAAGCAGAAGGATACCCGTAGGTATCTAAGCAGAAGTCTCACGTAGAGACAAACAGAAGACTCATAAGAGTCAAATAGAAGCAGCTGTGATAGAAACCCTATAGGCATGCCTATCTATCCACAACCAAGTCTCTAAGTGCAGGCATAACATATCATATTTCATATATCGTGAAGTTTCATCACTATCATTCCATATAGCATTAACAAATGCTAATTCTTATAACAGTATGCATTCTCATTTTCATAGCATAATTAATAATCATATACTGTAACTTCTTGGAAATAAATTCATGTATGTTTCTATTTGAGTAATAGAAACTCACCTTTCAATCAATAAGCAACCTTGCATTTATAGAGAATACATTTTTGTTACATAACTGTAATTTTGGATGATTTATAAGCTTAGGAAGGGCTTAGACAAGTCTGTACCTCAAAAGAAATAGAAGAAAATACAGTTTTCAAAACACAGGGGAGAGTCACGGTTACTATAAAATTCTTGGTAACCGTGAGACTTGACTTGTAATAAGGGTCACGGTTACTATCAAATTTCTAGTAACCGTGAGCCAAGATGCACTTTAGTTCTGGACTAAACAATGAACTACCTCACGGTTACCAACATTTTTGTAGTAACCGTGAAGTAGGGTTGTGAACTCGGGTCACGGTTACTAAGAATTCCTTAGTAACCGTGAGATAGTTCGATTTTTGTTTCTGGACCAAAAGCTCATTACCTCACGGTTACTAAGCTCAGGGTCGTAACCGTAAAGTAATGCTACGAGACTGGGTCACGATTACCATGAAACTTTAGTAACCGTGGTCCAGTAAGTACTTTTGGTCTGGACTGAAAACTTAGGCACCTCACGGTTACTATGAAATTCATGGTAACCGTGAGCCCTAAACTGCCACGAGACAGATTTCCAATCTCGACTTCTATACCATTTTTTGACCTGAAAAACAACAGTTTTAGCCAAAATGGCCTTCAACAAAGTTGTAGGCCTATGTTTCTAGTTTTCAAAACACCAAAAATCATTTAAATAGGACCTATAAAACTCCAGTTATTCAAGAAAAACCACAGAATATTCATGAAAATGAAATACAAGTCACAGTCAGATTTCAATACCGATTTTCACTATCAAGTAGTGAAAATCAGATTTCAGTCTCTTCTAATAAAATCAAGGCATGCAAGTCTAGTTTCTATACCAAGTGGAATTTCATCATTTAGACAATTATGGCTCAAGTTAAGAGCAAAATTATACACACTGGTCACATAATCTTTAAAACAGATTTTCATATTTTCAACCAAGACTTACATATTATCAACTCTAAACCCTTCTAAGCTACAAATCATCCATAAAACACATGAGAGAGGCACTCAAGATCTCTCTCATGACTAATCATAAAATACACACATACAAAATCTAAGTTCCCATACCTTACTAAGCTCCAAGTCTTCTTCAACCTTGGAGAGCCTCTTTCCCTTTCCTTTTGCTTGATTCTCCTTCTATAAAACATAAGACACCTCCATGAAAACCCATCTAGCTATTCAAAGAAACACTTACATCAAAGGAGAAACAAGTTACCTTAACCCCAAAAATCCAAGTAAATCTTTGTTCCTTTTTATCAAAATTCCAAGAACTCTAGAGAGAAAAAAAAATGAGAGAAAGAGAGAGAGAGTTTAAGAGGATGAAGATGAAGATTGAAGGCCATGAGTTGGCCGGCCATCTAACCCAAAATATCTCTTCTCCTTAGTTTTCAATTGGTCCAAATGTCACAAAACTACATTATTTACAAATAGGTCCTTTAACTTTCCTTTATTTCAAAATCTACCCCAAAACTTACTCTTTAGCTTTTCAATTAAGTCCTTATACATACATTTATACTTAATTAAACATAGACATTCATAATAATTAGTAATAATTCTTCTAGGGTATACTGAGGGGCATTACAATGGCACTCCATGTAACCTTACCATTTCATTAATGTAGATCTATGCTAGCTTGGTCAAAGGAAAATCCATTCATACTGGTAAAAATGAGCAAATTTGGTAAGTCTATCAATGATCACCTATTTAGCACCATGCTTCCTTTAAATCATAGGCCATCTAGTCACAAATCCATAATCACCCTACCCCATTTCCAGTCCGATATCAAAATGGGATGAAGCAATCCCAAGGGAACCTAGTGCTCTACTTTCACTTGTTGACTTATCAAGCATTTAATTGCAAACTCGATCACATCTCGCTTCATTCATGGCCACCAATACTAAGCTTTCAAATTTTAGTACATTTTGTTACCTCCATGATGCATTGTATAGTTACTATGGTGAGCTTCTATGAGGATATTCTTCTTCGGTTCCTCCTAATCTAGAACACAAAGTCATTTCTTATAGTATATGCTATCAACATTATTAAAGGAATAGTCCCCATCCCTACTATCCTTAAGCTTGTTCACAATAGCTACCAATCAATCATCTTGCTTTTGAGCCATCTTCACCTGATGCATAAAGTCAAGCTTCACTTGCATTTTAGCCAATAATGCACCATCTAATGCCATACTTAAACTGACATTCATAGCTCGAAGAGCTGTAAATACTATTATCAGTCAATTACACTTATTAATTAGTTAAATACATTCATTTGAAATCATTCACATTACCAGATATAAATTTCCTGCTGAGTGCATGTAATACCCCTAATGATACCCTAAGAGGGATAGATGGTTATTTTGCATGAGATAGAGGTTGATTTTGTGGTTAATTAAAGGAAAATTTTAAATTAGGGACTTAATTGAAAGTAAAAGTAAAAGTTTAGAGGTAGAAATGTGATATGTGAAAGGTGAGAGACCAACGTAAGAAACATAAATTGAGAGAGGGACCAAAGTGGAATTTTTTCAAGATTTTTAGTAGTAACCAATAAGAAGTAAACAAGTGGAGGGCTAGGAAGAGAGAGACAAAGATGGTTTTCTTTTTGGGTTGCCGGCCATTCTTGGCCAAAGATTCATTTGGTTTTTTTATTTTTTTCCTTTATTCTTTTGTGCTTCTTCTCTTCTTCTCTCCTCAAGTCTGTGTGGATGATTCCCCAAGGAAGGTAAAGGTTATAGATGGTAGACATGAAGAACAAGAGAGAGAAAAAGGAGAGATAAAAAGGAAGAAGGAGGAAGATAAGAAAGAGAGAGATTGGTGGAGCTTAAAGATGTATGGAAACTTTTCCTTTATTGTGTGTATGTTGATATGTATATGATGTGAGATTAGTAATATGTGATGTTATAGTAAGTGAATATCATGAAAAATTGAGGTTAGACTTGAATATGATTGGATTATACTGATTATCTACATGTACTTTTGGGTTATGCCATGATAGTTGAAGAACAATACTGTATTGTTTGATTTAACCTATTATATGATGAATTGAATTGTATGAATTGAATAATATATGAAATATGATTATTTGCCTGCATATAAAACTTGGTTGTGGATAGATAGGCATGCCTATAGGGTTACATTCGTAGCTGCTACAGGTTTGACCCCGTTTGGGTCTTTATTTATCCCCGGTCAGGACCACAGGCTTGACCTAGTTGGGTCCACATGTCTGATATCTTAGGATATCCACAGGAATAATACCTTCGGGTATTTATATATTTGATTCCTATAGGTATCCACAACACCCGTTCTCTATAACCACAGGACTTTAGCAAGCAATTTACAGTATAAAATAAACAATATATGAATATATAGGTAATGATGATAGAGACTTGAATATTCATTATTTATGATTGTTATAAATTAAGTATGATATGTAGATTTATATTATTACTCTTGCATGTCAATTATAATATTTGATATTAATAATGTTTATTGTGTGCTTGGAAATAATCACTGTGAGTGGTTGTTCATATAGTTATTGTTCCCCACTAAGCTTTATAGCTTAGCATAGGTGTTTATCCATGTAGGTACTTGAAGTCAAGATGCTTTCTGTTGGGACAAGAGTTGTTATTGTAAAGCCAACTCTAGAGATAGGAGAGAGTCAATTATTAAGTGTAATTTATGTTTCTTTGTATTTATCATATTGTATTAAAAGAACAAAAATAAAAGGAATGGTTTAGTTGATTATACAGAGTATTTAATGTAATGTATTATAAATTTCTCATAGTATATTGAGGTATGCATGCATGTACAATAGTATTAACCAACAAGGCTATATAGGAAATAGTTTATCCTATGTAAAAGGGCTTATAGAAGGATGAGTCTTGGGCTGATCTAGTATGGTCCTTATATTTTTGGTATCATAGCACCTTGGTTTAGGCGGTTCTGGCCAATAAGAGTATAGAAATAAGCAGTTATAGAAGATTTATGTCAGGTGTGTTTCCTTAATGCAACTTGTCCCTATTTTGTTTTAGTACAGCTTAAAGATGTGTCGTTTGAAAGGAATTAGGAAGATAGATTAAAGGAATCTGTGACCCTAGGAATTTGAGTATATGTGACTTCAATCCTTTTATAGTATCTCAAGATAAAATTTTAGCAGTGATGATAGAGGGGCTTAATAGAGAGATATGGATTTATCAGTTAAGTGAGTGCTGAACCTTAAAGGACGGCCACTTATAGCCTTCTCCTTTTACTTGTGCAACCGCTTATGGCATATTTGTTCTTTCCTTTTTCTTTACCTGACAATGCATGGCCTTTGTTTACTTTGCACAATCGTTTATGTTTCATCTGGCCTTTCTTGTTTTCTCAATCAGGTATGATTTTCAGCATTGCTTTACTGGTCGGTTTTGAGTTTCAGCATTGATTTCCCTATCTGATAGGGTATATGGCATTCAGTTTCTTTTTAACCAATCGGGTATATGGTTTGGTTTTAGTTTTTCTTTAACCGATTAGATATATGATTTCTTTGCCTGGTCATTTATGACCTTATTCTTCTTACAGTGCACAGTTATATGTTCCTTTCTCTTCATGTGTACTCATTCACTTAAACACTAGAACACTACTAAATCCTGAACAGAGTAATAGGAGTTTATAAGTTTATTAAGAAGCTCTATGATAGTGAATAGAATAGTCAGTCAAATATTGATGAATTTTGATAATGGAATATGTATATGTATATAACGGTATAGAAACGAGATTCTAGGTTTGGATTGAAAGGTAAAGTATAGGTATATAGAACAAACTATTAAGCTAAGATATAACTGTATATATACATAATGTGGATTTGCTGTGGGAAATTGAGGTTAATTGCTATGCTCTGTAAATCTATCAATGTTTCCTTAATAGTCATGGGCAGTTGATGAAATATGTTATAGTGGGAATGGGGCACAACATGTGCATTGCCTATTTGTACTTCATTGCATACATGAAGCATCATTCACTTATAGCACAACATCATATGACATGTATTTGGCCCCGACTAAAAAAAGAAACTGATAGGATATATGTTGAGCATAGTAATGATATGATCATATGATTAGGTCATCTTTATTTGGAGATATAGTTATAAGAAAAGTGTAGAGCCAATAGAGATAGTATAGAATGCAAGATAAGTGAGATAGATATATGAGTACAGACAAAAGTATAACAATAGTAGTGTTATATAATTATAGGGTACATGTATGAATTTCGAGGACGAAATTCTTTAAGGGGGAGAGATTTGTAATGCCCCTAATGATATCCTAAGAGGGATAGATGGTTATTTTACGTGAGATAGAGGTTGATTTTGTGGTTAATTAAAGGAAAATTTCAAATTAGGGACTTAATTGAAAAGTAAAAGTAAAAGTTTTCAGGTAGAAATGTGATATGTGAAAGGTGAGATACCAAAGTAAAAAACATAAATTGAGAGAGGGACCAAAGTGGAATTTTGTCAAGATTTTTAATAGTAACCAATAAGAAGTAAAAAAGTGGAGGGTTAGGAAGAGAGAGACAAAGATGGTTTTCTTCTTGGGTTGCCGGCCATTCTTGGCCAAAGATTCATTTGGTTTCTTTTATTTTTTTCCTTTATTCTTTTGTGCTTCTTCTTTTCTTCTCTCCTCAAGTCTGCATGGATGATTCTCCAAGGAAGGTAAAGGCTGTAGATGGTAGATATAAAGAACAAGAGAGAGAGAAAGGAAAGATAGAAACGAAGAAGGAGGAAGATAAGGAAGAGAGAGAGATTGGTGGAGCTTAAAGAGGTATGGGAACTTTTCCTTTATTGTGTGTATGTTGATATGTATATGATGTGAGATTAGTAATATGTGATGTTATAGTAAGTGAATATCATGAAAATTTGAGGTTAGACTTGAATATGATTGGGTTATACTGATTATCTACATGTACTTTTGGGTTATGCCATGATAGTTAAAGAACAATACTGTATTGTTTGATTTAACATATTATATGATGAATTGAATTGTATGGATCAAATAATATATGAAATATGATTATTTACCTGCACATAAAACTTGGTTGTGGATAGATAGGCATGCCTATAGGGTTACATTCGCAGCTGCTACAGGTTTGACCCCGTTTGGGTCTTTATTTGTCCCCGGTCGGGACCACACGCTTGACCCAGTTGGGTTCACATGTCTGATACCTTAGGGTATCCACAGGAATAATACCTTTGGGTATTTATATATTTGATACCTACAGGTATCCACAGCATCCATTATCCATACCCATAGGACTTTAGCAGGCAATTTACAGTATAAAATAAACAATATATGAATATATGGGTAATGATGATAGAGACTTAAATATTCATTATTTATGATTTTTCTAAATTAAGTATGATGTGTGGATTTATATTATAACTCTTGCATGTTAATTATAATATTTGATATTAATAATGTTTAGTGTGTGCTTGGAAACAATCACTATTAGTGGTTGTTCATATAGTTATTGTTCCCCACTAAGCTTTATAGCTTAGCACGGGTGTTTATCAATGTAGGTACTTGAAGTCAAACTGCTTTCTGTTAGGACAAGAGCTGCTATTGTCAAGCCAACTCTATAGATAGGAGAGAGTCAATTATTAAGTGTAATTTATATTTCTTTATATTTATCAAATTGTATTAAAAGAACAATAATAAATGGAACGGTTTAGTTGATTATACAGAGTATTTAATGTAATGTATTATAAATTTCTCATAGTATATTGAGGTATGCATGTATGTACAACAGTGTTAACCAACAACGCTATATAGGAAATAGTTTATCCTATGTAAAAGAGCTTATAGAAGGATGAGTCTTGGGGTGATCTAGTATGGTCCTTATAGTGCATCAACCACTACATTAGCTTTTTCTTGATGGTAGTCGATAAAGCAATCATAATCTTTAATCAACTCTAACCAGCATCTCTTCTAAGGTTGAGTTCCCTTTGAGTGAGCAAATATTTTAAGCTTCTATCATCTGAGTAGATGTAGCATTTCTCTCCATACAGATAGTGCCTCCAAATCTTTTAAACAAAAACAATGGTTGCTAGCTCCAGATCATGAGTAGGATAATTTTTCTCATGAGTCTTAAGCTATCAGTATGCATAAGCAATCACCTTGTCTTTCTGCATTAGTACATAACCTAAATCATTTCTTGAGGCATCACTGTAGATCAAAAAATCCTTGTCTGACTCTAGTTGCATAAGAATAGAGGCTTCTATTAGCATACATTTAAGCTTCTTAAAATTTTTTTGGCATCTATCAATCCATACAAACTTAGTATGTTTTTGCAGTAGTCGGGTCAAAAGAATGGCAATGGTGGAGAAGTCTTTTATAAATCTCCTATAGTACCCGGATAAACCTAGGAAACTCCTCACTTCTATAAGCATGCACTAAAGAGTGGCTTCAGTCTTTGAAGGATCCACCTTTATACCTTTAACAGACACTACATGATCTAGAAAGGATACTTCATTTAGCTAGAAATCACATTTACTGAACTTGGCATACAATTGCTTTTCTCTCAAGGTCTGTAATAGATTCCTTAAATGTTTGTCATACTCCTCCAGTGTCTTAGAATACACTAGGATAACATCGATGAAGACCATCATAAAATGATCCAAATAAGGGTGGAAAACCCTAAATGGCATGATCAAGAACTTATAATCGCCATATCTAGTACGAAAAACGGTCTTAAATACATCTATTTCTTTTAATGCCATCTGGTAATAGCTTAATCTCAATTCAATCTTTGAAAATAAACCCTCTCTCTTCAACTGATCAAATAAATCTTTAATGTGAGGAATGAGGTATTTGTTCTTAATGGTCACCTTATTCAACTATCGATAGTCAATGCACAACCTGAGTGTCCCATCTTTCTTTTTCACAAATAGGACTAGTACTCCCCACGGAGAGACACTAGGTCTAATAAATCCCTTATCAAACAATTCCTATAGCTGAATTTTCAATTCTTTCAATGCTACAGGTGCCATTCTATAAGGAGCAATGGAGATTGGAGTAGTGCCTAAAGCAACATCAATGGAGAATACCACTTCCCTTTCAGGTGGTAAGCCCGGTAATTCCTCAGGAAATACATCAAGGAACTCTCTGACAGTAGGCACTTTTAACACCTTTTGACTTTCTCTCTTTGCCTCCACTACATAACATAAGTAAGCTATGCACCCTTTCCTGATCAATCTTTTAGTAGCTGTAGCAAAAATCACATAAGAAAAGAAGTCAGTTCTCACACCTACAACTATGATCTTTCGACCTGCCACAAGCTTTAAAGTAACTCTCTTTCTTTTACGATCCACTATCGTTTGGTGGATGAATAACCAATCCATCCCCAAAATCACATTGAACTCATCGAATGGCAATTCAATCAAGTTTGCCAGGAATACATAACCCTGGGCGCTAATAGGGCACTCTTTGTATAATTTGTTCACTACTACACTATGCCCCAAAGGATTACTCACCACGATATCATGGTCTAAGCTTGCATCTCTCATCTCTTTACCCCGTGCTAAATTAGTGTTAATATAGGAATGAGTAAAACTAGGATCTATTAATGCATGTATAGAATCAGACAATAATAGTAATTTACCTACTATCACATCAAGAGCATCCTCATCTTATTTGACCCTGACTGCATAGGTCTATCCTATAGCACATCTTTATCCTTGAGATGACTACCTAGCTAGTCTAGATGCTAAAATGATGTGGACAACTCCATATCATAACCTCTCGACACAAAAGACCTAGTAACTAGTGCTAGTGATATGGCTGAAGCAGTCTATCCTATAGGACAATCTTTGATCTGGTGGTCTTCGAACCACACTTAAAGCAAGCTCTAGTCAAATATCTACACTTTCCAGGATGGACTTTAACACAATGGTCACAGGCTACTGCTATCCCATTGTCTCTATCTCAGGGTGTGCTGGCTGATGATGCAACTGGTGCCCTACCATGGGGTGCACCACCTGACCTCAGCCTACAGCAGCTGGTGGATGGTCCTAAGATGCTGAAGATCCCTTGGACTTTTTACCCTAACCTTCCTTACCACTAGACAGTCCCTGCTTCCTTTTCTGCTGAAATTGAGACTTTTTGTCAGTTTCTTTTGTCTATATGGCTTCTAACTTAATAGCAGCCTCAACCATAGCCCTCAAGTCAGGATATCTCTAGGTCCCTATAATCTATTTGAGCTCAATGTGCAGTCTCCTCTCAAATCTCTAATATAATTTTTCTTTTATGGACTAACTCTCATCCAGATAAGCAGTCAAGCACTCAAACTTGGGCTCATACTCAGCCACTAACTTAGTCCCCTATTTAAGCCTCTAGAAGGCATCATGCATGAATGCTTTATATTCCGACCTAATATACTTCTTTTCAAACTATAACATAAAAATCCCCAATTTAACTGATCCACTGAGGTATGCCTCCTACTGAGTCTTGCCAAATGAAAGTTGGCCCCTGAAGCAGTGCCACTATACCTTCAAATTTTTCTTCCAAAGAGCTATTAGTGATTTCAAACAACTTTTTAATCTTGAATAACCATTCCTCTACTTGGGAAATTGTTAGTGGGTCATGCCCATGGAAGTCTTCAGCTCCCAATCTTTTTAACTGTTCCAGAATATGCTTTCTTCTGGGTAAAACTGGTTGTTGTACCTGAGTTACTACCCATAAAGACTGTGCCCAACCTATCTATAGCCTTAACTATGTGTAGTCAGCCATCAGATTGAGGAAATCTAGCTTTGGGGGTGGAGGTGGAACTACTGGTGAAGAAGCCTGATTTTGTGGGACCTCATGCTGTCCAGTGCCAATAGAAGGCTCACTCTCACCATCCCCCACCTATCGATCTCGATCTAATGACATCTTTTCACTATAAAATAAAAAGGAGCAAGTACACATTAAATCTAAAATACCTTTTTGACTGACAATTGGTAGGTATATACAGATAAACCAATCACTTATATCCATTTCGATCTTAGAACCGCTTAAACCATGACTCTGATACCACAAAATATAACATCCTTACCATAACGATCCTAAAAATTTAAGCAATTAAGGTGAATTTTTTTTAAAATCATTTATTGAATCTTAATTAATCAATTAATCATATATTCTTCTCATCACTAAAGATTTCAAATCAAACTTGCCAATAGACCTATAACTGTCCAATTTACTATTCATTTAATAAAATTTCGACACTATAATGCCTTAAAAACTTGCCTAGCCAACCTAAAAGCAAACAATTCACAGCCCCTCAGGGGCACAACAATTCATAATAAAATATACATACAATCTCATATCAAATTCACCCATTCAATCCATTTCCTATCAATATACATATACACAAATACTGTTCCATTACAAACCAATGTGTTTTACTTCAAGTTTAACTAAATATATACATGCCAATACAAAAATAATTCTTAACTATCCCATTCTCTTTCAAAATTTTCTCCTTTGTATACTATTGCTCTAGATATTCTTCAGAACCTACATGTAGCAAAAACTATGTATTGAGCACGAAATATGCTCAGTGGTGACTATAAATCGAAGCATTTTCCACACAAGCATAATTGCATTAATTATGCAAACTTCATTAAATTTTCTATCAAAAATACAATTGTCAATGTTCTTAATGGTCAATGCAAATTAAAACCATTACTTTTGTAAACTTTTCAATTTAGCACTTACTTTTACATTTAATTACAAAATTGCCAGTTTTACACATATTTTCACTTCACATTCAATTATTGGCTTACAAAATTTTCAATTTATCCTTATTTTAACTTTTTCATGCAAAATTATATTTTAACCATTTCACTTCACAAAAGTTCATTTTTAGGCTATTTGTACACTAAATTACCATTTTACCATTTTCAGTTATTACATTATCATTTTTACTCATTAATCTCAACATTTGGGAAAATTAACATTTTACCCCTAAATTTTTCATTTCTTTCTAATTAGATCTTTTTTCATTCTAAACTTCATTATCACACTTTTTTTTGCATTTTTCACTCATTTTTACCATTTTACCCCTAATACAATCCCGGTAAAAATCTTTAGATCGGATATACGAGATATGAACCCCATGGATCCACAGTAAAGACTAAGAAATTATCCCAAAGGACCATTTTTTACAGGACAAAATACATAACATATCATATACTATAGGAGATCAGTACAATCCTACCATAGCAAAGCAAGTCGCCATGACTTGCACAACGGTATAAGTATCCTTATGGCTAGCCAATTATGTCCCGAGCTACTAAAGGCAACATTCACTTAATTTCAATTTATTTTTCAAATTTCTGAGGATTTCATTTGCTTTTTCGCTACAGTATATTAGACAGTAAGTTCTTTTATCACTTTTATACAATTTATGAATTATATCACTATAGTTCATTATTTTCACTCAAGTTATGAATGATTTCTAAATAATTTAACAAGTTCACTTTATACATAAACTAATTCTCTTCTTAAAAATATTTAAATAATTTTCGCAAATTCTAATAAAATTCATGGATATAATATTTCATCTCTATTTTCATTTTATGCATAAATCATAAAAAATAAACTAAATATACTTTGATTTTCACTAAGGAACCATTCGGCTATAAAGGTTTACCTACCTTACCATCACTTTTAATTACAATTAAACATTCTAATCGCTAAATTTAAGGTCCGAAATCATTATTCTAAGTTCAATTTCAATTATTCATGCTTTTTTCATAGGTTTGCTTAAGTTCCATAAAGCAAAATCATGCCAAATTAAGAAAAATAGTTGGATTTCATAGTCACTAACCTTACACCCTTGCTTTAGCTCCTCTAAGCTTCCTTTTCCTTACCTTTGGCTTTGGATGGTTGTCCTTTATTTGGAGAACCTATCATGGTCAAAAATTTCATTAAGCAAAATCTTGGTTTTTTTTTATCTTTTTTTCTTAAATTAACACCATAAATAGACTCTAGGCACCAAAAAACATTTGTAGGCACTCTTAAATAAAATTAAACCCTTGATTTTTCCTTACCTCAATTTGACCCTTCTCATTTTCACCCTTATTTTCTCCCACTTAATCCATTCAAATCAAAGAGTTGAGGTTGAGAGACTCCTCTAGGGAGATAGAACTCCACCTAGGATACTTCGATTTGGGTAGAAACTAAGATGAGAATTGAAGAAATTTAAGAGAGAAGAAGAAGATAGGGTTTGGCCAAAGAAAGGGAGAGAGGAGGAGTTAAAGTGATAAGGATCACACCCAAAATATCTTATCTCTTTTCCCTTTTTATAATGGCTTTGATAGGTCTAACCCAAAGCCCATCTCATAAGCTCAAATTCAATTTTTAAGCCTAATAAGCCATTTTTCTATAATTCTCTCACTTTCCAAATCTAAATCAATCCAAATTTAATTTCATCATTCTTATCATGTTTGAAATAGGTTGTATAAAAAAAATTTAGCCCAATCAGAGTCAGTTACTAGTTTGATTTAATCAGATCGATCCGATTCAATAATTACCGATATCACTAAAAAATTAACTTTTTATAGCAAAAGTAATCTACACATCATTTTAGGCACATCTACAATTTATGGTAATTTTTAAAACTCATTTGTTATTTTTAAAGGCTCAATCAAACTTACGTCAACCTAGTTAACATTTGAATCGAACCGCTTCGCTTTTCATATTTTTGACTTTTGGAGGCTTATTTGATCTCGATTTCACTTCAAATTTCAACCTCGAACTAACCATGACCAATATTTTTTGATAGTTAAATAAATTATTTTTCAGTTTTCAAGTGTACTTTTTACCTCGAAAAGCACTGTTCACTATCAAAAAATACTATTTATGGTTGACTCGGTATTGAGGCCATTACATGATATCTATGGAGTTAATATTCCCTGGACTCCCTGTGCATCTTAGGTATGAAGCAGATAAAACCCTCTAAAGGTTTCTATAAAATGAAGTGGCCAGCATTGTGCTATTTGCCATGTTTGAGCTGTAAATGGCCCTTGGCAGTGTCACCACTCTCCATCTATCCCGATCCATTATCCTAGGCAATGTGACCGCACCCACATCACTTGGAAGACCCATGGCCTCAGCAAACCCAAACCTCATGATACTGTAATGTATACCCAAGGCCTAAAACTGGATGACTCCCTCTTCTGTGTTTGATTTGGAGTAGTCATCGTACTCTAGGGTGGTAAGGACATCTCTAGTCACATCTAGATAAGTCTTATATGCTGGGGTAAAAAACTCGATCCATCCTACCCTAGCTAGAAGTTAATTGGCCATCTATAGCAGTTCAAACTCCTGAAGGAATTGCTTAGACATAAATTTACTTGATCTATATTAAACCTATCCCAAAGCTCGAAACCTACCAGCCTGCTCAAACATCATGTAAGCTAGTACCAGTTGAGATGGCTGTGGATATGCAATTTTGTGAGTCATCCTGCGAGAAATGCAACATGTTTCGTCATGGTGAACTCAAATCACAAGCAAGCTAACATATCAGAATTCAGAAGAATTTTGACAGCATATTGGGTTAAATACCTATAGTTAACCTGTGCTAAGAGTGTGCGTTAATTGATACAAAAATAATATACACATCTGGTTATTCTAACAACCATGCACGAAACATGAGACATAATGTATGTAACACATTTTATAAGAATTTAACAAAAATTCTACAATATTCCGGCTAGGAATGTGACTGCCCCCTGCATGAAAAAAAAAATTCAAACAACATATAGGCTGTCAAGACCATCAAACAATATAATTATCATAATATCACAGGTTTCACATTTTACGAGATGAAATTTCAATAGCATTTTGGCTAAGAATGAGATTGTCTCCTACATAAAAATAGCATTTAAAGTGATGCATAGGCCATCATGGCTATCAAAAACATAGTCATAATGTTACATAATGTACACTTCATATTTTACGAGAAATCTAATAAAAATTTTGGTAGTATTATGGCTAGGAATGAGACTACTTCTTGCATAAAAAGAGCATTTCAAGCAAAGAAAAAACACAGGCCGTTAAGCCTGCTAAATAACATAGCCATATTATTAACATAGGAAACTAGTCCTACTTGTATCTATTTGGTGCAATTACAACTTATGCTACAACATCTTTTAAGGGCATAAAACACTATAGATTACATATGTTACTTGCCCAAAAGGAAGACTACATATATACATGCTCATATACTAAGTTCTTTGTTATATACAATGTCATGCAAAAAAAAAAATTTTAACAATTAATCTACATGAATTAAACTAATAGGCAATATTTATTTCTAACTAAAAAATAAAAAATACAAATAAGATAAAAGGTGTTCGCATCCATCATGCCTAAAGTTAAAATTTTACAACCTAAACTAGGTTCTAAATATAAAGATAAAAAAATAAATAAAAATTAAATAATACTTACTTTTGGGCATCAAAAAGGAAAAAAGAAGAAAAAGAAAAAAATGATTCTCCCTGAAGTATGCCTCATTCCTAAGAGGCTATAAGCATGAATGGCTTGAAGAATGGATGAAAAACGAAGGAGAAAAGCTTGAAAAATTAGAAAGAAAGCTTTGAAATCGGAAGATATAGAGTTTCTCCGACAAATGAAGAGGAAAAGCCATTTTATTCCATAATTCAAATGAAGGACAGGCTTCCCGTCTATTGCTAGCAATGGACGAGATTAAAGGACATCCCTTCCCTCAGGGTAACATGACCATTTTACCCTTCAAACTTAATTTAAGCCTCATTTATCCTTTTTAAACTCCTTTTTCTTCTTTTTTTTTGACCTTTTTCATTGAATTTTTCAATCTCTATCCATCTAAAATTAATTAACAACATTATTTGTGCCTTTGTTGTATGTTATAACATTATTTTACAATATTAACAAGCATTAACTATTCTTTTTCTATACATAGGTGTCCAAAAGTCTAAAATACCACCTGAAATTTATTATGCCTCTTGAGATAAATGACTGTTATGTTTAAAACCTTTCAGAGTTGATTGTTTGAGTGGTCAAGCTTATGGAATCCCTATAAAATGAAAACTAAGAAAAAATGCAACAGTATATACGTGCAATGAATGGCACATGCAAATGAGTGACTTTTGGCCTTTTAAAGGTGATAGATAGGCTACCCATGGCTCGTTCCTTGTGAAAGATTGTCGTCCATCATTGCTTTCTATGAATAATACTCTAATTTTCTTAGTTTTTGTGCTTTTGACCTTTCACTTTCCAAGAGAACCTCTGCCAGGTATTTTTTTTCTCTCTTTCTTTTTCTTTTCTTTCTTCTTCTATTCCTTTTTCTTTCAGTTCTTTATTTTTCTTTATCATTTTCATACTTAGACTGCTTAAAAATTACCATTACCATGACTAATAGACTTAAAAACCTAGAAGGACCATCGGATAGCCCATACTCTAGGTTAAGGTTCCTACTTAGGGTTTCTTTAGATAGGAATTTACTATTTTCCATCGCTCGACACTAGGATCCAAGGCTTTATGTGTTCAGATTCACTTACAAGGAGTTGTACCTTTTACCAAAGGAGTTTGCTACTATGGTCTGTGTTAGATTCAAGCTTGATATCTGATCTTGTCTTCCATCCCTATTTTCAAATATCCTAAAGAGGTGTTCACGCTCTTGACGTTCTACCTTTTAAGGGTAGAGGTCTGGTTCCTTATGGAAGGACATTTCTACTTGAGCCATTGATCCATGTTTTAGCCAATTTTGATGATACGCCTACTTTTCATTCTGGTGCGGTACTGTTTTGTTATTTCACTCAATGCTTACTAGTACATATTGAGGATCCCATGATTGGGGATTATGAGCTATTTAGCATAGTAGATGGTATAATCTGAAGGCATAACCCATTTCTTGCAATTCTAGCTGACGACATTATTGGTTTGGATGTTGTTGACCATAATCCTCACTCTCTTCTTATTGGTAGCCCTTTGTTCCTTCAAGTACATCCTTATCTTTAAAGGTAGTATGCCCTTCATTGGTTTTCCTACTAGGTTTTCTTGTTAAAAAGCATCTTTTGAGATTTTCACACATTATTTTACCTTATTTTTGCTTCAAATGAACCCAACTCACCCTAGTGACTTTTTTTTCTTTTTTTTTAAGTATGGCTTTATGAGAAACTGAAGCTATTGTCAGAGCCTCCTCCTTGAGCTAGAGCTATAGGTACCTACCTTATGAAACTCATCACACTTTGGCATCTATAGTGTGAGTTTCTAACAGTCCAGAAGGGAGTTGATTGGCTGGGTAGTATGATAGATGATGACCTTGCGTTCGACTACATTTGGTTATCTATTACTTCCGTGGTTAGGGATGGAAAGTGTGCATTTTTTCTTTTATGCAAACTACATTGTGCACTTTTTATATCGCTACCTGTTGTGTTCGACAGCTTGAGGGTCGGTAGGATATTGTTAGGTGTCCACTAAGCTTCCGTGGTGGTACACTTAACTATTCCTTCATGTCAGAGTACTATTAGAGGGTGTGGACCTAACTCCTAACGAGATTTACCATCCCTGACATTGGTGCTTGTCACTTCACCACTTCTGAGTCTTATAAGCGATGGGTTACCAATCCGACTATTGACAATAAACTCTAGGCTATTAGGCACTTGGATGAGAGAAAGGTGATACAGATATATTATATTAGATACTATTATAGATTATGTTTTTTATTTCTATTTGTCTTTCTAATTCTGAACATGTAAAAGAATATGGTGCTTTTTTACACATATGATTTTAAAATTACATACATAACATTTCTTTTTTATTTTAGTACATATGATCATCATTTAATATTATCCTAATGACAAATATTATTCAATCTCAAAATGAAACTTTATAAGGATCATAACTCCTTTCATCAATTAGCCCTCTTGGATTTTCTTAATTGATTATTTTCTCTCAACCTCTAAATTTTTCCCATAGTGCTTTTTTTCAATTTTCACCCTAGCGAGATATCCAATTTTATCAAGGTCATTATTTTTTTTATTATATTCCCTTAAATATTTCTCTCTCCTTATAAGTTATGTCTAATGCCAACAAAATTTCTTTTGGATTTTCTTTTGTTTCAAGATTAAATGAACATAGGTTTGTTGAGTTAATATCAAATATGAATGATTCATGATCATGATCATGCATATTGAAATCAGAAGAAACATCACACAAGTAAATAAAATTGTTTATCTTATTAATATAATCAAAAGAGCAAATGTTGTTCTCATCAAAAAGCTTAGGAATATAAAAAATATCTATAAAAGTATCTTTTTCAATCTTATCAGCGTCAGATGTCTCTCTAGCCTCTGAATCAACCTTAGATGTTTCTTCCCCTTCTATCTTCTCTTTACCTTTCAACCGGGTAGCAAGAAATTTTTCTATCTAACTTCCTTTGGCACCTCTTTATCCCATACAAAATAGTGTAAAAGAATTTTCTTATTCCAAAAACCCTCGACTAGCTTAATAATTCCCTATTCCTAATTGAAGACATCATTGAATAGCTCAAATCCCTGTATTAGCTCACCTTCTATCATCTAAGGTTTATTCTCTCTGCAATAAAGGCAAATACCAGAAGATGGCAGAAAACTCTGGGAAATGTGAGTAATCTCTTTCATTACTTCTTTCTTTTTGGCCTTCTTATTGGGACCTACAAAACCTAACCCCTTTTATCCTTCTGACCTTTAGCAGTTATAGTAGTCTGAGGCCCTTAGAAATTTGTTCCTTCTTCATTGATGATGGCAAACACATGGAATCCATTGAAAGATTGCTTAGCTATCTTGAGTATAGACACCTGATTCTCTTATGTAGCTTTGATAGTGACTACCTGATCATTATGGGAAATTTTAATCATCTAATGTGATGTTGATGGTACTTCTTCTAACTTGTGAAACCATGGCCTTCCAAGAAGCATAGAGAAATTGATTGGGATAGGCAAGACTACAAACTCGACTTCAGTCTCAACAGGTCCCGTCTTCACCAAAGCTTTAAAGGTTCCAACAGCTTACCTTTTAAAGTTGCATAGGCAAAGACAGTTAGATCATACTTACTAAGCATGCTCTCATTCAACCCCAAAAGTTGGAATTGCCACCAAGAGGCATATATTAATTGAGGAACTATCATCCACCATCACATAAATTGTGTGCTTACCATTTACCTAAGCCTTGATATAGAGAGGATGATTATAATTCTTTCCCTTGGCAGGCAAGTCAACATTAAAGTACACCATATTCTCACAAGTTCCTCCCTTAACCAAATCCAACAACTCGAAAGGCAAGATGGCAATAGTAATAGTGGACTTGTTTATGGCTTCAACTAACTTCTACTTGTGCGAGGGAGATTATCTCAATAAGTCCTAAATACCAATCTAAGCTTGTGTCTTTTTCAGCTATTTAATTATTTGATCATCCTCAATTCCTTTTTCTGTAGGTACTACAAAAGAAGCAAGCTACCTTTTGATCTTTGAGGCCACCCTTCCACTCCTTTTGACCACCTTAACTTTATTTTCTTCATCAATCTCTTCCTCATATTCACTGGCTGAACTCTAGATATCAATGGGCACCAAAATCCCTTCATCTTCACTCTCTATAGAAGTATCCCAACAATTAATCATAGAAACTAGTTGATTTTCTTCAACTAGCTTTGTTACTTTAGGAATGGAGCGACTAACGGCTAGATACTCCTTCATATACAGGTTTTTCATCACATACCACTCAGGTAAGTTAGACCTAATCATGAACACCTAAGGTAGAACATCATTGTAACCTCCCTTATTCTTCTTATCTCTATTCTTAAGATCTAAAATTTACTTGCTATCTATCAAATCCTAAATCTTATTCCTCAAGCTATGAGAATAATCGATTAGGAGCCTAGTGTGCTAATGGTGTGCATAGTACTGATCCTCCCTATGATGGGGCAATCTTTGACATTTTACCGATCTTGGGGGTAATGATTAAAGCTTTCATTCCTTGCTCAGTCTATCCAACAACCGAGATAGTAACTTTCCTAGGTTGCAATAAGGCCTCCTACTAACCTCTATAAAGGACACTTTTGTAGTCTTTCCAATTCTGTTTGACCCATTATTGTTCCCTATTGTCTTGTTATTGTTGAAATTCCTTCTGGCATTCTCACTACTTGCCTTTCTGGCCAAATACTTTCCTTTAACCTCTATAGCTATATCCTTCAATGACTTTCAGTCCTTCAGACCCTCATCTTTAAACCTTCCCTTAAGTAAAAGCTTGCATTCTTTATAAATAATCTAATCTAATCAGTTATGTCTAGCTTTCTCTTTATCTCGATCATCCTATTCCTCCATCTAGTAAGATACCTATTGAAGGATTCATCATGTTTCTGCTATAATAGCTCAAAGTCATTTAGGGTGACCTTCATTCTAGTGTTGCAGTCATACTGCTTTAAGAACTCTTCGGTCAATAGATCCCAATCCTTCTTATTGTGCTTATCCAGCCTATGGTACCAATCTATTGTGGGTCTATTCAAACTCAAGCAAAAGTATTCTACCTTCTATTTCTTGGACAAGGTGGTACCCTTCATAATTAGTATATAATGTTTGACATGTGTTGAAGGATCTATAGTGCCATCAAACCTTGGAAGATTAAGCATATTTAACCTTTAGGGAAACAACTTATCTCTATCTAAATCCCTATCTTCACGATTCATCCCCTACAATAGATAGTAACCTATATATGGCTTCAGTCTTTTCCTCCATTTTCTTGAAAGTTAGATCCTCAGCACTAGGATCTATAATCCTCATATTCATCACTAGAGGGATATAGTCTTCATCCTCCTCTTCTATAAAGTCATCTTCAAGATCATGCCTCATTTCCTTCTTAGGCAGGTCTCGAACCATAGCAACATCAACTGCCATAGTGTTTATAATATATGTTGGCTCTACTATCTCGTAAGTGGGTGCTATAGGCTGAGTTTTAACATTAGCTATTACAAAAGCCACCATCCCACCGATTATAGCTATAAGCCTCTTCTCAAAATCCTGGAACCTCCTATCCAACCTCTGGTCTAAGTCATCTCGCACTGTCGATGGACCAGTAGAAGTAACATTTAGCCTCTCCCTCAGGAATAAAAACCTTATGGTGTGGTCATCAGTCACTCTTCCAGTCTTTTTTCCTCTTTTGATCTCATTTAACTCATCGTTTTCCATGTCTAAACTTATTTCTTAATTGCTTTTTAACAATAAAATATAACCCAACTTAGAACTAACTTCTGAACCTAAATCTGAACATGAACTTCATCACAGCAGACTGGATATAGATCTTTAAAAACACATCAAATAATGCATAAATATGATAGAAAATGAATAAATTACATAACAGATATATAAATGCATGAAAATGCCTAAAAATGACCAAAATACACCTATGGACACTTAGAACCAGGAGGGGGATAGCCATAAGTGAGCGAAGGATGGGATGAGGAGATAAGTTTGCGAGGTCCCATTTGTCAAATGATAGACAACCGTCCATCGAGTTATTTTCCCATTTATCACCTCTAAAAAGAAGCAAAATACAGAAACTCATGACAAAAATATAAGAAATCATGCAAAATGAATTTCTAGCCCTCCTAAATCATATCAAAATCAAATTATAGCAACAAATCATGTATAAAATACATTAAAATCCTATATTTACATATTAAAAAGAATAAAAGAAAGCTTTAAAATACACAACAATTGAGGAATCCAAAGATTGATCATGCTTCTAACATGCTTTAAAACCTATGTTCAAATCACATCTTAATTAATCATACATATTTTCTCAAATAAAATAATTAAAACATATTAATTCACATCAAACACCCATGTAATTATGCATAATGAATTGTAGAAAGGGAAAGTGAGCTTAAAATATTAGCATTAGAAGATATTCAGACTATGTAACTCTTGTAGTCTAGATCTCTACTATGAATCATGATCACTATTTCCAAAAGAATGTAATGAAATTCGTTGTGTGTGTGTGTGTGTTTCAAGCAAGGATTGCTAGAGCAAAAGTTTAGAAAGAGAAACAAATTGAGTCTTTTTTTTTCTCTAAAGTGGATCTTAAAAGAAAAGTGATTCTCCCTCTTTTAATATCCTAGATTTTGGATTTTATACCTAAGCAAGAGTTTGAGTTGGATTCCAACTTAAAATCCTAAATCTGGAGATAATTCCCCTATAAATTTGTAAGAAATCCCTTTAAGATAAAAACTACTTTTTTAAAATTCAAAAAATGGGAAATCTGAGTTTTGAGCCATGGAGAGATGTCCCTTAATGAGAGGTGGCCATCCCTCAGCAATAAACCTAAAATTTCCTAAAATACCACCTTTTTGGACTGTGTAGGAGAGAGAGGCCCATAGACAGGTGCCCCTTAGGTGATAGACAACCGTCTACCACCACTGAAGTTCCAAAATAAGGTTTTTACGCATATTTTGTTAAAACACTTGGAAATATTTGAAAAAAATACTCAAAAAATCAAGAAAATCTTTAAACAAATGTGAGAAATTCATGATCGGAGCTTCGAGATCCAAAGCTATTATCAGTAATATGCTATTTTCTCATTATCGAGTAAACCTGATCTGGGTTGGCTCGGGTCACAGTGTCTACAACTGCATTTACATTGGTTGAAGTAATCTCATTTATACCTATAATAATTCTATTTAGCTTTTTAAAATTTTGGTTAGTGATAACATTCTTGAAAAAAAAAATTCAATCCGAACTTGATACCTGATACCTAAAAAATAATAAAGAACTTGTGAAGATTTAAAAATACTCTGACTGTTAAATCAGTTCCTTCGACTAGGAGAATAACAAAGAAATCATAGAAAAATGGAATGAAACTGGGAAAATCATACCTAAGTAAATAACCGATTTAGTTATTTATAAGGTAAAGAATTTGGATGCACTCATAACTCTAAATATGGATAGAGTTTTATACTAAATTAAATTGGCTTTGTTATCAAAAGTCCCCTCACCTATATTCATAATATTTATGTTATGATGAGATTATGGTATTAAGCACACTCTTAGAATAAGCGATTTTTATTAGTGTAGCTCAATCAATGTATAGCTAAAGTGAGGGATTCATTTGAATTATTGTATAGCTTGGTTAGCATATAGCTAGAGTGAGTGATGTACGTATTAATGTAGAGCTTTCTTAGCGTATAGCTAGAATAATCAAATTAATCACATTATGATGATATAACATGTCACTTTCGATGTAGCTCAATTAGCATATAGCTAGAATGAGTTAATAAATTGCATTATAATTACTTCTTTTGGCAAAATGAGTCGTAAAATATTATAGAGCGTGGATAGCTCATTTTAGAATATTGGTTGCATGAGCCATAAAATATTAAGCATAAATAGCTCGTCTTGTTTCTATGGTTTCATAAACAACTTAAAAGTTTTTAGAGTTTGGAATGAGCTGAACTTAAAAGTTTTGCTAAAAAAATCAAACCTAAATAATGAAGTGTACTTGAAAAATATATAAGCATATGAGAATACTTGTAATTTTTGAAGCATGGAACTGCATGCTTTGTGTTTCCCCCCGTAAGAATTGCATGGGTTTTTAAACCTACAAGAAGTTTCAAATTTAACCTTTGCCTCTTAGGTGAACAAGTTAGCATATGTGTGGCATAAGAATGCAAATTCAAAGTGTAAAAACACCTATGCATGGCAATTGATTAGCTATATAAGTTGTTGCTCCCTATTTTGATCCAGCAAATCATAAAAATGCTATACTTTACAATAATAAAATCATTATATGTACTTAAGCTGAGAGATATGCCTAAAACTGTGGTAAAAGTGTACTTACAAAGGTGTGTAAAACTTGTAATAAACTTAAAGCATACTCATTCCTCTGAGTGTAGATTGAGAGTTGCCTTATTCATTATTATTCTCATTTAGATTGTTTCAAGAATTTATTGAAAAGCAACTGCTAAAAATTCAAAGCCCACTTGTCTTTTTTGGTAGATTGTTATTTAAACAAAGACAAGTTGAAGAACAATTGATAAAATAAAAATCAAAGCAGTAAAGGTAATAGATGTTGTGAATATTTGAATAGTATAACCAAGTTGCATACAAACATGCTTACATGAGTGAGTCCAAGATTTTGGCACAAAGTATTTTTTTGATAAAGTATTATCAATTGATAATCTTTAAATTGCAATATTTGCCAATATGAGAAAAATTTACAAATAAATTAAATCTTGTACAATATTACTAGGAACACAAAGCCTTTGAATAAGAAAAAAGTAGCTATTGATGGAGGTAATTAAACCCACTTCATAATGCATATACTTGGATTTCAAACATGTGGATTTATGATCCCGCCACTAATTAAAGGTGGCCTGCCTAGTAATACAAAGAATGGTCTTTTGTTCAATATTAATATAGCAAATTGGTCCATAAGATATTCTTATACACTTTAAGTGGATACTCTAAAGGGCAACCATAAGGTGTTTGTATTATCGTCAGATTAGCTAGCAGCAACTGATATTGAAATCAAGTTTTGCTATTGGATGCTTTCATTATTCCATATCTTTTAGATTTGACATATGCAAGCTAGCAACCTATCAATAATGGATATTAGTAGAAGGTCAATAATAAGAATATTTGTTTTTTAAAGGGTATAGTAACTATTGATAAGGATGTTATTATTAAGTAGGCTGGTTAGATGTATAAAACTGGTAAGTGGAATTAATCAAAATTATGATAGGGATTAAAAGACATTGCATGCTTTATATCATGCTTTAGGAAAATAGAGTTGCATCAAATACAAATAATAACTTTTGAATGTGTAAAGGTTGAAAACAATATGGAATTGCTAAGAAACTTGAATGATAGGAACAATACATCTAGTTATGAGTATAAAACTTAAGCTGGACTTGGTGCTTGGATCCTAATAAAGTTACATATACAAAGCGGAGAGGCCTTAATGTGATTGAACAAAAGAATCGAAAGACAAAAAAGGAAGGCTTATGGTAAGTGAAAACTTCATTATGTTATGAAGTAAATGGAAAAAAGGTTGATATTTAATGTTGGTATATTTGGCTTTTAATTGCTCACATTGTGCTTTTATAGACCTCTAAAGAACTTAAGGAAGGCTTAGATCATATGAAACCTTATAACAAGCTCAAATTTCTTGATGGCTCTATATATCCCCTTTCATAATCCTAGCTTTGTAATTTCCCATGGTTTGCCAATCTCTTTTTTATGGAATAATAGAAAATTTGATAGGCGAACTTGTTAGATTTCATCAGGAAAAATAAAAACAAAATTGTAGCAAAAATAGAAATTCACCAAGATCCATGTGATCCAATTGATTCAATAAGAAGAATGTAATGATTACCAACCTCTAAAGCATAGAACAATTGAATCTACAGGTACGGCCTCACAGGAAATGACACTCTCTATCGATATCCACACACGAATATGATGAACAGAATCATCTGGGGTGTTAGCTCCCTTTCTTAGCGGCTAGGGTTTTATCTTTCTATATTCTTCTCAAGGTTCTCTTCATCAAAGTAATGGCTGCCACTCTCTTAGTATGCTTAATTAGGTTTTGAACCACATATATCACTATATATAGAGGTGACCTAAGAGAGAGAGAAAATTTAAGGCCCACATTTCTTATTAAAATAAGAAATACTTTATTTTTTATTTAAAATAGAAATTATTTTTATTTATTTTGAATTTTAATTTTTCACCAAATAAAATTTAGTCCATTCATCATATTCTATATGTGCGACCCATTAGATTCATATTATATTGGCAATAGGCCCCAATTCCATCACGGACCCATAAGTTATAAGTGGCCTACCCAAATAATATGAATATCAATAATTCAATTTTAACCTAATAGAACATGTTATAATCCCTTTTTCACATGATATCCTGTTTAAACATAATTCATGATCCATGTCAAACTTATATAGTCCAAATATATAATTTTTCGATCACTAAGTAGACTGACAATATCAAATGACATTGATCACTTCATCAATTCATTTGAGCAGGGCCTTGCATTTCTCAATCATACTTATCGAAGGGGTGTAAGGCCCAACATGTACCCTAGAAGAATGTATGCATTTTTAACTGATATTATGCCCATTATAAAACTGGTTAGCTAATACATTGTAAGTGGAACCTAAAGGGTATTTTTTTATAGAGTAGGGGTGACATGGTCCTTTTTAATATAATTAATAAGATAATGTATAGATAAAGGTAATTAGAATAGGCGTTACAAAGGGTCCAATAGATATCTCTCTTATAAGAGAGGGATAAATTCCTTATTGATTATTCACTATCCTCTGCATAATTCTCATTATGTCCAATCACAACCGTTATGATTATCCAATTAAAGATAATATTTGATTATGTCAAAATATAATGTTTGTCATGTAGGATATCATGATAATCTCAGGTTTAAGGATTGATAATATAACTATTATAAGATCATTAATGACATTAACCATTTAGTATCTCATAACAAGTCTATCCAGTACCATGTACTCTAACAAGTACCTATGAGTTTGATTTATATTATCATATATAACATCCCATGATTATCAATTAAACTCATTTCAGTCTTTATTTATCACTATTCTTTTAATGATAAATGACTAGGGATAGTCAAAATAACATTAGATTGTTATTTATAAATATTATTATAATGTAACATGCCAACAATATAATAATATGAAAAAAATCTAATTTTATAAAATGAAATGTGACATTACATAAAAGACTAAATATTTGGCCTAGGGCATAACCACTAACAGAACTGACAAGCTTTGTAACGCCTTTAACGAAACCTTAACGAAACAATTCACTCCGATATGAACTTATACGATTTGCCTGAAATTTTTTTTTGATAGCGATAACTAATCTTATGCAAACACAAGTCATTGAAATTCGGGCAAATTGTTTAAGTTCATATCGGAGTGAATTGTTTCGTTAAGGTTCCATTAAGGACATTACATTTAGTGGTATCAGAGCAAAGGTTTAAGCGGTTCTAAGATCGGAGTGGGAGAAGGTTAAGTGATAGGTTTATCTGTATATACATGCCAATTATAAGTGAATAAGTATTAAGTAATCTGACATGTACTTGCTCCCCTACATATTTTAAAGTGAAAAGTTGATATTTGACTGAGATTGTCAGGTGTGACAGGATTCATTCTGCACAGTAAAGATGGTAGTGAGTGAGAATGGAAGTTTTAGTGCTTGAAATCTCATGGAGGTCAAAGTAGGGAAAAGAAGAGTTGACTGAAATTGAGTGTAAATGTGAGAGTTTAAGTGTCTATATGGATGTGAAACAGTTTAAAGAAGGATAAAATAAAGAATGTATTAGAAGGTTAAAAAAAAGGGGATTATATATCGAGTACAGATAAATTGTGCAGGACGAAGCGACACCTTGACTGGATTGTCATGATTTAAGAATGTTCGTGAGCAAATTATTATGATCATAAGTTATGGTTGTTTAAGATGCTCTATATACCTGTCAGTGATTCCTTTATAAGCGTGGGATCTGATTGTATATTTCATAGTATTGGGATGGGTTATGATATCTGCATCATATGAGAATACGTAACAATATTCTACCTGCATACATAAAATCATACATTCATTGCATAGCATTTCATATTGCTTGACAGCATCTGATATACATTATACCATTTGTATAGGCCCCACTTGATAGGATGAAACTGACAGGGGATATGATGAGCATAGGGGAAACCTAAGAATGAGAAGAGAAATAGTGTGCTTAAGATTATTTTCCATTTTTGATGTGGCCATTATGAGTTATTGGTCATGTCAATTAGATTTGTTAGCACACCGACTCCCTTAATGAATTGATGGAAAGGATCATTCACCTTTACTTAGATCTATATTAGAGAATATTTGTGTGATAGTTATTGTGAATAAATTGAAAGATTCTTACTGAAGTCCACCAAGATAATAATGCATGGCATCCTGGAAGTCATTAGATGTACCAGGATTAAAAGCTTAATTTTGAGAACAGGATTTAAAGTGTGATATAACAGATGATGTAAGTAAATATTTGATGTGTTAATGCATGAAAGTGGAGCATTAGATTCCTTCAGGGATTGCTTCGACTTATAATCATATTTGTTTGGAAAATGGAACAATGTGATTAGAGAATCTGTTATCGGATTGTTTGAGCGTCAAAAAGGAAAGATGCGATATAGGAGATTGGTAATAATCCTAGCATAGTGAGCTACCCTTAGACTGATGGTCAGTCAGAGTGGATAATTCAAATATTGAAAGAATGGGTATGGTAAAGTGTATGGGATTGTGATAATGGCTGTGAAAAGTGTTTGTCTATAGTAGAATCTGACTCTTGGCGAGGCATTATCAGAAAGAAAATTTCAAATTCTTTATGTTGGATTTAATGGAATATAAAGAAGTCAGCAAGTTTTGATTTGATTTAAAATATGAAAGGAATCTGCACTCATGATGATATGATCTAGAAAAATAGAGACCGATAAAGATTCTTGATATCAAGATTGGTTAGCTTAAAAGTAAGTAGGTTCCATTAGCAAAGATGATTTGGAACCATTGAATGTGAAAGAGATGTTGATAAGACTACCGTATAGTATCCTCTACTCTTTGATGTAAGTAAATTTCGAGGACAAAATTTCTTTTAGTAGGGGAGAAATGTAATGGCCTCAACACCAGGTCAGCCATGACCAGTACTTTTCGATAGTGAATAGTATTTTTCGGTCCGAAAGGACACCCGAAATTCAAAAATATTTTATCGGACCATCGAAAAGTAGTGGTCACGGGGAGTCCGGGGTTGAAATTTGAAGTAAAATTGAGGCCAAATGGGCCTCCAAAGGTCAAAAATATGAAAAAGGTAGCGAGTCAATTTCCCTGGTAGGGAAGGTGACTTGATTTTACATAAATAATAAAAAATAGTAAATAAACTCCAAAAATTGTCAGATTTTATATGCCAACATGAATTTTTGTGTAGAATATTTTAGTGATGAGAATGGAATTTTTCGGCGGCACCGGCAATTGTCGAATCCAACCGATAAGTTTGAATCTGACTAATAACGGACTCCGATTGAGACAAAAATTTATGTACTGCCTATTTTTGATGTAATGAAAATGATAGAATCAAAATTGAAGTGATTTGGAGTGAGGAAGTGGGAGAATTTTAGTTAGGCCCTTGAAAAATGGTTATTTGGCCTTAAGTAATTAGATTAGGCCAATTAAGTTTTGGCCCAACCTAAGGCCTAATTGGAGGGGTATATAAGCTGAAAATCTGTGATTTACCAGTAGCTTACAGCCATTTTCAGCTCCCTCATCCAGCCGACACCATCATCCTTTCCTTTTCTCAAATTTCTTCATTTTTTCCTTCATTCTCTCACCTAAATCAAGCATCTAAATTGTAATTCTGCCTCTCTTGATGAGTTTTGCAACCTCCACCATCTGATTACAGCAAAGGAAGCAAAGGATTTTCAAGACTCAAGTTTTGGTATTAAAAGGGTAAGTTGCTTCCTTAAAGAAATAAATTGATTTTAAGTGTTTTTAGATAGTTTTTAGTGTGTAAAAGTCATTTTTGATGTCAATTTGAGCAAATGAGATAAAAAAAAATTAGGGTTCCTAATGGTGGAAATTTCGGGTTCCTTAGGTTCTCCAAGGGAAGAACAAATTCTTAAAGTAAAAGGGAAAGAAAAAGGAAGCTTAGGCAAGCTAAGCAAGGAAAATAAGGTAAGTGACTACAAAATCCTTTGATTTCCCTTTTATTATGAATTAATTTCATTTATGTAATTGGAAAAAAATGATAAATTATTTAATTAATAAAATTGAGATAGGGTAAATGAAATTGGGATATAATTGATGATATTTGTACAATTAGAATGAAAAAAAATTATTTTTAAGGTGATGTTAGCATGATGGCTGAAATTCTCTCTAAGGGAAAAAGGGTGATTTTTGCATGAAAATGATAATTAGTAGTCTAAATTAATTATAAATGTCATATTTAGCTTCCATGAATTTTTATATGATTTATGCAATTTAATGAAAATTTTTAAAGCTTGGTAGTAGGTTATGTAAGTAATGGAAATGAGAAATTATAAGGAAATAAAGCATAAATTAAGTTTATATGGGTAATAGATATGAAATAATGTGTAAATAAATTATTAGAAAATTTATCCATATAATATGAATAAATGAGAAATAAAATGTTAATTATGTATAAGGAAAAATATTGAATTATTAGAAAATAATTAAATAAAATGAAGGAAAAGTGATAAAAAAAAGTGAAAAGAGTGCATATAAAATTTTTAAGAAATTTTTATGCAATATTAAGGTATTTTTTGAAATAAAATATTGAAATTATTATAATTTTATGGAAGAATAAATGTGAATATGTATAAAAAAATATTGAAGTAGTAATGAATACTTGCATAAAAACGTGAAAGAAAGTGAATTAATATGAAATTAATTCACAGTTAGCAAAAAAGAAATAAAAAATCAACCAACGAATTTTTTGGAATAATTATTAAGCTATGAAAATAATGAGAATAATGAATTATTGATAAATAATTCATAAAATGAGTGAAAATGACGGAAATTGTAAAATAATGTGTATACGGATTTTTGTAGAATTTATATGCTTTATTAGAATATTTTGAAATAAAATATTGATTATGTTTAATTAAAAATATTGAATTATTAAGAATTAATTCAATAAATAAGTACATGATGACAAACTAATGCGTAGTAAATTACTTCAGTATAAAAAGAAATGAAAAAGTCAATTTATGCGTTTTCGAAAAAATAAAGTAATGAATTATATCAATATAATTCATAACTATTCAAAAAGTTGCAAAATAAATGTTTGACTAATTTATCAAAATAAATTAGTCAATAAAAAATATTAACAGAGTGAATTATTATAAAATAATTCAACAACAGTTGGCATATCCGAATGACAAATATTTCGGACAGAAAAAGAAAAATCGTCAAAAAGTTAATCAATGAATTATTAAGAGATAATATATAGAAGATTACATAAAAAGAATAAAAGAAATTATAAATTATAATGCTATAATTCATAAAGAGTATAAAAGACTGAAAAGTCTTAAGTGATCGAGTGAATTAGCGAAGGATAATTTACAAAAGTGACCGATAAATTGTACCAATTTAGAGAAAAGAATTTGCAACTGTCTATACTTGAAAAGTATTTTAAAAGTCCTGTCAAAATATTAGAAAGTGACTAAATAGTCAAAAGTACTAAAACGAGTGTAATTGACAAAAATATATTGTTTAAGAGAAAGAAAGAAAAAGGCTCTGACAGTCTGAAAAGTATTCTAAAAATAATTGATTGATTTTGCCCTTAGCAATAGTCTTGTACAGAATATAAATGGCTAGTCGTAGGGACACCTTATACCGCGGTGCAAGTCATGACGACTTGCTATGTTATGGACTGGATCTCCGATCACCATGGCATTTTCTTTCTCTGTTCTCTGCTCTGTGAGAAATGGTCTCTTGGGGATCATTTCTCTCTCTATTGTAGCTTTGTGGGGTCTATGTCCCGCGTATCCTTACTGGGAGTTTTGTCTTATTGCATTAGGGACATATTAAAAAGAATAAATCAGAATTTGTAAAAGTTTTGAATAAAAGAACTTACTTGGATAAATTAAAAAGTACCAAAGTAAAAATGTAAGTTTTTACAAAAATTGAAATTAATAAGAAATGATGGAAAAATATTATTTTACAAGGTAAAATAGTAATTTAATGATTAAATAGCTCAAAAATATGCTTCTGTAAAAGAAAAGTGATCAGTTCATAATTAGAAATTATGAATTAAAATATTAATATGTTATATGAAAAATTCAAACAAAATCTTATCTAAACTTTTGTAAGCCAAAAGTTAACTAAAGGTAAAAATAAGTAAATAGACGACAATTCTGTAATTAGAAATGGAAAGTGCCAAGTTTACTATAAGTAGGTAAAAGAACCTTTGTATAGAAAAAGGAAGAAATTAAAGATTTATTTGTGACGTATTTCTAATTAAGTACACCACTTTACATTAAATGTTAGAAACTTTGATTATTGAATTCTGACAAGTAGTTTAAAAAGTCCAAGTAAAAGAAAATAATAAATAATAAAATTCAAGTTTTTGCTATAAAAAGCATAATGTTGCAATTAATGAAGATATAAAGTACTGTATTTGAAAATCTGCTTACTGTGGCAATTAATTATGTAAATCATTTCATCAAAATAAGATTGTACTGAAGTAATTAAATAGAGAATTTTACTTGAAAGGTCAAGTCATGCGTAAAAGTTAAATAAAAGTAAAAATAAGAAAACAAAAATGTCAATTTTTACCATTGAACGGTAAAAAGAGAATATTCTGAATTAAGCGAAAAGCTTATATTAAAGTAAAAAGTTTACTAAAGTGTTGGTAATGATCTAAAAAATTTGTGAAAATAATTAAAAGCAATTTTTGATAAGACAACATAATAATTGGCATAAACATGATAATTATGCTTAATTTGGAAATTTTAGGATTTGTAGCCACTGCTGAGCATGTCTAGTGCTCAGCACATAGTTTTTACTACGTGCATGTTCTGAAGATTAGCTGGAGCATAGTACACAGCGGAGTGAAGCTTGAAGAAAAGTATTGTCTAGACTTTTAAGTATTTTTGGCATGTATATACTCAGTTAAGGATAGTAAGACTTGACTGTATTTTGGATTATTATTTTATTAGTGGTAATTTTTGTTATGTCGGTAAATGATTATGATTGGTATGCAATATTTGGAATATTATGTATCTGTTGAATATGATAAATCATTGTGCCTCTTGGAGGCTGTGTATTATTTGTTTTTCAGGCAAACCATATAAGTTCATATCAGAGTGAATTGTTCCGTTAAGGGCGTTACAATCTTGCCATTAGAGCATAGCAAATAAATGATGAAAAATCAAAAAAACATGCTTAAGACTTGGAAGCTAAATCTTTTACTTTTGGCTGATGTTGATTTTCATATAAATCAAGAAATTATAAAACTCAAAGTTTTAAACTTAAAGACGTGTTTTATTCTAGTAGAGTAACATAATATATGAAGCAAAGGCACAATAAATGGCAGTAACAAAAAGAGAAATCTTAGCATAAACAAATTCAACATTTAAAAAGGGATTGCGAAAAAAAATTGATGCATGTGTTATTTGATTGAAAGGGAATCTTATGTGGGATCCTCTAGTTCCTAACACGACACACATATCTTATCAAAAAACATAATTAACAATTAATGAATTTTGATAATTAGAAGTAAGAAAAACCAACAGGTGCAATTAGTCCAACAAAGGAAGAAACGGGGCCAACTAATGCCAATTAGGAGAACGGTAATTCCTTGTCTAAATTCTAAAGGAATCAAAAGAATACATATCTACTGTTAGAATCACATAATATTTGTAGTAGAAAAACTCAAATAAGTTTGGTCAAATAACACTCAATTTCATGACTAAAGATTTAAATTAAGATTCAAAACTTTAATTTGAAAGATTATGTTAACATAATTAATAATATATTGACATGATAAAATGCACATATAAATGTATATATAAGAAAGCTTTAATATTTAACAGAACTAAAGTAAGCAAATCAATCGGTGCCTCTGCACCTTGCAAAGCTGTTGATATATCCAAATTATGCCTATGTTTATGTTTGTTTTAAGTGTGTTTTTGTGCTTAATTAATGTCTATTTGGTGTGTTTTATGCTTAAGTTGTGTATATTTTGAAATGATGGAGAGTTGAGTTGATTTGTGCTATTTTTACAGTTTTAAAGAATGAAATTAGAAGACCAACCTAGCTGAGCTGAAATGTATCTCAGTTAGGTCATTTGAAGAATTGACATTCAGTATAAAAGCTCATAACCTAGCTGGGATAAGAAGTGGCTCGATCGGGCAACTTATGAATCTCGAAGACAAATGTTGCTAACTTAGTGATCGGTGTCTAGCAAGTGTACTAGATCGGCTAGTAATATAAGAAAATATAGATTAAAATTCTAAATATCGAACTCAAGGGAAACTTGTATTTGTATGAAAGAATGTTGAATTTTAGAATGAAGTTTATGTGTAAAAGAGAGAAGAAAAATCCCAGAAGTTATGATTTTTAAAATGCAATTAAAATTAAAAACAATTAATTAAAATAAACAACTGATGTAAATAAACTATATCTTAAATGAAAACAAGTAAACAGATTTGGGAAAAATTAATTTTAAAACAACTTTCACTAAAGGATTATCCACCTTAATTTATATTGTAATGACTTAAATTTAGTTAGAAATATCAGTGATTATGGAAAAATCAGATGAAATAAAGCCTGATACCTTGAACTAAGAATATCTTTCTTAAGTATCAAATTCTCATTTAAGAATAATTTAACACTTAGCATAAAAATCCAGTTGATATTCCTAAATATTCATTGAATTCTTTTACAGAAACTTCAACTCCACTTTATTCTTAGTTCCTCCTCTCTTAGTTTTAACTAATATTATCAACACATAATCATCTCAAAATCAGAAAATAATCATGCATAGAAAATAAAAATTAACTTAAGAATATGCAAATCAGTGATAGTGCCTAAACTAATTTTCAAATATTAAACCAATAAGCCAACAATTAGTCTTAACCCAATCAAAGATAAGAATATGTTTAAAACTAAGAAATAACAAAATAATATTAAAATTAAAGCTCAATTAAGTCATCACAATACAAATTAAGGCTTCAAAAAACCTTTAACAAAAGTAAAGAAACTACTCACTACTCATATTGAAAATTAAAGCTAAACTAATGTGAAGAATAAAAATAAAGAGTCACAGAAACTTCCTTAATCAACTTGAACATACAAATCAAAGAAACTCTCTAGCTCCTGAGTTTTGCTCCTCACAACTACAGAAAAAACTAAATAATGTAAAACTAAACTAAGTAAAGAAATTGTTACCGATGATTCTCCTTCTTTTATTCCCTTGTTCTGGTGTTCTTGTTGATTATTTATAGCCAAAAACAAGGAATACTGGCCTTCTAAACTTCCTGAATTAGAATAAGAAAGAACTTTGCTAAAATTGGAAGTTTCGTTGAATTGTCAAACTATGTTGCATAGCCAAGCAGGATGAAGCTCTAATTGATGCACTGCCATGCATTCTCTTCTCACTAGTCTTGCACGACCAAGCAAGATTTTTGGCTTTGTCATGCATAGGCAAATTAGGTAGTGCATGGCCATACAAGATTTTCCTCCTTTCAATGCACGGCCATGCATGGGCTCACTGCATAATTCGTAATTTTTTTCACTTTAGCTCATTTTTCCTAATTTTCTTCATAAACAGCCATTTAAAATTTCATACATGGTAGTGTTAAACATTCATAGAATGAATGTTGGTTTTTTGGCTTTAATTCCTCCAAATTATGAATTTGACCCAGAACTTTTCATTTCTTGCAATTAAGTCCTTTTTCCTTCAATTTGGCCCTAAAAATATCAAAACTTATAATTAGCCCTTAAAACAAAAATTTAATCATTTAAACTAAAATTCAACGAAAATAAAGCTAAATAAACTTAATAAAATACCTAAAATCATACTAAAAATATCATATAATTCACAACTATCAAATACCCCACACTTAAACTTTGCTCGTTCCCGAGCTAATTAGAACAATCCTACTCCTCAAAATAATCAAACTCAAATACAAAATCATGCATTTTAAAACAAACCTTAGTAATTAACAAGAGCACTTAAAAGAATTTCTAACTAGAATAAATTCAAACAATATAATATGAGTTAATTTTCTTGTATGTGTGCAAGATCAAAATATTTTAAGTATTTTTCAAATAAAATATCAATGCAAATTTATAGTCAAGTTTTAGAATGAATGTACATATAAACACACAAATGGTTTGGTGCTTTAAACTCTAGAAACACCATAGGCTACTCCTTTAGCACCAAAACCCGAAGGTCATCTCCGCTAAATAACTCAAAACAAAACTTAAAATCACTTAAATCTTTTAAAGGTTATAATGGGACTAAGGTATTGGCTATCAAAGAGTAGATAAAAAGATAATTAATACGAATTAGCCACTCCAAATTTGAAAACTTCTGCAATTTCAAATCCTTAAGCACAATTCCTTCATCCAACTTAATTCTTTTATTGAACACACCCCAATAGAACAATATAACTGAATTTCCTTTTATCTTGCCTAATTTTTTTCAATTTTGAGAAGTTGCCAATTTATCCTTTGTAAAAACCCTACACTTAAAATTTTTGCCATATATGCTAGTTTTTTTCTTTTTCTTTTTCTTTTTTATTTTTCTTTTCTTTTCTTTTCTTTGGAAAAATTCAAGACAGAGGGAACACAAGGATATTCTATAAGCATTTGACTTCATTTCATACTTCTTGCTTAACTATTCTCATTACACTTAATTAAACTGCCCAATAATTGTAAATTCATCCAAATCTAGAGTGGCCAATTCTAAAGGATAGATATAAGGGTTTTAGGCTATATGGTTAAAAGATTAGTGTAACAAGAATAAAAATATAGCATGCATAAAACATACCTTATTAGGCTCAAATTGGCTAACAAAGGTTAAAAATTTCACAAGGGTAGGAAAACAATCTCTTTATAAGCTCACAAGAAAATTTTTGCTTAGATCACTTTCTAAGTTGTTTGAGTTGCTTCTATGCTTTGAAGGGTGATGAGGAAGGTTCTAGTGTTCTAAAATTCCTTACTCAACTATTTCATTGCATTGATTTTTCTAAGTAACAAAACTGATCTTTAAGTGCTTAAAAAGATAGAAACTAACAGATATTAATCAAATTGAAAATTAAACTAGCTAGAAATTTATCAAACAACATACTTGTTTTACTGCTAAGCAAAGATTCTAACTTGCACATTCTAAAATTTAAGTTCAACATGTTCAAAATTTTGAGGAAAAACTAGGACAACTAAGTTTTTGTGCAAACTAAACGATAATCTTGAACTACATTTTGTTTCTAGCAAGTCTTACAAACTTTAAAAGCAAAGAAACTAAAACTAAAAATTAAAAGTTAATACAGTAATATCCTAAACATAAAATATCAAACTTAAACACAAAAGCAAATAAGAACATAAAAATAAAACAAAACATATTCATGAACTAAAATGAGGGTAAGATATGTCTACTTTCTCAACCAAAATTGAGCTTAGCTAAGCTCTACGCCCTTCCAAAATGTTTGTTAACCATAGTAAATGTAGAATGAACTAAAATGATGAAGGCGGAGGTGGTGGGCAGCGCCTTTAAAAGTCATGCATAAATGTCTTTAAGGTCTGCTTGACTTCCAATAGTGTCTTGTATTGTCTCAATCCTGCCTTGCATCCTATCTAGACGTGTCTGCTGGGAATCCAACCGATTACTCAACTAGTTAAGATGAGCCTCTATTTTGGGTGTAACTATATCTTTTGTTATGGATTCTCTGCTGGAGCTACTTCATTTGCATTTGGCTCATCTGGATGCTCATCAAAGCGAATACCATTCTCCCTCAAATACTCCTCCCTTATTATCTTATAACGATGTGGCTTAGGTAACAAGATATTCATTCTTTTAAGCATGACATTGTCAATGCATGGCATGTCCCCATCAAGTGGATCTCCTAAGGTGGGGTGAGCAATCGCTTCTGTTATAATTATAGCAATCCAACCAATGGAGATGACATAAACATTAGATGGCATCTTCTATAATTCCTTTATCCTTTGTGCTATAATCAAAACACCATTAATAAAAATACCATCGAGTATACAACGAAGAAGCCTACTCTGCGAGGCATTAACTGTACTAAGATTATTTAGACAATTGTAAACACTTTTTGATAAAAACCGATCAATAATTCTCAGAGCATGATCCCTTAGAGCATGAACATTACATTCACCCCCTTTCTATGGATCAAGATTCAGTGGATCTCGAATTGGCTCCCAATCTTCCTAAGTAAAAGCATCAAACAATTCCACTAAAGCATCTGGTAAGAATCTTAAATGTTCTAAATCTTAAATGTTCTAAAAACTGTTTAAAAGTCATAGAGTATTCTTTCTTCCCAAGTTTAAAACCTACTATACCATTATTATCACTATCTCCCTTAAAAAAATACTTGAAGAAATATAAGAAATCACAAGCAAGGTTGGGATAAACTTTGGGCTTATGATTAATAAATTTCTTCCAACCAATATGCTAAATCAAAGGTAGCACCTCATTCCATAGGTTTTCAGTAGGAATATTAAGAAAAAAACTGATTGAGATACCTGCCAGTACATAGGTGCAGGCGTTGAAATATTCAAACTTAGCAATTTTGGCTTTGTCAACATAGGATGGGATATGTATACTAAAGAAACTTGAAGCTTCTAAATTTTTAGTCGTTTTAGGTGCTAATGAAAATAAAGATAACAAGGAATGAGTAAAGTAATGGATAGAAGAAAAACAAATCATGTATAAGAATATATGACAATGGCCAATTGATTTCATGGTGTATGGCACAGCAAAAGATGGTATGAAAAAGAATTTTAGTGGGCACGTAAGAGGAGTAATATGCCAAGTAATGACTCTAAGTAACAAGCAATTATAAAAAAAATTAGGCCAAAATAATCGAGGAAACAAAGCCTCCGTAATCAAAATTAGTTACAAAATGTCATGGTAAGATATGCATTAACAAGCTTTATTGACAATGGAAAAGTAACTAAGTAAAGCATGAGTCAATATATATGCCAATCGTGATAAATAAGAAAGCACAATACATGAATAAAGTCACTTGGACATTTTATCGAGCAGGTGGTGTGCACATGTTGGATAGGCAAAATAGAGAGAAATGTTAAGGAATATGACTACCAAAAGTTTCACCAAGCAACACAAGCAAACATACTAACTAGCTAATAACATATCATTGAAAAAGAATGAAAATTGAAGTGTAAATATGAAGTTGAAAAACATCTAAAATGTGTAGCAAACCCATGTCAAGTGCAACATTTAAATGAAAACAAATGTGCAATCATAAAGCACTTACTTGAAAGTAATTATAGGGAGTTTTGAGTAAGAGAATATAGTGAAGTGTGTGAAAAATGGTGAAAAAGTAAAAGAAGGTGTGTGAAGAAGAAGAAGATGATGATGAAGAACGAGAGTGGATGAAGACGAAGATAAAGGGAAAAAGAGATGAGAGGGAGAGGAGGTGGTAATCGGAGAAAATAAAGAGGCCAACGAGGAAGAGCTGGTGCACTATGGTGTGATCGATCCTTACCTAGGTTGTGCGTGGGTGGTAAAGAGAAGAAAGAAAGAAAGAAAGAACAAAAAATAAAAAGCGTAGAAAAAGAAGTAAAAAAATATGGTGCAGTGGAGGGATGCACGACCATGCAGGTATAAATGCCCGAATGTGCACGGCCGCGTAGGAAAGGGGCCAAAGGTGCACGCCAAAACAAGCAGGGGAAGGGAAATTCACATGCCAACGTAGGTAGGAAGGGAAATTTACGTGCGGGAGAGTAGGTGCGGATGGTAAGGCCCGAAAACGTAGGTGGGCAAGGCAGGGTGAGCGCAAAAGCGCAAGTGGGTGAGGCAGGGCACGTGCGGAAGCATGAGCTGCCTCTGAGCTTTGAAATTTTTTTGACTTTAAAATTTATTTTGTTTTATGCTTAAATTCCCTATATTCACTTCTAAATTTTCCCTTGCACCTACATGACTCCTTTACTCTATTTTTCCTATGAAAATGGTTCTTTCTCTTGTTAAAGCATGAAAATTACTCTCAAAAATTTGCTTATGAAGCCTAATTAAATCGGTATGATCAAAATTGATGAACTGCTTATAACTTATGTATTTGACACCCCTAAATTCCTTAACTATCTTATTCAATTTTGCAATTATTTAATTCATGAATTTAAACTTAAGAAACGTAAATCAACTAAAACCACACAAAAAAATGTACTTACTTAGGAAATAATAAAAACTAAAAAGGGAAAAGATTTGCAGTTTTGAGTTTAAGAGTCCTCAGCTAGACTTTTAAATCGAATTTAGTAGTCCCGAAGCACCATGGTTGCCTCAGCAACCTCATGTTGTCCGCTTTTATATGATTTGAGTTGATGACCATTCACCTTGTATTCACATCTAGCCCTTGGATTTTTTATGGTCATAACTCCAAAATTGTTGCTTGATAGGACTTGATATGGCCCAAGCCATTTGGATTTTAGCTTTCCTGGAAACAACCACAAATGACTGTTATATAATAACACCAATATTCCTAGAGCAATGTCTTTCACCTTTAAATGTTTATCATGCCAACGCTTCATTTTCTCTTTGTAGATGGCTGCATTGTCATATGACCATTGTTGAATTTCTTTAAGTTCATAGAGCTACAATATCTTTTTTTCTCCTGTACTTCTTAAATTAAAATTTAGTAATTTCATAGCCCAATATGCTTTATGTTCTAATTCAACTAGAAGGTGACATGCTTTTCCAAAGACTATTCGATAAGGAGACATCCCGATATGGGTCTTAAATGCGATCCTATAGGACCAAAGAGCCTCATCTAACCTTTGGGACCAACCTTTCCTAGAGTTATTTACTGTCTTTTCTAAGATTGATTTTAGTTCCCTATAAGAGACCTCTACTTATCCATTCACCTGAGGATGGTATGGGGTAGTTATCTTATGGTTGACACTAAATCTTCGAAGCAAGGTTCGAAATTGATGGTTGACAAAATGTTTGCCTCCATCACTTCCAAACCTAGTGAAAATGTTTTTCCTAATAAATTCAAGCATAACTCTGGCATCACAAGTTCTAGTAGCTGTTGCTTTTACCTATTTACTAACATAATCCAGAGCTACTAAAATGTATTCAAAACCAAATAAATTTAGAAATAGTCATATAAAGTCTATACACCATACATCAAAAATTTCTACCTCTAACATATTATTTATAATAATTTCATCCTAGTTAGAGATGTTACCTACACGTTGACATCTATCACAAAGCTCAATAAAAGACTTAACATTTTGAAATAGAGTAGGCCAAAAGAAACCTGATTGAAGAATTTTTTGTACCGTATAATTTGGCCTATGATGACCTCCAACTTCTCCTCCATGGCATGTCATATTATATCTACTTGTTTCTCTTTCGAAATGCATCATCTAAGCACTTGATCCAGATAAATCTTGATGAGGTATGGATCATCCCAAAAATAATGCTTGGCATCTGCTTGAAGCTTTTTCTTTTATTGCCAAATGAAATCTTTAGAAAGACATCCTTCTGCAAGGAAATTGGCTATATTAGCATACCAAGGAATTGAATTTTCATACATATATAAGGCACAAATATGTTCATCGGGAAATAAATATGAAATTTCTCCCTTTTCAATGTTAGCATTATCCAATCTAGATAGATGGTTAGCTATAAAATTTGTAGCTCCTTTATTATTCTTTATCTCAACATCAAACTCTTGTAATAGTAAAATCCAGCAGATAAGTCTCAGTTTAGAATCCTTCTTAGCAAAAAGGTATCTTAATGCAGCATAATCCATCCACATAGTAATTTTGGAACCAAGGAGATAAGATTTAAATTTTTCAAAAGAAAATATAATTGCTAAAAGTTCTTTCACTGTGGTTATATAGTTAAACTAAGCTCCAGTAAGTGTATGACCGGCATAGTAGATAGTGTATAAAATCTTCTTCTTTTGCTGTCCTAACACTGCTCCTACTACATAGTCACTAGCATTACATATAATTTCGGATTGTAAGCTCCAATATGATGATGCTATGACTGGTGCAGTGAATAACTTATACTTTAATGAATTAAAAGCCTGCAAGCACTCATCATCAAAGTTAAATACAACATCTTTAAGCAATAAATTAGATAGTAGCTTGGCTATTTTAGAGAAATCCTTAATAAAATAATGGTAAAATCCTGTATGACCAAGGAAACTTCTAATACCTTTAACACTAGTCAAAGAAGGTAATTTATCTATAACATCAACTTTTGCTCTATCTATTTCAATTTCTTTCTTGGAGATCTTATGTCCTAGAACAATCCCTTCTCTAACCATAAAGTGATAATTTTTTCCAATTAAGAACAAGGTTCGTCTCTTGACACCTTTTTAAGATCAATGCAAGATTATTCAAACATGACTCAAAATCGCGACCATATAGTGTAAAGGAATCCATGAAAACTTCGATAAATTTTTTAAGAAAATCATGAAATATGGCCATCATGCATCTTTGAAATGTGGCAGGGGCATTAAAAAGACAAAAGGCATCCTTCTATATGTAAATGTTCCGTAGGGACATATAAATGTGGTCTTTTCTTTATCTTTCAGGGCTACAGATATTTGCATATTTCCTGAATATCCATCTAAGAAACAATAAAATCTATTTTCTGCCATTTTTTCTATCATTTGGTTAATGAAAGGTAATGAAAAGTGATATTTTCTAGTGACATTATTTAATTTCCTATAGTCTATGCATACTCTCCATCCTGTTACTGTACATGTAAGGATTAATTCATTGGTTATAAAAGTCATACCCCCTTTCATAGGTACATATTGAACTGGACTAACCTAACTACTATCAAAAATAGGATAAATAGTACCTACATCGAGAAGTTTAAATACCTTCTTTTTCACCACTTCTTGCATTGCTGGATTTAGTCACCTTTGGGGTTATACCACAAACTTGAAGTCATTCTCTATAGGTATTCGATGCGTACAATAACTGGGATTAATTCCTTTAAGATCAAATGTTGCCTAACCAATTGCTCTTTTATATTCTTTGAGTACTGCAATGAACATCTCTTCTTCTAAACCTATCGATAAAGATGAAATAATTACTAGTTTTGCATTATCCTCTAAAAACATACTTTAAATGAGATAGAACCATTTTGAGTTTAGAATTTTCTCCCTTAAGAGGGGACAGTTCATCCTCCACATCTTCATCTTTACTGTGCTCTATTTTTTAATCTTGTATCAACTCTTTTCCTTAGCTTTCAATTCCTCCTTTTTCTTCGAATGCATCAAATATTCTTGAAGTTCATCATCTAAAATAATTTCCACTTGTTTTTCTTCAACACACTCTTAAACACTATCAACAAAATAAATTGATTCTTCAAAGTCATATGAAAGATGTTTCATCACTTTATTTACATTGAAGATCATTTCTTTCTTATTGAACCTCAAAATGATCGTTTGGCCATGAACATTGATTAAAGCTCTCACCATATTCAAAAAAGGTCTACCCACTATTAAGGGTACCTTTTGATCCTTCTCTATATCCATAACCACAAAATCCACTGAAAATATAAAATTTCCTACTTTTACTAACAAATCCTCAATAATACCTTTCGTCCCTTTCATAGATCTATCAGCCAACTGTAGTGTAATTTGGGTCTCCTTGATATCTCCTAAGTTTAATTTTTTGCAAATTGAATAAGGCATTAAATTAATGCTAGCACCTAAATCATATAAAGCATGTCCAACAAAGTTACCTCCTAATTCGCAAGATAATGTAAAACTACCAGGATCCTCTAGTTTTATTATAATCTTATTCATTAAAATAGCACTACAGTTTTTAGATAGTTGGATCGTTCCTACACCTTCTAGATTTTTCTTATTAGTGCAAAGCCCTTTCATGAATTTGACATATTTAGACATGTGCAATAAAGTTTTACCAAATGGTAAATTTACATACAACTTTTTAAACATGTTTAAAAATCTAGTTAATTGCTCATTTTGCTTTTCTTTTCTAGCTAAAGTGGGGAAAGGTAACTGCAATTCATCAAGAATAGTAGATACAAGTTTCTCCTTACCTTTACCTTTCTCAACAGTAGGAGGTACTTTCTCAATATTTTTAGAATTAGAAATACTTACCTCCATTGTTGGTTCCACTCCTTGAGAATAATTCTTACCAATTTTAACTTTTTCTAGCTTTTTTCCACTTCTTAAGGTGATTGCCTTGGCTTCCTCCTTTGGATTGCGATCTACATTATATGGAAAGGTTCCTTGAGCTCTATTTGATAATAAGTTAGCAAGTTGTCCTATTTGGTTTTTTAGGTTTCTAATGGATTCCTTTTGATTTCTCATCCAAATATCTTGAGATTTTCACCTAGTATCTTGACTAGCAATAATTGCATTTTGAGAAGCCATAAAATTTGCAATCATTTTCTTTATGTTGGATTTCTTTTTCTCGTGTGAGTGGGGGTTGAGGTTTTTGAAATCCAGGTGGTTGATAAGGTTATGAGTGATATGTAGATGGGTAGTATGGTTAGGATTGATTTTGGTAATAAGGATGATTATTATTGTAGGAGGCTTGGTTTTGATTAAATGGTGCCCTAGGTTGAGGGTTAGAAGTGGATGCTTGATTCCCTTTTGTCCATATAAAATTAAGATGATTTCACCATCCTAGATTGTAGGTGTTACTATAAGAGTTTAAGGCATTTACTTCCTCTAGTGAGCCGCCACCATTTTTAAATTTAGGTACTCCTTATGTTCTTGCATAAGAATCACATTCATTAGACAACATAGATACATTTTTGGTTTTGAGCTCATTTACTTCTTTTAAATGTCTTTTCTCATAATTCCATTTTAGCCTTAAGCATAGTTAGTTCTACACTATGTACTCCCTATTTCTTTTGTGTGGCTCTAGAAGTCATTCATTGAGCATCATTGTTAGCCATCTCAACAAGAAGTAAGAATGCTTCTTCAGGAACTTAGTTCATGAAACTATCATTGGATGTTACATCTAATAAGGACCTCATTGCTTGATTAGCCCCTGCATAGATAATATAAATTTATTGATAAACAGGAAATTCATGATGTGGGTAGGTTTTTAAAAGTCACCTAAATCTTTTCCAAGTTTCATAGAATGGCTCCTCATAGAACTGCTGAAAGTCATTGATTTGTTTCATAATGAGGGTTGTCTTGGTAGGTGGCAAAAATTTACACAAAAATTTTCCTTGCATTTGTTGACAAGAATGACTAGACTGATTGGGTAGCATTTGTGACCAATCTCTAGCCTTTCCTATAAGTGTCCTATGAGTGTAAACGAAAAAAGTTTAAGCCTAATAGCATCAGTTGATACATTCAGAATTTGCATAGTGTCGCTAACTTCTAAGGACATATCTAAGTGTTGTGTGGGTTCCTCTATTTCTGAGCCTAAAAACCAATTTCTTTATACCATCGTAATGGTAGCAGGTTTTATTTCAGATGACTGGTGATGAGATATCTTAATAGTTTTATGTTCTTCATTCCACCTAGGAATAGTATAGTCCCTAATAGTCCTGGGTCTAAACCTATTTCCTGAAGCTTTATGAGGTATATTTTGCTCCTCTATCCTAAGAGGTGGTGGATCATTCATAGGTAGGTTTTCTCGAGGTAGACCATCAATGTTTAGAGGTGGATCTATCTTTGGATTATTCATTTTGCCTTGTAACCTTCTTATCCTATGAAATGTCTGTTCGATTTTAAGGTCTATGGGTAGAATTGGATTATATCTCTCCATAAACCAATCACACCTATAAAATTAAAGCAATAAAATCAAAAAGCAGATAAAAAAGGGAAATAAGAAGAACACACAAAAATTCACTTTAAAAATCAAGATAAATAACACAAACGCCAATGATTTCCTCGGCAATGGCGCTAAAAACTTGACTGATATCTAACAAGTGTAATAGATCGGCTAGTAATATAGGAAAATATATATTAAGATCCCAAATATCGAATCTAAGAGAAACTTGTGTTATATGAAAGAATGTTGAATTTTAGAATGAAGTTTGTGTGTAAAAGAGAGAAGAAAAATCCCAGATGTTATGATTTTCGAAATGTAATTGAAATTGAAAACAACTAATTAAAATAACTAACTGACATAAATAAACTATATCTTAAATGAAAATAAGTAAACAGATTTGGAAAAAATTAATTTTAAAACAACTTTCACTAAAGGACTATCCACCTTAATTTATACTATAATGACTTAAATTTAGTTAAAAATATCAATGATTATGGAAAAACCAGATGAAATAAAGCCTGATACCTTGAACCAAGAATATGTTTCCTAAGCATCCAATTCTTGTTTAAGAATAATTTAATGCTTAACATAAAAATGCAGCTGATATTCCTAAATATTTATTGAATTCTTTTACAGAAACTTCAACTCTAATTTATTCTTAGTTCCTCCTCTCTTAGTCTTAACTAATATTATCAACACATAATCATCTCAAAACTAGAAAATAATCATGTATAGACAATAAAAACTAATCTAAGAATATGCAAATCAGTGATAATGCCTAAACCAATTTTCATTTATTAAACCAATAAACCAACAATTAATCTTAACCCAATCAAATATAAGAATATATTTAAAACCAAGAAATAACCAACTAGTATTAAAATTAAAGCTCAATCAAGTCATCACAATACAAATTAAGGCTTCAAAGAACCTTTAGCAAAAGTAAAGAAACTACTCACTACTCATATTAAAAATTAAAGCCAAACTAATGAGAATAATAAAAAATAAAGAGTTACAGAAATTCCCTTAATCAACTTGTATAGAAAAATCAAAGAAACTCTCCAACTCCTAAATTTTGTTCCTCACAACTACAGAAAAAACTAAAGAACGTAAAACTAAACTAAGTAAAGAAATTGCTACTGATTATTCTCTTCCTTTCATCCCTTTGTTTTGGTGTTCTTATCGATTATTTATAGCCAAAAACAACGAATACTGGCCTTTTAAACTTCCTGAATTAAAATAGGAAAAGAACTCTGCTGAAATTGGATGTTTCATTGAACTGTTAAACTCTGTTGCACGGTCAAGAAGGATGAAGCTCTAATTGATGCACTATTGTGCATTCTCTTCTCACTAAGCTCGCATGGCCAAGCAAGATTTTTGGCTTTGTCATGCACGGCCATGCATAGGCAAATTGGTTAGTGCACGACCATTAAAAAATTTTCCTCCTTCCAACGCATGGCCATGCATGGGCTCACTGCATCATTCGTAATTTTTTCCACTTTAGCTCATTTTTCCTAATTTTTTTTCATACGAGGCCGTTTAAAATTTAATGCACGGTAGTGTCAAACATCCTTGGACTGAACATTGGTTTTCTAGCTTCAACTCCTCCAAATTATAAATTTGACCCTGAACTTTTCATTTCTTGCAATTAAATCCTTTTTCCTTCAATTTGGCCCTGAAAATATCAAAACTTACAATTAGCCCTTAAAACACAAATTTAATCATTTAAACTAAAATTCAACTAAATTAAATCTAAATAAACTTAATAAAACACATAAAATCATACTAAAAATATCATATAATTCACAACTATCACTCAGCTGGGACAAAAAGTGTCTCCGTTTGGTTGATGTAAACTTTTTTACAAAATTAGAAGCTATTCAGCAGAAGCAGGACTCCTAGTGACATCTGGAGATCAATTTTATTAGGTTTTTTAATGCCTTAACATCATAGAACAATAGTTAGCTTGTTTTTTATCAAGTTCGAATTTAGGTTTTCATTCAAAGACAATTTTTCATAGTTTTAGAAAGCTTACATAGAGTTAATTCAAGCTTTATTCTTTTGGCTTTTCAAGAGCTGAAGATCAATTCAGAGTTAATTCTATGAGTATAGTATTTGGTTTTTTATCCGTTTATTCAATTCTAATAATGAACAGCGAGTAGTTTCTTTCTTTTGTTGAGGAATACTTGAACCCTTATTTTTCCTATTGTTATGACTCTTAATTGAGCTTTACTTCAATGCAAGTTTTGTTCTTTCATAATTCCTCTACTCATCTTTATTTTTTTATTATATTTTAATTTGTGTTTGATTGGATATTGATCAATGATAGGCGTGCCTTTTTTCTAATATGCTTGTGTTTATTATATCTATGTGTTATGATAACTGAGATAGGATAATATGATTATTAATGTTATTAGGTTAAAGATAGTTCAATTATGAATAGGTTAAGGTTAGATTTTTTAAAGGGAGATTTACACAAAATCTAGGAATATAAAACTAGGATTTATGCTAGATATTAGATTTTTCTTAATCAGGGAGTCTAATTCTCTAGAATGGTTTTCTGAATAAGGAATTAGAATTTAGTTCGATTTTTCTTAACAAACTTGTATTACTTTAAATCAAGTAAAATTCAGTAGAAAACAAGGATGATAGTTCCCTTAGCAAAATGTTTTTAGTTATTAATTCTTATCACCAATTTATTTAATGTTTGTTTTAATTAATTTTAGATTTTTTTTACTATTATCTAATTTAATTATTTGCTTAATTAATTCAGTTTAGTTGATAATCACACTCAAAAACCTAGAAATTCTTTCACATAATCTCTACTTTAAAACTTTGAATTTCTGAATCCCTTGGGTACGATATTTGAGGATCTTAATTCTATTTTCTATATTACTAATTGATCTAGTATACTTGCTAGACATCGATCAGTTGTTGTTTGGTTAAGAAGATTAAGGTCGATTCCCAAGATCAAGTTTTTCCACAATGTTATATGGGTGATATGCAATGCATGCTTTTAGTTATAAGAGTTGTTTGGTTTGCCATAATGGTTGCCATTGCAAGGAAAGACATGTATACTTATAGCAAGGCAATTAGCCAATAACACCTCCAATGTGACATTACATGGATGCCATGAATAATTTTTCAACTCTCGTGACAATAAAATCTTATAATGATAAAGCATGATGTAAGGGCAATTCATTAAAAGTAAGTGCCTATACATACAAAGATAAGTAAATGTTTATCAAACTAAATAATATTCATACTTTTACTTCTAGAAGGATTCCTAATTCTATCATGGGAAATGTGTTGGGCCTTGATAACAAGCTACTCAAAAGCTCTTCCCTGGTTTCAACTCTTGATTTATGAATTTAGAGGGAGAGTTAGTCCTGGTACATCAAGAATAGCTACACCTATGCTACTTTTTGAACCCATAAACTGAGATATGGAACTAGAACATAAGTGTTCTGAAGTCTCTAAATTTAAAGAAACATCTCGAATGGGTAGATTTGAAAAAGTTAGGCTAGAGTTTTTTAATGAGCTCATAACCATCTTACTTGTTAAAGAGGACAAATCGTGCAAAATTTATATCAATTTTTCAAATTCCTTTTTTTCTTCAATAATAAACTTTCTTAACTTCCTCATAACTCCTATTACAACAATCTTGGGTGCTTTGATCGAAACTCGAACCAAAATCATCTTTTTGGTATTGTCGACAGTAGTTTTCACATAAAATAACACCGTCCATCCTTGGGCCATCCCAGAATCCTAAAGATGAGAGATGGAAAAGAATTTTAATGGTAAGAGTGGGATTGAATAAATAAAAATAAAGTAATTCATGTTTAGAATGAGAGTAGTAATAATACAAGGTGGACAGGGAGAGAGGCGATAAGAAAGGAAGGAAAACGGAGAGAGATAGTACAAAGGAAGAAATGTAATGAGAGGATGGTGAAAAGGGTAGAGGAAGGGCTTGAAGATTTTAAAGAGGTTAAAGATGGGGTAATGGCAATGGATATTGGCGATAGGTGGCGAAGATGGACTGAGATCGAGCGAGAGAGATAGCTTATTCATGTGGTTCTCCTCAAACCCCTACATTTTTTTTTAATTTTTGCTTTATTCCAAATACTAATTTTTACCATTAAAAAGTCTTATATAGTTTATCTGAGTTCTCATGCTTATCGTATTCAAGTTTTTGAGGTTGATATTCATTTTGTGACTCATTTTTATGTTAATTTTTTATTTTGCTTTCTTGCACCAATGATAATCAAATAGGTTAGCTATAGTCTTGTTTCAGTATAGTTGATGTAGAGAATTGCCATGAAAAAGGGAATTGCAATAAAAATGGGTGAAGGTGTGATATATGTTCATTGCTCAATTTTGATTCGGACTTTATACTTGATACCTGCAAAAAAAATAAAGGGGTTTTTGAAGGTTTAAAGATACTTCTATTGTCAAGTCAATTCCTTCAACTAAGAGAATAATAAAAAGATTGTAGGAAAATGGGATAAAATAGAAAAAAATCATACATAAGTAAATAACCGATTTATTTATTTACAGAGTGAAAATTTTGGATGCACTCATAAATCTAAATATGGATAGATTTCCATACTAAATTAAATTGGTTTTGTTATCAATTAGGAATTGCTAAGGATAAGAGTTGGAAGATAATTTTTCCTATATTTGTTGCTAGAGGCTTATTAATATTAGGTACCTATATATTTTTCTGTAATTATGGTGATTGCTAAAGCCAAACCCCAACAGTAGGCAATTAATTTGAACCAATGGTAATCACTAAATGATTTTGGATGTACCATATTCAAAACCATTTGTGAAACATTGATCAGTAGACTAGTTTTATGTGCTTGTTACCGCATTAGAACTACTATTGACATGTTTATTCTCATATCTTTTTCTTCTTAGCATATTTTTTGTTCACTATATTGGACTATTATGCCTAAATGTTTTCCTTTTTATGGTTTTAAACTCACAACAAATTTTATAATGACATTTTCATGGAATTTTGTAGCAAAAACAAAAAATTCTCTTCGAATAAGATATCTATTAGCTTTTGGGATATTGTTCACAAAAGACATAATGGAAAATTTAAAATTAAAAAACATGAGAAAACCCAAATGAAGAGGAGGCCAATGATTATAACTTCTTTAACACATGATTAGTAAAACAAAAGAACTACTATACTAGTAAATATGTTTTTTACCTATAAGTTATGTTGATGAACCATATAAATCATAGTTACACTTCTTAAATTCTCCCTTTCACTACCTCTGTCTATATGATATTACTGTTTATTTATATCTTTGCCATATATTATTATCTTTCTCTCTCATAATTTGACTTTCTACATTCAAGAAAAGTGAATGGTTAATAAAATGCTAAAGGTGGCCTTTTCGCTCCAAAGGCAAATTGCCTTATAAGAATATAATATGGCATAACAATTTTATTAAGTACCAAAGGAATATAATCATTTGTTAAAGACAAATTATAAATGTAGATCATAAAAATGTAAATAGTCTTGTATACAATAAAAAGTGGTGATAAATTTATTGAAAAATTATAAATTTAATATTTTTGATTTGGCTAATAAATTACAATAATGAACTTTTCTCTACATTTTTCATTTCAAAAATAAAGAATGTTGGTCCCAAAGACACACAAGAGGGGGGTGAATTGGGTATCACTAAATTTTTCAAACAAGTTCTAGTGGAACAGAAAAAGATAAATTTTGCAAAATTCAGAATATGCCCAATACAGTTTTAATAGAAAGCTTTTTAGAAAATAGATTTTCTTAATATAACATATATTTTAACAAAATAATTTCAGAAATAGAACAGAGCATGGGGGAGATATAGAAATAGAACAACATTAAGATTTATTGTGGTTCGGCCTCTAAGCCTACATCCACTCCTCAAAGACACCATCTTGAGATTTTCTCTCCACTAACAACTCTTTTAATGGGTAAGAGTCAAAGCCAATATACAATACTAGTATATTCTACCCATAACTTTTTTTCTCCAAGAAAAAGATGTAAAAAACTTACTAGAATTTCTAAGGTTCTAGCCAACCCTTTCTCACAATCTATCATAAGTATTCCTCACAATAGAATTACAACAAAAAGCTATAATCCAATTGAGGAGGATGATAATGTATGAAGTGAAAGATGTGAAAAAATGATTAGAAAATATTGAAGCTTTGTATCTCAAGAGATAAAATAATTTTCCAACTTCTCTCTTTTTTTAAGGATTAAAAAATAACTTGTGTTTATAGTCAAAAATAAGTTATGACCATTAGAAATAAAAAAAAACTAGCCATTAGAACAAAGACATATTGAAAAAAAAACAGAAACTAGCAGTTATTTTGTCGTTTTGTGAAAAATAAAACTTATTTTTTGGTGCTGCATTAGAACATATTTTTCACTGGTGCATTAAAACATATTTTCTATTTGTGTATTATAACATATTTTCTACTGGTACATTAGAACATATTTTCTGCTGACCATTTTAACAACTTTTCAAAGATAACTTTTTGACTTAATCAAATAAATTTGTATGTAAAACATTTTTAATGTACCAACAGATTTTATGATGTATGATTATTGATTCAAGACTCCTCAAAGGAGTGTATATGGATAATACCCTAATTTCTTGAAATTTCCTTAGAATGTAATATCTTGAAGTCTTTTTCATGCATAAGACTTGAAACTTTAGATTGGTTTTGAACACATAGTGGAGATAATATGAAACATAAACAAATTTAAATAGAATTTTTACAAAATTTATTCAAGGTTTGATTATCATCAAAACTGAGATGTAGACTTGAGCCACAAATGATTCTTTTGGTTTTAAAAATGGAATCTAATTTTGCTGCTAAATTGCAAGAACAATTCTATATAGAGAATGATCATTGTGGAAAGTGGACCTTGAGAAGGTCCGTATGTCGTATGCTCATTTTGGGTAATATAAAAAATAAATAAAGGACAATAAAATGACATGAATAGCTATACCTAAATTTTAAAGGCCAAATACATGATTTGACACGCCAACTTGATAAAGATTTTCATTTAGACAATCCTACTTATATATTGAGCACATAAATATCTCAATTCAGTTCAGGACATAATTATGGGCCATTATTGATCATAAAATACAGAAGTTCTAATGAGTATTGATCAAGCGTGTTGATGTGACAAATTAACATGTAAAAAGATGACACGTGTATTTTTTGTATTAAAAAAATATCTCCAATGCCTAGCAAAACGATGCCATTTTGCCCCCTTCATTTTTTTTATTCATTCTCTTATACCGGATTCTAGACCCTTTCGATCTTGATTTCTTAACTAAATTCGAGCCTAACTCACCTGCTTTGTTCCCTTCCACCACTATCATTTTTGCCTCCCTCTATTAGCTGCTGTCTCTTGTTGGTGACTCCTCCCTCCCTCCCTCTTCGACACCCAATGTCAAGGCACAACAACCATTCTCTTTTTTTTTCATGTTTCTCACTCCCAAAACCCTCTCCCTTTCTAAGCTTCCTCACTCTAATCCCACCCAGCCTTCGATCTCTCAGTCGCCGTCGCTCATGAGGAAGAACGACAGCTTTGTAATCCTCACCCCCAGCGAGCTTAGCAAGATCGAGATGTACTCTCCCGCTTTCTATATTGCTTTCAAACCAGAGGCGAGGGAAAACAATGACCAATTTGGGATCTCAAAAGGGACAACACAGCTTTACAAAGCATGAAAATCAACAATCACAGATGAACCATTAAAGATTTTAGAGAGAAGGGAAGGGAGAGTGGTTCTTTACATAAATTGGCATTTCACGCGCTGTATTTAGGATGAATTAAACTCTTTATGTCATGTCAGCAATAATTGTTCAAATATATCTCTATTTCTTAGTTAAAATAATTATTTGGTAATTTAGTGAGTTGGAATTTCTAAATGAAAATTGGTATCAAGTTAGAGTGTCAAATTATATATTTGGTCAATTTTAAATGACAAGTTACGGTAGTTGTTTTTTGAAATATTTTTCTGTTAATTGTAGCTGTAAAATCCAATTAAAATGTTAATTGTAGCTGTAAAATCCAATTAAAATGTTACAGTAGAAGAATTTAAAAAAAAAAACCTATAATTTGAAAAGATTAGAAAAGACATTTTCACCATAAATTATTAGTTATCCATTGTGTGCCTTATTTTTTAAAATCAGCTTGAGCACATGGAAACTAAACCTATTTGCCAATAGATTTCTATTTTTTTTGGGTTGAATTCACTTAATCATTTCAACTGTTAAATAAATAAAAATATTATAAATTTAAATGTTACAAATAAAATTTAAAAAGTTGAAATATTAAAAATATTATTTTTATAAATTTAAAGGTCTAAATGATGTATTAAATCGATTAATTTAATTGACATTCATATACTTTTTTTTTTTGTAGTGAATTACAAATGTCCAATCTGTAATTCGACGTCTAAATATTTAATAATTATATATATTATAATTTAAGTGTTAAAAATATCTTTCGAAAAGTTACTGTATCGAAAATACTATATTTGAGTAGTTCAGGGCGCAAATGATTATTAAGCCTATGTTTAACCTTTTCTTTTTCTTCTACAATTCACTGGAAAATAGGAGAAGTTTCTCGAATTCTCTCTCCGCTCTGCTTTCTTATTCCAATCTATGTGTATTTGTTCGCTGACAGGCTTTTTCTTCATACCTCCCTTTGATTACCATCAATTTTTGAAAGAGATAAAGTATATACGTTTTAATTTTTAGGGTTTCCATTTTGGTTTGATTCTTTCAACTTGTACTGAAAGCTGCAAATATGGCTAAAGACGGACCCAACTGGGAAGGTTTGCTAAAATGGAGCCTCGCTCACTCCGATGGGACTGCTTCTGCTCGCAATCTCAGGTAATTCTATTTCTCGTTTATATGCTTCTCTGTTCATTCAGAATCCGAGACTTTAGTGATTTATGTAAAGATGGGTATGGAATGTTTATTATATAAATTTTATTTGAAGAATGCGTGCGGAGGGTTTATGGAAAATCAGTATTTAATTGGATTCATTATATCTGATAGTGAGGAGGATAGAAGATGGTTCATGGAAGCTATGCAAGCGCAGAGTACTGATGTGATTAAGCGAATGAAGGAGATAACTCTTGTGATGCAAACCCCGGAATCAGTACTGGAGGCTCAAGGTGTCACTCCTACTGATATTGAAGGTACTGCCCTTTCTGATCTTTATATTCTGAATTATAAGATGTGATTTCTTGAAGTCTTTTCCATTACTATTTTTGTTTGAGAAAATGGAAAATAGAATACTCCCAATTGGATGTTGATTATTGCCTGAAATTGCACTTTCCGTTTTGGCAGATATGTTGGATGAATTGGAAGAGCACGTCGAGTCTATTGATATGGCGAATGGTAAGGTTTTTAGTTTCTAGAATGTTATTAGAGGAACGTTATTCATGATTGGTACGAATATTGCTGAAATTTTTTGCATTATTAAAATTCGAATTGTAGGATAGGGATTATATTGGCCATCGTGGAAAAGGAAATTTAATACATCCCCTCTCTCTGGCTAATTACCATTTTTCCTCTTGATGTTTTTGTGAATTGTTATGCAAAGCAACATTTGGAACTTTATGCTGTACTAAGCTGTTGTAAATTATGGAGTTTGTGTTTACAAAAACATGACTTTTTTAATATTTCCTGACTTGGTGTACCAGGAACTTGTAAATTCTGTTTGTATATTTTGCTTGCCTTTTCAATTTGTCATTGAATTGAATATATTAATTGGGCCTGGTAATAGTTGGAGGTGTAATTGTTCTGCTAATTTTGTTTGCGACAGATCTTCATTCAGTTGGTGGTTTGATTCCTCTCCTTGGTTATCTAAAGAATTCCCAGGCTAACATTCGAGCAAAGGCTGCTGAGGTTGTGGCCACCGTTGTCCAGAATAATCCCCGTAGTCAGCAGTTGGTTATGGAAGCAAATGGGTTAGAACATCTTCTTTCTAATTTCAAGTCAGACCCAGATGTGACGGCTCGAACTAAAGCGCTGGGTGCAATATCCTGTAAGTGCAGCTTTCAGTTGTACGCTTATCATGATCATTTTCAGCTTCTGATATGCATGTTAGTTCTTTGCACCATATATTCTGGTTTTGAACTCGGGAAAGATATTAATGTTAGCTATTTTACTGCTGTTGGTCAGCTTTAATCCGGCATAACAAGGCAGGTATTATTGCATTCCGTCTGGCAAATGGTTATGCTGCTTTAAAAGATGCTTTGGGTTCGGATAGTGTTAGATTTCAAAGGTGTGCCTGAAATAAAATTTAGTTATGCTGTCATTATCTTTTTCTTTGGTGACAACTTGTGTAATTCTACTTGTGAATTGACCAATTCTTTCCTTCTGGTTGGGACTCAAAAGAAGTAAGCCTTGATGATGCTGATGGTCTAATTGATGTGCTTTGTTGAATCGGTTCTTGAATTGAATTTCTGAAGTAGTTATTCACTTCTGCAGGAAAGCTCTTAATCTGATCCATTACCTACTGCATGAGAACCATTCAGATTGCATCATTGTAAGTGAGCTAGGATTCCCACGCTTAATGTTGCACCTTGCATCGAGTGAAGATGCTGAGGTAAGAGAGGCAGCCCTAAGGGGCCTTCTTGAGCTTGCTCGAGACAAGACAAATAGAAGTGATGGCGAATCAAGGGAAGATGATGAAAAGTTGAAGCAAGTGCTTGAAGACCGGATAAGGGGTATTAGTCTGATGTCATCTGAAGATCTTGGGGCAGCTAGAGAGGAGAGACAGCTGGTAGATTCCCTGTGGAATGCCTGCTATAATGAGCCATCATCTCTACGTGAGAAGGGCCTTCTTGTTCTCCCTGGAGAAGATGCCCTGCCACCTGATGTTGCTAGCAAGCATTTTGAACCTCCTCTTAGAGCATGGTCTGCAGACTCGAGGACTGATAAAAAATCCAGTACAGAAAAGAAGCAACCTCCTTTGCTGTTGGGACTAGGCCCTCCATCAGAGACTGCAAATGCTCAGGGAACTTCAAGCACTGAAGTCAATATAGATGAGCAGAACAGTGGCCCAAGATAGATTGTTAATGTTGAATGGGGATTCTGTGCGGATCATTCACTTTAATTTTGCTTGTACTATATCTTATATTTCAATTTTGGAGTGCCTTGTATGTTTTGGGCTTCTTCAGGGCGCTCATGCATATGTCAAAAGACAAATGTCATCACCTGCTTGAGGTTAGGTTAGGTTTTAAACCTTAATATACCTTTCTTAAAGTAAACACAGATCGTTCGTTTGAAAAATTATCTTGTCATCACTTGCTCAAGGATAGGGTAGGTTAAGTTTTAAACCTTAATTTACCTTCTCAAAGTGACCATATATTTTTTCGTTTGAAAAATTATCCTGTAGAATTCATTATTAATAAATAGTCAGAATTTAGGTAATATTTTGATGTTAGTATCTTTGCCATTTGTTTTTTGTGTGATATGTGCTTAAGCAAGGCATCCAACGGCTTACCCATTTGAAGACTGTTCACTTGTGAGCTTGTTGGAAAGATTATCTTAGCTACAACTTAAGTTTTAGATTTTTTATTTTTATTTTCTTTTTATGTTCTAATATTAATATTTCACTTCAGTTTATTTTCTTTTCGTTAAAGTACTTGAGCAATGCCGGTGCCTTGAATGAGCTGAAAATTTCAATGTTGAACAACTCGCTGTCTAGGCGTGAATCTGAGCAAGCAACGTTATCAATAACAAATTGAAACAATCTATATCTTAAATTATATAGCTGAATACAACCGAAGCAGCATCATAACATACCAAATAGCAGCCTAAACTTGGGTACTATTTGTCCTCTTACATCACAATTAAAAAAAAAAAAGGCTACAAAATATCAAGATTTAGAAACAGGAAATTCAACTTGTTCTCGATTAATTACCTATTTTCTGGCTCATTTAGGTGGGCAGAAAGTAATAACATACCGAGAAGCCCTGCATTTATTAAGGCTGGTAGGGTCATCAAATGCATAACTATAAGCCTTGGGGCAAATAGCCTTGAAGAGATGTGCAAAAAGTGTTGGCTTACAAGTTTTTGGGTTAGAATAATTCCCAGTGCAGCAATACTTAGCTGATTGCATGGCCAAGCAAGCACTTTTACAACCAACAATTTTCCCATTTCTTCTAACTTCAAGAGCAGATGGGCAACAAATGTTCAAATCAACCTCACATGATGCTACTCCACACCCAATCCCACCTCCAACTGGTGCCATTGAAACAGGCAAATTGAACCCATCAACCAAACTAACATCATAGAAATGTAGAGGTGAAGTTGAAGTTCCCAAAGTCATTTCTACAACAGTTGCTGGTGGAGCACCACCAATGCCATTACAACGAAGCTGCCCTGAGCAATCTCCTGTCTCACATGACCCTTTCCCATTGTTATCGAAGAAGCATCCTTGCCTACCCCATAGTCGTCCTGACCACTTTTCGGGCAAGTCCAGCACTACTTCCTCTCCACTACCAAGGTGGAAACCTCCGTCTTTTAAGGTTGGGTGACCGGCTCCTCCGAGCACTCCTGGCCATATGCTTTCATTGCAGTTGTTGACAATAATGAGCTGTTCCCCATCTGCAACCAATCAAAAAATTTTCAGGAATCATATATTAACATCATAAAGATACAAACTTTAATTCAGAAATGAAGAGAGTTGAGTACTTGAAGAGCTGAAGTAGGCCCAAAGGAGAATGAAAAAGGAAAGAACTGAAGAAGACGCCATTCTTGTAAGATTTTGAAGTTCAGTTTTAGGAGCTGGTTGCTTATATCTGGTGCTGTAACTCTATTATTTTAGTAAGAGAGGAATGTGTTGGAAAGTGGGGAAGTGAGCGAGTGTTTGTGGATGAAGACGTGAGAAAGAAGTAGTTCCAGTTCCCAAATATATGGCCGTAAAAGTAGGAACCACTAAGCTCTCAAGAGAAAAGCCGTTAATGATCTCAATGCTTATTTGCTCTTTTTCACTTTGACAACAAAGAGTATATATGCATTACGTGAAACATAGGTTTCTTTTCTCTCATAAGAACAAATTAAACATAAGAAACCACTAGCAGTTGAATGCCAATTTGAAGCATAATAAGTAAGGAATTCATAGCCTAATTTGCCATAAAATAATAATAAAAAAACACCTAGGACTGCCAACAATTAGGTGCAAGTAGAACATCAATAATTTTGCAAAATTATATTAAATTGCATTTTATGAAATACCAAAGCATTAAGATCATTAATGAAAAATACAAAATATTTTTCTGATATATAACCAATAATATGACCAAAAAAATATCTCTAAGATCATTTGAATCTTTTATACCCTAACTTGTGCACAATGAAACTAGAAAAAAAAAACGACTAAATTTTATCCATTGTCACATAATTATTTTCTAATATAGTAATTTGAACTTATACAAAATTACATGTGAAAAAACAAAATTATAGTGGACACTTAAAAAAAAAAAAGGAAATGGGTGAAAAGTGCTAAACGAAAATTATGAATATAAATACGTAGGAGATAGGACAATAAATATATTAAAAAGAAAAGGAGGAATAAGGAATCATCAGCATCTTTCATACACTTAAATCATATTAAAGTTTGCGATCATGTGATTTAAGAATAAATCAAAGATCTTTTAGCTTTTGTTAACAGTTATTAATTTAATTCAAGTTGCAGGAATAATATGGCTTTTGTTTGAATTACTGATAATCATCATGATTATTAAAGAAGAAAGGGGGGCTAAATCTAGGAGACATAATCTTGTTTTTGCCCATTAACTTTGTCATTCTTCTTGCATAAGTTCTTAAATTTGTGATAATTTAACCTATTTTTTATGTGATAAGAATGCTGGAAATAAATTTAAAGTGATTTGGCGTTGGAAAGGGGGACATATTAATTAAAACTTTTTATTGAGTAATTAACGAATTTTGGTTAATTGCGTTAGGCCCATTAGTTTGGCCAAAGCCCTACCCACTTAAGAGTGGTATAAAAGAACAGAAAATATGAGAAGACCAGTATCTTCCACCAGCTTTTTCTCCCCTTCTCCTAGCCAAACTCCATAGTTGATTTTCCATCAATTTTCTTCAAGTTTTCTTCCAATTTTTCTCTTAATTCAAGCTCTAAAAATTATCTCCAGCCTCTCTCGTTGTTTGATCGATCCTCTATTCATTGATTAGAGGAAGTAATAGGTTTAATAAGTAAAAGTGATAAGAAAATAATTAATAAGGTTTAAATGGTAATTTAGTCAACAAACAGTCAAAAAATGAGCTTATACAAAGTTAAGAGGCTAAAATGTAATTTTTTATGAAAAAGTCAAAATAAGGTTTAATTGATAAATTGTAGGCCAATTAATAGATTAGAAGGTAAAAATAAGAAAAGAAATGGCAATTTGGTAAATAATGAATTAAAAGGGTATTTTTGTAATAAATTGAAAGATTAAGGACTAAATTGAACAGTTAAGCAAAGTTTTGGTATTAAGTTGAAAAATCTATTAAAAAGTATTGCACAATGTTTTTGGTCAAAGAAAAATTGATAAATTTAGCATAATTAGAATAATTATGCATGTTAGGAAAATACTATGATTGTTAGTCACCACTGGGCATGTTCAATATTCAGCACGTAAGATTTACTACGTGCAGGTACTGATATTTCTGGAGCCAAAGTACACAGGATATGAAAGATGCTGAAGGAATATGAATGAAAAATTTTATGGTATGTATATATTATTTTATAGCTACCGAGAGAAAGCTGGTCAGTATTTGTAAACATATTGTCTATGAAAGTATGTGAATGATTATTAGCAATGAATGAATTATATATATATATATATATATATATATATATATATATATATATATATATATATATATATATATATATATATATATATATATATATATATATATATATATATATATATATATATATATATATATATATATATATATATATATATATATATATATATATTTAAAATGTAAGAGAGAATATGGATGTGATATATGAATTTTTATAAACTGTTGTGCCTAGGAGAGGTTGTGATTATTTTTTACTTTTCAGGGAGCTAGTTAAGAATATAACTATTATATTGCCAAATTTTTAAAAAATAAATAGTAAAATTTGGACAGTTATAGGTCAACGGCAAATAGAAATTATGAATTGATAAGTTGAACTAGCATCCTTAAGTAAAGAAGTATGGTAGTTATAAAAAGGATAAAAAGAAAAAATTTTCCAGCCAATTGCATAAGTCTGTAAGACTGTTTCTGTAAGGGTGTTACATTTTGTGGTATCAGAGCAATGGTTTAAGAGATTCTAAGATCAGAGTCAGAATAAGTGAATGATTTATCTATATATACATGCCAATTGTTAGTAAAAAGGTGTTATGGAAATCTAATGTGTACTTGCTTCTTTTTGTTTTATAGTGAAAGGATGTCTTTCGACCATGATAAACAGGTGGAGGATGGAGAGAGTGAGACGTCGATTGGTACTAGACAGCAAAAGGCCTCACAGCAGCAGGCTTTTACTTCAGCAGTTCCATGTCCACCCCCACAGCTGGATTTTTTTTTAACTTAATGGCCTACTATATTCAGTAGCGGCTGCAGGCAAGACAAGCTCAGCCCGTACAGGCAACTGCACAGGTTCAACCAGCTCCACCTAAAAGAAAGCTTATTATGGAGTAGTTAAAAAGGCTTGGGCTGAAGATTTTTTTGGAAAAAATCCTCTGACACCAGCACAGGCAAAAGAGTGGTTATTAAAATAAAAAAAAACTATTTAAAATTACAAACAGTTTAGCAGAGGAGAAGCTATAGGGTATAGTGGCATTGCTATATTGTCCAGCTTTTATTTGGTGGAATTTTGTTAGGAGACACACCCAATGGATCAGTTAAGAATTCTTTGTGTCCAAGTTTGAACAAAAATATATCAGTTCAGAGTATAAAATTTCAATGTATGATGCCTTCTGGAGGCTTAAACAGGGTAACAAGTTAGTGGTCGAGTATGAGCGCAAGTTTCTTATTATCTAATTCAGTACATGCTTTGATAGATCCTGGTTCTACTCATTCTTATATCAGCATTGCTTTAGCTCGAAATAAAGGGATGAAAAAGGCATGCATGGATCAGGATATCTTGGTGAGTAATCCTCTAGGGCATAGTGTGGTAAATAAAATGTACAGACAGTGTCCTATCAGTGCCCAGGGTTATGTATTCCTAGCAAATCTGATTGAGTTACCCTTTCATGAATTCGATGTGATACTGGGGATGGATTGGTCATCTGCCCACCAAGCGACTGTTGATTGTAAAAGAAAAAGGGTCACTTTAAAGCTTAAAAATGGTCGAGAAATCATAGTGGTAGGTGTGAGAACTGACTTCTTGTTTGATATGATATCTGCTACTGCTACTAAGAGATTGATCAGAAAAGGGTTTATAGCTTACATATGTTATGCAGTGGAGGCAAAGAAAGACAGTCCAAAGGTATTAGAAGTGCCTACTATCAGAGAGTTTCAGGATGTGTTCTCTGATAAGTTACTAGGTTTACCACCTGACAGGAAAGTGGAATTCTCTATTGATATTGCTCCAGGCATTACACCTATCTCCATTGCTCCTTACAGAATGGCACTAGTAGAATTAAAAGAATTGAAGATTCAACTACAAGAATTGCTTAACAATGAATTTATCAAATCTAATGTTTCTCCTTGGGGAGCACCAGTCCTATTTGTAAAGAAGAAGGATGGGATACTCAGGTTGTGCATCGATTATAGGTAGTTGAATAAAGTGATCATAAAGAACAAATACCTCATCCTTGCATTGAAGATTTGTTTGATCAGCTGAAGGGAGTGGGTGTATTTTCAAAAATTGACTTAAGATTAGGCAATTGCCAGATGGAAGTAAAAGCTTCAGATGTGCTTAAAACAACTTTATGCACTAGGTATGGACATTATGAGTTCTTGGTAATTCTATTTGGGCTTACAAATGCACCGGCCGCCTTTATGGACTTGATGAACAAGGTCTTCCACCCATATTTGGACCAGTTTATGGTGGTCTTCATCAATGATATTCTGGTTTATTTTAAGATGTTAGAGGAGCATGATAAGCATATGAGAATTGTTCTACAGACTTTGAGGAAAAAGCAACTGTATGTCAAGTTTAGTAAATGTGACTTCTGGCTGAATGAGGTATCTTTTCTAGGTCATGTCATTTCTACTGAAGATATAAAGGTGGATCCTTCAAAGATTGATGCGATTCTTCAGTGGAAGCCATCTAAAAATGTGACTGAAGTGATGAGTTTTCTAGAATTAGCTGGATACTATAAGAGATTCATAAAGCCTTTTCCACTATTGCAGTCCCGATGACTCGACTGCTATAAAAGCATACTAAGTTTGTATAGACTGATAAATGCCAAGAATGCTTCGCAAAACTCAAAAGTATGCTGACAGAAGCTCCCATTCTCACTCAACCCTAGTCAGGCAAGGATTTTATGATCTATAGTGATGCCTTCAGAAATGTTTTAGGTTGTGTTCTAATGTACGAAGGCAATGTGACTAGTTATGCCTCTAGACAACTTAAGACTCATGAAAACAACTATCCTACTCATGATCTGAAGCTAGCAGCTATAGTTTTTGCACTAAAGATTTGGAGGCATTACCTTTATAGAGAGAGATGCTATATTTATTTTGATCACAAGAGCTTAAAATATTTGCTTACTCAGAGAGAACTCAATCTCAGATAGAGATGCTGGTTGGAGTTGATTAAAGACTATGATTGCTTTATCAACTATCATCCAGCGAAAGCTAATGTAGTGGCAGATGCACTTAGTAGAAAATTCATGTCAGGTAATGTAAATGCTTTCAAATGAATATGTATAAGTGATTGATAAGAGTAATTGACTGATAGTAATGTTTGTAGCTCTTCGAGCTATGAATGTTAGTTTGAGTCTGGCACCAAATGAAGCTTTATTAGCTGAAATGCAAGTGAAGCCTGACTTTGTGCATCAAGTGAAGATGGCCTAGAAAGAAGATGACCGACTCAGAACTGTTATAAACAATTTAAAGGATAGCAGTGAAGGAGATTATTCCTTGAATGATGATGGAAGCCTTTGCTATAAGAAAAGAGTCTGTGTTCCGGATAAGGAGGAACTGACAAAGAATATCCTTACTAAAGCACACCATAGTAGCTATGTCATGCATCCTGGAGGTAACAAAATGTACTAGAATTTGAAATCTTATTATTTGTAACCAAGTATGAAGCGGGATGTGACAGAGTTTGTGAGAAAATGTCTGATATGTCAGCAAGTAAAGGTTGAGCACTAGGTTCCTTCAGGATTGCTTCATCTTATTTTGATACTAGAGTGAAAATGGAATAAGGTAACTATGGATTTTGTCACAGGATTACCTGTCACTCAAAGAAAGCATGACTTTATATGGGTGATTATTGACAGATTCATCAAATCTGCTCATTTCTTACCAGTTCGGATGGATTATCCTTTGAACAGGTAGGCAAAAATCTACATCAATGAGATAGTGAGATTGCATGGAGTGCCATCATCCATCATTTTTGACAGGGATCCCAAGTTTACTTCTCATTTCTGGAAAAATTTGCAAGAAGCTCTGGGTACAAGGCTCCATTTCAGCATAGTGTTTTACCCTTAGATAGATGGCCAATTAGAGTGGATGCTTCAGATTTTGGAAGACATGTTACGATGTTGTGAATTAAATTTTGGTAGCAGCTGGAAAAAGTATCTGCCTGTTACAGAGTTTGCCTACAACAACAGCTATAGTCTAGTATTAAGATGGCTCCTTTTGAGACTTTATATGGAAGAAAATACATGACTCTTTTATGTTGGACCAAATTGAGTGAAAATAAACTTGTAGGATCTGACTTGATTTGTGATTCAGAAAAGAAGGTACGGGTTATTAAAGGTATACTGAAAGAAGCCATGGATGGCTAGAAATTCTATGTAGATTTGAAGAGGAAAGACATAGAGTTTCAGGTCGGAGATAGAATTTTCCTGAAAATATCTCCCTGGAAGAAAATTCTGAGATTTGGCAAGAAAGACAAGCTAAGTTCGAGGTTCATTGGCTCCTATGAGATACTTCAGCGAGTGGATCCCATAGCTTATAGATTGAAGCTGCCATCGGAGTTGGAAAAGATGCACGACGTGTTCCACGTGTCCATGCTCCATAGGTACAGATCTGATCCTAGCCATGTGATCACATTAGAGGAAATATAAGTGAAAACTGACATGACATATGAATAAAGACCGGTGAGGATCCTAGCTAGGGAAATTAGACAACTCAGAAATAAGCAGGTTCCACTAGTAAAAATGTTTTTGCACCATCAAAACGAGAAGAGGCTATATGGAAACCCAAGGCTACTATAAAATAGCAATACCCTCTGCTCTTCGATATAGGTAAATTTCGAGGATAAAATTTCTTTTAGTAGAAAAAAATTGTAATGGCCTCAACGTCGGGTTAGCTATGATAGTATTTTTCGATAGTAAATAGTATTTTTTCGGACTGAAAAATACACATGAAGGTGAAAAATATTTTATTCGACTGTCAAAAAGTATTGGTCATGAGTAGTCCAAGATTGAAATTTAAAGTGAATTTGAGATCATATAGGCCTCCAAAAGTTAAAAGCACGAAAAATAGAGTGGTTCGAATTTTAAGGTAACTCTTTGACCAAAGTTTGATCGATCCGTTAAAAGTAGCAAATGAAGTTTAAAAATTACCAAAATTTACATATATGCCTAAAATAATGTGTAGAATATTTTGGTTGAAAAATGAATTTTTTTGGTAACAATGGTAATTTTGAATCAGATTGATTTAATTGAATCGGATCATAAAAGGACTCTGATAGGGCTGAAATTTTGTATATAGCCTATTTTTGATGTGATAAGAATGATGGAACAAAATTTAAAGTTATTTGGAGTTTGGAAGGGGGAGATATTAATTAAAATTTTTTATCGAGTAATTAACGGGTTTTGGTTAATTGGATTAAGCCCAAGCCCAAACTGCTTAAGAGTAGTACAAAAGGGCAAAAAATCTGAGAAGACCGGCATCTTCCACCAGCTTCTTCTCCCCTTCTCCTAGCCGAACTACCATAGTTGATTTTTCATCAATTTTCTTCAAGTTTTCTTTTAAATTTTCTCTTAATTCAAGCTCTAAAAATTATCTCCAGCCTCTCTAGTTGCTTGATTGGTTCTCTATCCATTGATTAGAGAAAGTAAAACAAGGAAAATCAAGGGTTAAAGCCTTAGGTATCAATTTGAGGTAAGTAAATTTTTTGGTTTTAATTTTATTTTAAGGTGTTTACTACTAGTTTTAGGTAACTAAAGTTCATCTTTGTTGTTATTTTGAGCATTTAAGATCAAAATCATAGGGTTTGATTTGAAAAAAATTTTGGCCATGGTAGGATTTCAAGAGAAAGATCAAATTGCCAAGGCCAAAGGCAAAAAACAGGAAGCCTAGGCAAGGAAAAGCACAAAAAAATGTTAACGACTAATAAATTCTTTTATTTTCCTATAATTTGTATGATTTTCCTTTAGGTTTATTTGGAAAAATTTAATATAAATATGTATAATTGAAATTGATGTTAGAATACTGTAATTAGACCTTAAACAAACCTATTGAAAAGCCTAAATGAAATTAAAAGTATATGTATGGTGATGTTCATATGGTGGCTGAATGGTTCTTCAAGGAAAAATGATGTGTATTTGGTTGATTTTGATGGAAATAAGCCTTATAATGATAGTAGAAATAAAATATAATAACCATGAGTTTTTGTAGAATTTATGGGAATTAAATAAATATTTTTGAGATGAATTTTGGTTATGTTTAAGGTAAAAATGTGAAATTAATGTAAATAAATTCATAATTTGATGAGAAAGTGGCGAATTATTGTGAAATAATTCACAGATTGTGCAAAAGAGACCGAAAAAACTGACTGAAAATTTACTATATTGAAAAAGTATTGAAAAGTGTGAAAAATCTGAATAATAATTTGCAATTAAATGAATTTGTGCCCTTAAAAATTGTCAGGCAGTAAAATCTAGCTCAGGCTATAATTAGCTGGCCATTGAAATATCTGTATCGCGATGCAAGTCATGGCAACTTGTTTTGCTATGATAGGATCTCTAATCTCCCATAATATCTATCTGCTATGTTATCTATTTTGTGACAAATGATCCTTTAGGGTCATTTATCAGTCTGTATGTGGTCCTGTGGGATCCACATCTCATATATTCTGTCTGAGAATTTCTATCGGGTTTGTACTAAGAGTGTAACAATAAAAATATGTTCAAAGTGTAAAAAAAAAAGCTAAAAGTGAAGTTAGATGTCAAAAAAGGACTTAAATGAAAAGAAATAAAAATTTTAGGGGCAAAACGGTAATTTTTCCAAATAATATGTTTAATAAGAAAAAGTGATAAGAAAATGATTAATAAGGGTAAAATGATAATTTAGTCAACTGACAGTCAAAAAAATAAACTTCTGAAAAGTTAAGGGACAAAAATATAATTTTGCATGAAAAAGTCAAAATAAGGTTTAATTGGTAAATTATAGGCCAATTAACATATTAGAGGGTGAAAATAAGAAAAGAAATAGCAATTTGGTAAATAATGTATTAAAAGGGTATTTTGTAATAAATTGAAAGATTGAGGACTAAATTGAAAAGTTATGCAACGTTTTGGTATTAAATTGAAAAATATGTTAAAAAGTATTGCACAATGCTTTTGGTTAAAGAAAATTTGATAAATTTAGCATAATTAGAGTAATTATGTAAGTTAGAGAAATACTATGATTGTTACTCACCACTGAACATGTTTAATGCTTAGCACATAGGATTTACTGCGTGCAGGTACTGATATTTTTAGAGCCAAAGTATACAGGATATGAAAGATGCTAAAGGAATATGAATGAAAATTTTTGTGGCATGTATATATTTATTTTATAGCTACAGAGAGAAAGCTGGTCTGTATTTATAAACATATTGTTTATGATAGTATGTGAATGATTATTAGCACTGCATGAATTATATATATTTAAAGTGTGATAGAGAATATGGATGCAATATATGAATTGTTATAAACTGTTGTGGCTTGGAAAGATTGTAATTATTGTCTGCTTTTCAGGAGGGTAATTAAGAATATAACCGTTATATTGCTGAATTTTCGAAAAATAAATAGTAAAATTTGGATAGTTATAGGTCAACGACAAATAGAAATTATGAATTGATAAGTTGAATTAGCATCTTTAAGTAAAAAAGTATGGTAGGTATGAAAAGGATAAAAAGAAAAAAACAATTTCGGCCAATTGCATAAGTTTAAAGACTATTTCTGTAAGGGTGTTACATACCTGATCACTTTGAACTCTTTATTTAACAATAAGGAATTTAAGTATTGTGTTATGACAAAGTAGAACTCTTTTTGTTACAATACAACTTATTTATTGTCGCAAAATAACGACAAAGGCCTTCCAATGCCATTAACAATTTACAACTTAGTGACAAATTTCTCAATTATATTCTCTTATTCGGCGCCTTATAACATCCTATAAATTCAGTTGCTATATAGTGAAAGAGGCTATGAGTGTTTGTTTAGCACTTTTTCAAGAAATAACTTCTCCATTTATATAGCATATGAATGCCACCATATGTGGATCTTCTGCTATCATGACATCCCATAAAGTTGAAAATAGAATAAGTAATGATCTCCCAAATGTTCCGATATCTTATATGTACGCATGCAATATTTGGTTCTCTGCAAATGCCACAAAACCTATTTGGCGGCTTTTCAAAGATCTATACCACGATTACTTAAATATATATCTACCTAATATCCTAGCAATATGCGCTACATCTAGATGTGTACATAGCTGAATATACATAAGACTTCCTATCACTTGAGTCTTGTTGTTCTTAGGGCATTAATTGAGATAAAAACTTTACTCCCACTAAATTGTGGCATTTACCATCATCAAGTGTAATAATATCAAAACCAAAAGAAATGATAACTTTTGATGAAATTTAGGGTACTTTTGATAGAGACATACTCTTGAGGTAGTTGAGTATACTCTTCATAAGCAATTTTTTAATTTTGGATAAGAAATTCGTTAACATTGCTTTATCTTGAATTTGCTTCTTGAACAGTGCCAATGAATGGAATTGATCATTGTCAATAGCAACTATAGAAAAAAAAATGCCCATGACCTTATCTTCTCCCAAACTCAACTTCCTCAAGGATATAATAGTGGTATTATAAAATTTGTAACCCATTGACCTTTCAGAGTATATTGCAGTATTTAATGTTTCATCCTAGTGGAAACTTTAGCTATAAAAATTTCAATGGTCTTGTGATTGGGACTTTTCATGAATCAAATATAGGGAACTATAATGAGAATTATCATCCCTGAACATAATAAAATGCTATTAGCCATTCCAAGAAACTTTAGGGAATGGTTCAAAATTATAAATATGAATTAGTTCCAAGATATCAAAAATTCATTTGGCACCTAAGTTTCCTATGTTTATCTATTTCCCTTTGATGCATTCAACACATTGATAATTTGTTAAACCAAAAGCCTTTTAAAATAAGGATAAAGGTGCAAAATGCCCTTAAATTTTGGTAAAATATTCAATTTGTCTTTAATATTTGCTTTGGTGAAATATTATTCTCGATATTTCAAAATCGGAGCAATTTTGCTTCTTATCAAGGATTTGGTTAATTTTAACTAACTACGTTTGCAAATGTCGCAATGAGATTTAATCGCATCCAATCAATTTATTGCCTGATGTTATCTTTAATTTTTTCCTTTACTGACATAATGGTGAGGCCTTTAGACTCAACTGTTACATGGCCATTAATGATTTAATGTAAGGGTTTTAGCTTCTGAATCAGCTTTTAATACTTGAGAAAAAACTTTAAATAAATTTAGAAGTTCCTTAACTCTGGTTACAATCGAAATTCTTATTTGTTGCCAAAATTGATTAAGATTGGCTACAGTTTTGGCTTCAGATACATCAACCGAAGAATTTGAAAAATTTAAATCAAGTAATCATTATATTTGTATAAAATTTTAATTTTTTTATTTAATATTTATATTTTTTTGTGATATAATTATTTGAAATTTATGATATTTTTTTAGATATTGCTCAAGATTTTGAAGTTAGTGTCAAAATAATGCAAAGAAAGATTATTGAATGTTAATTTTTTATTAATGTATTTTGACTTAAACTTTATTAAGTATGTTATTAATATATTTTGTATTTATTATTTTTTATTTTATTTTGCAAAATTTTAAAATTATTAAATTATTCGAAATATTGAATTTTATTGTATAATATTATTTTGTGTCAAAAGAACTGAAAAAATTATATCAAACTGTATCGAATTCTTATAAAATAGTGCCGAATTGTACTAAAATTTTAAGGTGAATCTAATTTTTAATTTTTAAAATTTTTAAAAATTTAAAATAATACAAAAATTTATAAATTTTTGGATTGTACTGTAAGGTATCATCTGGACATTAGTGAGAAAGTCCCAACGGCCTGCCGTGCAACAAAGCCAAGTGTTTTTAAGGCAGCGACACGTATCGGACAACGGATCTCAACCATTGAACACCTTTCCCTAAAACCCCTTCCCTTTTTTCTTTGGTTGGGGTTTTACAATTTCTCTGTTACTGCAGAAACAAGAAGAAAAACAGTATACGATGATTCACTCCGCCGTGAAATTATCCAGAACTGCAATCACAGTCGCTACAACCGCGCGCTTGGGAGCCAGATGCTGTAAACCTTTCCGCTTTACTCCATCATCGGCCTCGCCTGGGAGATTGTATCACGAAGGAGTCAACGGTCCAAATGTAAGTCCTGTTGCTCTTCAGATGATCGACTATGCTCTTTCACTTGCCAAATCTCAGAAATCAGGTGTTCCCATCTATTTTATTTCTTTGCTAAACAGTTTTCTTCTTAATTTCTCCATTTATTTGGGAAAATAATTACTTTTTCGTTTTTCAAAAAACTATTTGAGTAGATGAATCATATGGGCAAGCTATGCTGGTACTGGAGCAGTGTCTTTCTTCTCAGTCAAGCGAGGACCCAGATATTGTGACCCAAAATTCCAAGGGGATGGCGCTGCTTGCTATGTCAAATTTGTTATTCTCGAGGTTTTCCTTTCTTCTTATTGTTCTGGAATTGCACCTTTTTGTTTGGCATTTTATTTGATTTTAGTATATTGGATAAAATTATATTGATCTTAACGGACATGGCGTAGAGAAAATTACGATGAAGCAGTGGAGAAGTTGCAGACAATTCAAGACTTAGAACCATCTTCCTTGGGTGTTAAAGGTAGGAAACTGGGTTCTAATCAAAATTCTTGCTTTTATCGTTAATTTGTTTTGTTGAATTCCAGTTAGAAAAGAGTTTTTACTAGAAATATGGCTTATGTTGTAGTTGCTGCTGCGGAAGCTCTTGCGGGATTCAATTTAGAGTTGGGCAATGTAAGTTGCTTATGCCTTCAATGCCATTTTTTTTTCTTTCATTTTCCAGTTTGCTATTTAGAATTAAAGAATTTATTTGGAAATTTTTATCCCTATAGGATGATGCTTCATCAGTGCTCGCAGATAAATGCATAGAGCTCGCAGGGAAGGATGAACATGAAAGTGCTGTTGAAGGTTCTGCAGCGGTCCATGCTCGTGCTAAAGCAGTGAAAGGGCTGGTTGAACTTCTATGTGGCAATTGTGGATCAGGTAAACCAGAAGCATTTCCAAGTGTATTCTTTTGTTGAATGATCACTGTATGTTCATTGGCTTTGTGCAGCTGAGTCCTTATTCCGAGGATTTAAGGACAGTGATGGTTGTGTTGGTAAGCATCTCACCTGATCTTAAAACCTTGTAGGGCATGCCATTATGCTAAATGCTGATGTCATGATATATAGGAACTGCTGCTTTATCATATGGAGAGTTCTTGCATACAACTCGTAATTTCTCATTGGCAAAGGATTTGTACCAAAAAGTTATCAATGATGCAGCTGAAAAGAAAGATGTCACTGACATACGTGCATTGGCTTCTTGCAATATGACTTCAGAGGAAGTTTTGGTTGCAGCTATCTGTGCCTTGGGCCAGCTTGAGGCACATATGGGGTAAGCTTACAATTTTTTGCCTTTTATCGATCATTTCCCACAATTGGATTGTCTGCCTCCATACTAATTGCTAAACTGAGATTCATTCAGGAAATTTAGTGATGCTGAGGACACATTGACAGTAGCATTGAATAAAGCAGAGCAACTGTTTGGTGGGTTATTTTGATTTATATGTTAAAATTTTAAATAATATGGAAAGCTTTGGATTTAATTTATGGATAATTCTGTGGTCTTTTTATATTATATAGGTTTGCGTCATCCCAAGGTTGGTATTATTTTAACTTGCCTTGCTCTTATGTTTCGGCATAAAGCAGTTCAAGAGCACTCAAGTTCCCTTTTAATACAGGAGGTAAGCACTGCCAGGTTACCTTTGTACTTATTTTAGCTTTCTAGATTTATGATATCTATGTTTACGTTCATTGGCGATCATCTTTAATCAGAAATCATCTATTTCTGATTAAGTTTATCCAATAGACCATGTAACTCGTTTGATTTGTGAATTTGGTTTTGTAAACTAAATATTGATTTTTTTTTTGGTTCTAGTGTGGTAGAGCTGGATGAATTGTTTATTTAATCTGATTTTTTAGGTCTACATCTGGGCCTGTGTAGATTTCCTCTACACTGAAAAAAATAAATAAAAAGAAGTAGCACTCCAAAAATACTCAGTTTTGATTGGGATGCTTATTTGTTGGTTTGATTGCATAACTGTGCATGTACCTTAGTCATGGAGTGGTGACGTGGACAGTCTGTTATTGTTTTGGTATTGTATCATGGCAGGGACTCTATCGGAGGGCATTAGATTTGTTGAAAGCGCCACCAGTAGAATCTGAAGGTATGGTGAATATTAACTCCTCTTCAACCAGTTGAATGAATTTTCGTAATTTCTGAGTCCTATTATTTTATTTTTCCTTCTGCTGTTGTGTAGGCAATGTAGAGATGAGATGTTCTAGGCAGGATATTGTGGCCCTTGCAAGAGGTAAGTTTTCTGAAATTAGGCTTGTATGGATATTAAAATGCAAGTATTTGTCCTTGTTAACCAATTCATCAAACCTTGTGGAAATTTGTATTGCTAAGGGCTTCTGAACAAATAGATTAAAGTAGGGGCTGGTGATGAAAAGCAGTGTATTCACCTTGATATGGTCGTGTTAGACACTATGCTGATGCATAAGTAAAGGTAAAGGGAGTCCATTGAGAATGTGTGGAAGAAGCTAATCTTGATGCCCAGGGTCTGTATGTATAATCTCAGTGTTGGCTGTTACTCATCATTGGGCCCTAGTGGGTAAACCCTCTTAGGAGTGGTTCGATAAACTAAGAATGTGGGTAAATGTTTTTAGGAGTGCTGTCATCTTCTCCACTGAAAAGTGAAAAATGCTCGAAATTCAACTTGGACTATAGCTCAACTTCATGTTCCATTGTTCAGATGTACTAAGCCCTGGGCATGCAGGTGGTCTCAATATTTGGCTGTTCCTATAATCACTCAGCATTCTCTTTTTCAACCCTTCAATCTGAAGTAGCCAATAAATTGAATATTTTTCACATGCATGAACTTGCATCAAATGACCTTCGGAATTATATGACGAGTATTGAAGCATTGTGCTGCTGCTTTTTCTTTTTCTTTTCTTTTTTCTTTTTTTTTTTTTTTGGTTGAAACTGAAACATATTGCTTTTTAAAATGCTGTGGAAGCGGCATAATTAAGTATTCATTTTCATAATGCTTTTTTATTGCTCTCATAATCAGGGTAATTTTTACCCATCATCCTTGGACTTTTCACCAAGTAACAATGCTGTTTATTTAGATTACATGGCATCTTTAACATTTTTTTTAATCAAAAAGATTCTTTGTCATTTTCCTCTGTTCAATCTATTTAGTCTACTCTTCCTCTCTCCCCCTTCCCTGGTTGAGAGGAGAGCGAATATCTCAGGAGTTAGAGAATGGCCTAAATGTGTTGGGCAAAATATGAGGGAAGAAGCTTTACAATTTAAGGTAACAGGTAGACAACAAAACGATATTTACAAATGTTTATAGTTGATCTACTTTTTCATCAACAAATTGAACTTGGACAATTTGGTTCCTTTAACCAATTTATCAATTTTTAGCATAAAATTTTTTCAGCCCTTGAATGTGAGATGGCCTATGGACTTGCTTCTTCTTACTTGAGGAATTTCTTTTAACCTTTTGCCCAAGTGCAGATGTTGTGGTTCTAAGTTAATTAGTGTTTAAAGTTGATTGAATGCTCCGACTCTAAGTTATACATTCCTACAAATGTATAAAGTGATATGAAATTCAGGTTTCATTTTAGTTGAGGATGGTTATCAATTCCTCCTCCTGATGTTGCAGGCGGATATGCTGAAGCACTTTGTGTACAACAAAATAGGAAGAGTGAAGGAGAAAGGATGAAAAAATGGGCAGAGGGGGCATGGAGGAACCGTCGCTTCTCCTTATTGGAGGCTCTGAAAATCTCAGAATCATCCAATGAATTGCCAGTGATAGATGCTCGAATTGGTAGAGCATTGTAGCCTCCTTTTGTCCATGGCAGCAGCAGTCCAATCTCAATTTGATAGCGGAAGAATGTGGCAGAATTAGCCCCATGGGCATGAATGCAGATTTATGCAAAGTTACAAAAGCTGATGGGGAATATGGCATGACATATTGTGCAGCAAAAGAAAATGGCATGAGATATCGTGCAAAGTCCTGGAATTTAATTAATCAAAATGGGGTTGTTGTATAAGCCATTGCATGCGAGTTATAATGACAATACCAATAATACACGAGTATATGACAACTCTTCTTGATTTGTTTGTCCGTTCACTGCTTCCACTACTTCTCTTCATTTTACATGGATGCGAATTGATTTAAATTTAGTCGTCTGCCAAAATTTTCTTTATTCAAATATAAAACAAGTGTAACCTTTTTCATTCAAGAACTTGAAAATTAATCCATTGCAACATCAAGGATAATGAATTAAAGTGAAAATCTATGTAAGAAGCACTGAGTGTTTAGTTTACAATACATAGACTGAAACCAAAATCTTCAGAGGGGTAGATCAAGACCTTTCCCAACATCCACCCCAATCACTTGGAGTATTCCTTTATTCAATATCTGCATTAATTTTACAATTCCAGAATTATGAATAATAAAAATAATAATGAAAAAAAAAGGAACACATTTATTTATAGGGATAGAAAAGGAAAAGTCGTACCAATTCAACAATGAAAACTCCGATGAGTCCAATCATACAAGCTCTAGAGTTCCATATTTCTGCAGTTCTTGTAAATCCAAGAAAAGGGGGTTCGAATTTAGGTTCCACCTTTGGCATTTCCACCTAAAATCTCCGAAAATTACAAATTTATAGACTCAAAAAATTAGGAATCGGTGTAAGAAGAAGGAGACATACACCAGGAGGAAGCTTTGCAGCTCTGACATATAAAGAGATTGAGTTCTTCCCGGGGATTTTAGTAAATTGAGCAGAATTCTTGAAAAGGAAAGTTTTATGGTTATGGGGATGAAAGGATAGAGGTTGAGTTTGAAGGAAAGAAGAGTTGGATGACGCCATTTTTTTAAAAAGCTTTGTTTGGTATTGTGTTCTGAACATCACTCGATTCCTTTAGATAGTCTTTCGCTTGCTATTATATATGGGCCACTACTTGTTATGTGGGGGCCATGCCTTTGGTGGTAGACGCTACATTTCCAATTATTCACTCACCTTCTAAAACAGTTTATGGATATGGAGGTTGAGGAACCCACTAGCTTCACATGCCCTCATAAGACCTTTGCATATAAACCTACTGCGGTGGTTTCCACTTTTTGTGTCATATTTGTAAACAATACCGATTTAACGGTTAAAAATAAAATAAAAAGCATCGTTGATAAAGAAGTACGCTAACCGAAACTTTTTCTAATGGGTTTGAATAATAAATTTTAGTTACAAGCTTCACTTTCTAAAAATCATTTCTTAGGATTGGCTAATTTTTTCATTAAATAAATAATTAAAAAATAAAAAAGCACATATAAAAATAAAGTTTTTCTCTATCAAAATATTAGTAAACTAAGCAGATTTGCCCAAAAAAATATATAGATGTTAAAATTTAAATTATTATTTTTAAGTGCAGAATGGGTTGGATTAAGTTTGTGTTTTCAATTGGGATTTTCTACATAGATACCAGAGAAAAAAATCATTAATGCCCGAGCACGTTTTCAACTTACAATAAAATTCAAATTTAAATTTTCTATTTCATAATTGCTATTTTTCAATATTGCTCTTTCAAATATACCCCAAACGAATTTTTTCTAATTTTTATTTCAACAGTTACAATTCAAATACGATTCTCTCTCAAAAACAAAAACACACGATTGTTCTCATCGATCCATATACAAAGATTCAAATCATTCACATAGATCGTAATCCTTCGATTGTTTCTCACATACCGTAAATTTTGAGCGCTTCAATTTCATAAATATCTTTAGCTTGCTGCGATCAATGTAAGTTTTATCTTCTTTCTACGATCTAAACAATCTGAAAAACCCGCTAATTCTCTCTTCTCGTTCTTTTTATCTAAAATTCGAAATAATAGCATTTGGTTAAATTTAATATACATAATCCATATTCTGCAATCTTATTTTATCTATTTTTTGTATTGCAAAACTTAAAATCGTTGCTACTTCCATTTCAATTCACTTTAATTTCTAAATAAAAATTTTGCATGTCTTGAATTATTTCTGCTCGATTACATATATCGCGTAATATGTCTGATACAATATTATGTATATGATATCTTTTTAAATTTATTCTGATTACAAAACCTAAAAGCTTAACATAGTGTATCTAGTTTGTAACAAAAGCCAATTACACTATGTTTTAAGTTTTGTTAAAAAAGTACACTTTATTGTGTTTTCTGTAAAAAAAAAAGTGTATTTACTTTTGTGAAAATAATATACAACGTATTTAGTTTCATAACAACAAACAATACACTGTATTTAATTTTTATAAATTTGAATATAGTGTATTTAGTTTGTATTAAAAACTAATACAATGTGTTTTAAGTTTTGTTAAAATAAAATACACTTCATTGTATTTTGCGAAAAAAAATACAATTTATTTAGTTTTCTAAAAATAATACATTGTCTATTTATTTCATTACAAAGGAAAATACACTTTATTTTTTTTTCTTAAATTTAATACAATGTATTTAGTTTGTATCAAAAGGTACTACACTGTGTTTTGAGTTTTTTTAAAATAAAATACACTTTTTTGTGTTTTGTGAAAATAAAATACAACATGTTTAGTTTTTTGAAGATAAAATATAGTGTATTTAGTTTCAAAATAAAAGACAATACACTATATTTAATTTTTATAAATTTTAAAATAATGTATTTAGTTTGTATGAAAAAAATACATTGTGTTTTGACTTTTGTTAAAAGAAAATGCATTTTATTGCATTTTTAGAAAAAAAATACACTATTAATTTTTTTAAAAGTAAAATACATTCTATTTATTTCATTACAAAAAATAATACACTGTATTTGATTTTTTGTAAAGTTTAATACAGTGTATTTAGTTTGTAACGAAAGCTTACAAATTAACTTGATGATTATTTATGAACAAAAGTAACTATGATAAACTGTTATCATAAAAACTAACTATGATAGTTCCATAGTTGTTATCATAGAAGACAAACAAGCATAAGTCAATACCACATATCTAACTTTATGTATTTTCTTTTGAAGAAATTCAATACACTGTATTTTCTTTTCTTTTGATTAAAATACTATGTATTTACTTATTTTCATAAAGTAAATACAATATATTTTCTGATTTATTTTACATCCATGTATAGATAATCCTAACATAATAGCAATATGGATATAATAGCAAATTAATTCAGCATGGAGGGCACTGAAATGTAAATCAAGAATATGAGAATTTTGAAGTGAAAGGCATTTTACTTCCATTGACTTGCAACTATGAACAACTATCAGAAATTATATCAAAACAGATGAATATAAATGTAAAATACGACATCCTTGATATAAAGCACAAACTAAAGGTAGGATATCCACCATTAAAAGTTGATGATGATGTGTCCCTTTTCTCTTACATGGAACTAAAAAAGAAACAACCAGATTTCACAACTTATTCTCTGTGCATCACAATTCTATAAAATACTATTCTAGGTAATATATTAAACAAATACTTTTAACTTTCCATTTCCATTTTCATTTTTAATTTCATTTATTTAATATCTGAATATATTATATTTATATAATGTCATTTAACTTGGTTTAAAATATTGTGTTTGTTTTAATGTATTTTCTTTTCTTTTGACTAAAATACAATGTATTTTTTATAAATAAATAAAATAAAATGTATTTTCTTTTGAAGAAACATAAAACGCTATATTTTCTTTTATTTTGACTAAAATACAATGTAATTACTTTTTATACATAAATAAAATACAATGTATTTTCTTTTGATGAAACTCAATACACATACCTTCTTTTCTTTTGACTAAAATATAATGTATTTACTTTTTTATATAATATAAATATAATGTATTTTCTTTTGACAAAACTCAATATAGTATATTTTTTCTTTTGACTAAAATACAATATATTTACTTTTTATATATAAAAAATACAGTATATTTTCTTTTGACTAAACTCAATATACTGTATTCTCTTTTTTTGACTAAAATACAGTGTATTTACTTTTTTGATAAAATAAATAGTGTATTTTCTTTTGAGAAAGCACAATACACTGTGTTTCTTTTCTTTTGACTAAAATACAATGTATTTACTTTTATACATAAATAAAATATAGTATATTTTCTTTTCTTTTGACTAAAATATAGTGTATTGAGTTTTAAACATGCAATAAATATACTGTATTTTACTTTGATAAAACCAATACATTGTATTTTCTTTCCAGAAATCATAATACATTTTTGCATTAGGTGATTTCTCAAACACAATGCCAACTGAAGTTGCAGTAACCGAAAGTGAGTAAGCAGTATCCAGTGCCTTAATTAATGAAAATTTATATTTTAATGATACTAGCACAAACTTGATAAAATATGTGAGCAATCTGAGCAAAAATACAGTTCATGAATTAATTAGTAATAATAAAAATGTTCAAGGAGAAGATGAATACCCCTATTTTGGAATCACCAATAATGCTATGCAAGATGAAATTGAAGTGAGATAGATTTATAATGATAAAGACACCTTCAGGAAATCAATTAGTTTTTTTGCAATAAAGTATGATTCCTAATTTAAGGTCTAAAAATCGTGTTCTAGAAGATACTTTATTTGTTGCGTAGATGACAATTGCTCTTGTAAGTTAAAAACATCAAAGAAATGGGACATACAAATGTTTAAAGTCAGAAAATTCATATCTAATCACACATGCAATGTTGAAGTCAAACTAAATAACAAGAGGCAGACGACATCAACCTTGATTGCTGATATTGTTAAAAATAAATATATGAATGTGAAGACTATATATACTCCAGCAGACATCATACACGATATGAAAAATGATTATGGAATCAATATAAATTATTTAAAGGCTTGGAGGTCTAAAGAAATGGCTTTGCAAAACATAAGAGGTAAGCCATCTGATTCCTATTCACTTTGGCCTAAATACTTATACATGCTAAAAATAAAAAATAGTGGATCTATCATGGATTTGGTGACCTAAGAAGATAAGTCATTCCATTATATTTTCAAAACCCTAGGAGCATCTATTAAAGACTGGGAATATTGTAGGTTATTCTAGTTGTTGATGGTACCTTTTAGAAGTGTTCCACAAAATGCAGCTGGAAAAATATTTCCATTAGCATATTTCGTAGTTGATTTAAAAAATGATGCATCATGGGAATGATTTTTTTGTAAAATTTAGACAGAATTATGGATTATGACCCAAAATGTGCATTATATCAGACAGACATAAAAGCATAAATAATATTGTGAAGAAGGTAGATCCGGAAGATAGTCATTGCATATGGGTTTACCATCTATTGAACAACATTAAAACAAGATCAAAAAAATACAAAATATAAGGAACTATTATTTGCAGCAGCTACATCATATATAGACAATGATTTTCAACATAACATGAAAGAGCTAAATAAGGTTGATGCACGTATTAGGCTATACCTACAAGATATTGGGTATTAGGAATGGTTAAGATTATACTGTACGAGCAAACAATTTTCAACCATGACATCAAATATTGCTGAGTCTATGAATTCAATAATGAAATCAGCAAGAGATTTACCAATCGTGCCATTACTTGAGTATATACGCGCTTTAATCTAAAAATGGAGTTGCATTAATAGAGTCTTAGCATCAACAACTTTCACAACTCTAATCAAAGACCACGAAGATGATCTGTACAAAAATTACGTTTTTTTCACTAAAAATGAAGATATGCTATTGAAACTTAAATTTATAAACTTTCTATTCTGAATTAAATTTTGTTTAACTTCTACATATAATAATTAATACATTTTGTTTCAAAATATAAAACTACTGAATTATATAATATATACTACAATGTACAATTTTTTCTAAAACGTATTACACTATATTGACTTTTATATATTAGATAAATATAGTGTATTATCTTTTGACAAAACTAAATACAGTGTATTTTCTTTTCAAAAAATTAAAATAAACTGTATTAAACTAAAAAAATGTATTAAACCTTTATACTTGAACTAAATATAGTATATTTTCTTTTGAAAAACTCAATACACTTTATTTTTTCATAAAAGTTAATAACTTGCATCAAAATTTATAATACAATGTATTTAATACAATGCACTGACTTTTGTACAAACTAAATAAACTTATGCACTAAAGTTAATACAATTTGTTTCAAAAATTAAAAAAAATACAATGTATGATTAATCGATACACTTTATTAGCCTATGCAGCATATAAATATAATGTATTTTCTATTTACAAAAATAAATACACTATATTATTCTTTAACGTCTTTGACGAAACTCAATACACTGTATTTTTTCTTTTGATTAAAATATATTTTATTTACTTTTGTACATAAATAAATACAATGTATTTTCTTTTGGTGAAACTCAGTAAACTATATTTTCTTTTGTTTTGATTAAAATACAGTGTATTTACTTTTATACATAAAGTAAATACAGTAAATTTTCTTTTAACAAAACTCAATACACTGTATTTTATTTTATTTTATTTTGACTAAAATATAGTGTATTTACTTTTTTACATAAAATAAATACAGTGTATTTTGTTCTTACTAAAGTCAATAAACTATATTTTTGTGATAATAAAATACAGTGCATGGAGGTTTGTTAAACAATAAACATTGTATTCAGTTGATGTACAAAAAAAAAACAAAGTGTACAACACTTTAATGATACTGTATTTTTTACAAACTCAATACACTTTATTTTTTTTCATAAAATTGAATAACTTGTATTATAATTTATAATACAGTGTATTTAATACATTATCAAAAAATAAAAAAATACAATGTATGATTAATCGATAAATTTTATTGACTTGTACATCATATAAATACAATATATTTTTTATATACAAAAATAAATATACTGTATTTTTTACATAAAGTCAATACATTCTATTTTCTTTTCCTAAAACTCAATAAACTGCATCACATTTTATAAAAATTTAATACATCGTATTTACTTTTGTACATAGGTAAATACAATATGTCAATTTTTACTAAAATGAATAAGACTTTATTAACTTCTATACATGAGATAAAGACACTATATTTTCTTTTTTTTTTGACTAAAATATAATGTATTTACCTTTGTACATTATAAAATACAATGTATTTTTGTTTTGACGAAACTCAATACACTGTAACTTTTTCTTTTGACTAAAATATATTTTATTTACTTTTGTACATAAATAAATACAATGTTATTTCTTTTGGTGAAACTCAGTAAACTATATTTTCTTTTGTTTTGATTAAAATACAGTGTATTTACTTTTGTACATAAAGTAAATACAGTAAATTTTCTTTTAACAAAACTCAATACACTGTATTTTATTTTGACTAAAATATAGTGTATTTACTTTTTTTACATAAAATAAATACAGTGTATTTTGTTCTTACTAAAGTCAATAAACTATATTTTTGTGATAATAAAATACAGTGCATGGAGGTTTGTTAAACAATAAACATTGTATTCAGTTGATGTACAAAAAAAAAACAAAGTGTACAACACTTTAATGATACTGTATTTTTTACAAACTCGATACACTTTATTTTTTTTCATAAAATTGAATAACTTGTATTATAATTTATAATACAGTGTATTTAATACATTATAGTGACTTTTGTACAAACTGAATAAACTTGGGCACTAAAGTTAATACAATCTATTTCAAAAAATAAAAAAATACAATGTATGATTAATCGATAAATTTTATTGACTTGTACATCATATAAATACAGTGTATTTTTTATATACAAAAATAAATATACTGTATTTTTTACATAAAGTCAATACATTCTATTTTCTTTTCCTAAAACTCAATAAACTGCATCACATTTTATAAAAATTTAATACGTCGTATTTACTTTTGTACATAGGTAAATACAATATGTCAATTTTTACTAAAATGAATAAGACTTTATTAACTTCTATACATGAGATAAAGACACTATATTTTCTTTTTTTTTGACTAAAATATAATGTATTTACCTTTGTACATTATAAAATACAATGTATTTTTGTTTTGACGAAACTCAATACACTTTATTTTTTTCTTTTGACTAAAATACAATGTATTTACTATTTTATATAAATAAAATACAATGTATTTTCTTTTGACAAAACTCAAAACACTGTATTTTCTTTCATTTTGACTAAAATACAGTGTATTTACTGTTTTACATAAATAAAATATAGTGTATTTTCTTATGATGGAACTCAATATACTATAATAAACTTTATAAAGATAACCTAAACTAACTACAGTGTATTATCTTTGATACAAACTAAAACACTATTAAATTTTATAGAAATCAACGTATAATGTAACTACTTTTGTACATAAATAAATATAGTGTATTCAATATATTTCATCATTGATTATAAAAAAATGACAACACTTTTAATTTTGTTTACATCAAATAAACAAGTTGTATTAGCTTTTTATATAACTCATTATAGTGTATTATTTTTTAATGCAAACTAAATCACACACAAATGCAGGTGAAGCGTTCAAGCAGAAGTTGTATTAGCTCCAAACGAAAGAGTGAGATCTGGCAGACCAAAAAAGAGAAGAATTAAAGCAATTTGGCAAACTAGAAAAACAATAAAATGTGCTAAATGTGAAAAACATGGACACAATAGACAAACATGTAGAGATATTCCCAAGAAATAAAATATTTAGAATTTCCAATATTCATTTCAATTGTATATGTAAATTAGTTTATTCATAATACACTATATTCATTTTTTTTATCAAACTAAAAATAATTTATTAAGTATTTTTCAATACACTGTATTTTTATTCAACAAAACTCAATACACTATATTTTTTTCATAAAATATAATATACTATATTTTTTTAACAAAATTCAATACACTATATTTCTCTCCATGAAATTAAATAAATTGTATTAAAGTTTATAACACAGTATATGTAATACACCGTCTTACCTTTTGTACAAACTAAATAAACTTGTGTGCAAAAGTTAATACATTTTGTTTCAAAATTATAAAAATATGGCATTGTATAATATGTAATGCAATGTGTAAAATTTCATGAAAACATATTACATTGTTTCTGTACATGATATAAACATAGTGTATTATCTTTTGACAAAACTAAATATAGTGTATTTTCTTTTCATAAAATCAATACACTTTATATTTTTTCCATAAAGTCAATAAACTATATTACACTTTACAAAACTTGAATACATCTTATTAACTTTTTAATATGAAGTAAATACAATGTATTTACTGTAATGTTCCAAGGGATACATTGGTAAATATTTGAAAATATAATAGGGATGTAATCGAAATTAATGTAAATGTGAAGGGCAATTTTATAAAATTGCCAACTTAGGGGTAAATGTGCATTGTTCGAAAAGTAGTGGGGATTGATTGAAAATTTTAAATTATATTCATGTCAAATGTGAGAATTAGGGAGAGAAGAGGGAGCAAGGTGTAAGTTTTTATAACTTGACAAATGGTTCAATGAGGAGCATGTGTTATTCTTGAATAGTGAAGAAGAAGCATGAGAAAAAAAGGGAAAAAAAATCTTGCTTTTTCTTTGAGTTGGCTGGCCATTCTTAGCCTAGGAATACATTAAGGTTTGCTCATCTTTCTTTGCTTCTTCTCTTCTCCTCAAGCTTACGAAGATTATTCTCCAAGGGGAAAAAGTTGAAGATGGTAGAGAGAGAGAGAGAGAGAGAGAGAGAGAGAGAGAGAGAAGAGATAAGCTTCACATGAGGTACGGGAGTTTATACCCTTGTTTTAGATGTTTGTAATTGAATTAAATTGTTATATTTAGTGTATATGATCTATAATTGATGATAGACTTGATTGATGATGCCATGATTTTAAATGTATTAAATATAATATTCTTGAGTGACATGATATAGTGATATTATTGCATGCTTCATTGAATGTATTTTATGATATGGTTTTAAATTTAGGAAGTACCTTGTCTTTAAGTGTTTAATGGTGTAATACTCTCCTTTTAACTAAATTTCTAATATAATTCCTTTATTTTCTTTAATGACATTAGTATGTCTAATTAATTCACTAAAAATTTTGGCGGCATAACGACTATAACCTTAAATCCCCAAAACCTGTAAAAATCAAATTGCACTCCCTATATCAATTTCCCCAACTCTTATACTTCATTCAAGCGATGCAACACTTCTAACTTATTTCTCATATAGTCAAATATCACATGCATTCCCATCTCACATAATATGCATGTAGCATTTATATTACATATCCATATTCCCCATTTCAATTAACTTTACATGATAATTACAAAATAAACATACATATATATTACATAACCAAAATATAAAAATCTCTCATATGTACATGCCACAACTATTACTTCACCGTCTACTTCCTTGCATCTGTCCTTGCGGGCAGTAAAAAATAAAACTACACACTGAGCAACATAGTCGCTCAGTGTTGGATGCACTTACATAAAATTTCACTAACCATTTTATTTATTAATTTAAACTTAAATTATTGTTTTTTTTCTTCAATAAGTTTAACCTATCCAAATTATTCAAAATTTTTCCCTTTTACACTATTATTTACTTTAATTTACTCTGATAATTAATTTTCTTTTTAAATTTTATTTATTTACTAAACTTTATGAAGATTTGCAATTAAGTCCCTGAGTTGCTTTTTCCTTCATTTTGACCTAAATTTTGACGTGGTTGACTTCGTTTGACTTATATTAACTTTTAAATGGACAAATTACATTTTAGTCCTTCAAAATTTTCAAGAATGACAAATTTATACTTTAGTCCCTAAATTTTTGACTAATTATATTTTTACCCTTTTTACTTCATTTAGGTATTTTAACCTCCTAGCTCATTCTTTTGGTCCCAAATTACCAATTTACCCTTACTTTTATCGCAAAATTATGATTTTGCCCTTATTTATCATATTAACCTCATCTTTTCCATTATTTATTATACAATTATTTTTATGGCATTTAATTCATCATAATTACTCTTTTATCCCTGTTATCATGAAAAATTACCATTTTGTCTCTAGTTGACACCAGTAAAAAATCTCAAATTGAATAAGTGAGATGGGAAATTCAGTGTACTGGAGAGGTCGTACATCTAGGTACGACACCTAACCCCAGCACTACTATATATTATATGTTGGCTATCCTGTCATATATATCATAATCATTTCTGATAACAACTATCTCATAAACTCATGGTATCCCGCGAAATATATTCTTATGGCTAGCCATACTATCCCAAAGTCCTGAAATTACCCACTAAACACTAAGGGCATTATTCCACTTTAAATAATATCACATTTTTACTACATTATTTATTCTTTTCATCTTAATTTAATTACACCAAACTCCCAAACACCCTTAATTAAGTTTAGCGGTCATACATACATCATATAAACATTAATTATCACTTTATTTTAATTAGATCACATCATTTTACTCATGTATAGTATTCGACCATCAAGGAATTATTCACTTACAAATTGTTTCTCATTCCAACTTCATGCCATACATAATTTCACATTCATTTAAGTCATTTTATGGTGAATTAAAGTAACTACACATGAAAATCTCAAGTTTCATTAACCTCTCAGATTATGTAACTATGACATAATCCGTCATAATAATTATTTTTCATCTCAATTGGCATTATTACAATTTTAATACCTTAAATTGATAAAATAACATCAAATGCCTAAATTTTAATTAAGCTACATTAAGGTACCTTAAGTACCCTAATTCGGCCACCAAGCTTCCACCCTCCTAAGTTTTGTTTTCTTCATTTATTCAAGTTTCTAAATATTTAATTTAACATATTATCAAGTTTTATCAAGTTAGTTCACTAATTCAAGCCATATAACATAGTTACATAATGCAAAATTCAAAATAAATTCAAGTAAATTAGTGAAATTAAAGGTAATTTGCCTCCACAAACCTCAAAATGGCTGTGATTATGGTTTTCCTTCCTCCTTTCCTTTTGCCTTGCTATTTTACCCTTCCTCCTCTTTTTTCTTCTTTAGGCCGAAAATGGAAAAGGAAGATACATGATTTTTTGTTACAAATTTAAGTAATTTAAAGCTATAATTCAACTCTCCTAATCATTATCTACATGCTCCTATAATTTCTCCAACTAATATCATAAAAATCTCATAAAATCACAAATTTTTCCTTACTTTCTCATACCTTTTTCCTTTGGTTTCTTGGCTTCCTTTTGATACTAGCCCTTCCCTGAATTAAAGAGGAAGGAATTCAATATATAGGGTTAAATTTTGAGCTTAGAATTCAAGGAGAGAAAGCTTGATTGAGTGAAAATAGAGGGAGGAGAGAGAGAATAGATGTTTTAGATTTGCTAAAGAAAGAAGGAGAAAATGTTGGAACCTTGGGGAGATTTTTAGCTATTTCGTTACTTATATAGGGTGCTTTAAGTGTACAAAAGGAAGGGCCAAGATTTATTTGGTAACTATTAAATATAATGGCTTTAGATTATGCCGTATGTCACTCATTCAAGCATGTCCGCATATCCTACAACCCTATTCTTGCATACACCAGATTATGACTTCGTAAACATGACTCCTATGTCTTCTCATGGTCAAATTCTCGGGTTTGACCCCTCAAATGACCCAATTTATTTTTTCACCTTAAAAATTGAGCTTTTGATTCGGAAGTCAGAATGATCTAAAATTTTACCTTGAGTGTCACTATATATTAAATAATATATGGTTAAAATTTTAGCTCATTATGATATCATTTCAATATACTTTTAGCTTTGGTGGCCTGTAGAGCCAGTCCAAAATATGAAATTTCAGAATTGTCAGAATTGCTATTTTTTAGTTCCTTGGATATCATTATAGTACTTATGACATGTATATGAAATATGGAGTCAATCGGAGGTCTCTTTGGTTTCCAAATATTTAGTGAAAGTTTTGGTCAAATCTACGTCGATCCGTGAAAATTTTCTTTCTTTGCCCTTTTGAAGGTCTATTTGATCTCAATTTTTACTCAAATTGTACCATTAGACTCCATTTAACACATACTTTCATATTTTATATTAAACTCACACTATCTGTCGGTCGCCCATCCTCGAATTTCTTAGCTCGGGCATGTTTAACGGTACATTATTTTCAAGTTTTTTATCCTATTCAACTCTGATCACTCCGAAACTCGACTTAAGGTAACTGTTCACACTCTGTAATATATCATGCATGAAAAATGAAAATTTAGGAGTGTTACAAATGGTTTTTTTAAAGCTTGAATTTCGCATAGTAGTGGATAGATAAGCATGCCTATAAAGGGGATAGTGATTGCAATTGCTAGTGTTGTCATCTAAGGGTGACTACTATTTCGATACCTTTTGGTATATAGTGATTCAAGACTATTATATCTCGCCTATACGATACTGTTTATCAGTGTCGCCTGATTCGAGATTATTCGCCTGTTCGATACTGCTTGTCAGTATCGCGTGTTTGTACCCATATCCACCATTTATGAGAATTCAGGCAATGAAAGTGATTTGATTAATGAATAATGATAAGTGACCAATAGTTCAAGTGTTATAGTGCCTCATGATAGTGTTAGTGTTTTTTATTAAATAATGAAGTGTAAGTGAAAAACTGTATTGTATTGTAATTGAGTGTATAATTGCTATTAAGCGTGGTTAAATGCAAGTACTGAATAAGAGCGACTTGATATTATGTTAAATGGATTGACATGTTATATTGCTTGTATTTGGGACTTCGAAAGAAGGTCAATTGAACTGTTTTCTCCCTATTGAGCCATTACTCAGTATGGGTGTTCTTCTCTTGTAGATAAACATGTGTAAGAAAAGTGCTTTTCTAGAGTCAACATCTGCAGGCCACTTGAAGGGCAGCGAGTGAAGGTTATTTCTGATAATGTATCATTTTTTGTAAATGTATAATGTGTAAGATTTGAAAAATATGTAATGAATCAAGTTGTAATTATACTTTAAGTATATTATATGTCATATGTACAAATGTATTTTTGTACCAGCAATTTAACAGAATAATAAATAAAAAAAAGGTAATAAGAGCGGGCATTACATTTACCCTTTTGTAAATAAAACAAATACAGTATATTATATTTTGCAACACTGAATACACTATATCTTCTTTACACAAAACTTAATACAATGTATTAGCTTCAAAATAATTGAATGAAACAAACTCTCTATATAAACTAAATACATTTATACACTTTTAGTAGAATTCCAAGAATAAAAATATAAATAAAACAAAATGTATATATACAGAAGTTAATTACAAAATATTTGTATAAACAATAATTTGAAAAAGCTAATCTACTTCTATTCTATCCATTACAATTTTCTTGTTTAATTCGCCTTCTTTCCATCTTATAATTTCATTTGATCCTTGTCTGTATCACTTTTAATGGTACCTTGTTGCTTACCTATCCCATACAAATACAACAAAAGATCGAATCTATCCCTATATTTTTTTGCATCAAAATTTAAAGGTATTATTTTGCCTTCAATGAAATATTCACATAACGCTGCTACAAAAACTCCACAATCATTGAAAAAATAAAAAACAAGACAAACAAAAACAATGTAAATTAGGAAATCACTATATTTATTGAAAAAAAAACATAATAAATGGAAAAAATATTTAAAAAATACCTGTTAGTTTGAGTAAGAATGTTCTGAAAGTACATAACCTTGATCAGATGATTTTCTTTTATATTGTCATTAGGTCATGCATCACTTATTCCATCATAAAAGCCTAAACAATAAAAGAAATATGGTATCAAAACACTATATGCATTAACTATCCATTGAGTATTTGATTTTCTCTATGCCGAATGCAATCAATCATACACAAATAATTTTCTATCCTTTACCAATAGCCTTGCCAAAATTCAATGGACCTTAGCTACATTTATTGGGAACAATACATGGTCCATCTCCAGCCATGGTGTATTATACACCATGAAAGACTCGATCCCAATAATGTATTCAGCCAGTATGTGCCCAACATTTACAAAAGAAATGTCATTATCATTGTCATTGTACATTTTGTATCTCTCTTGTAAAGTTTGGTCAAAAAGGCTATCAATTGTGGAAAATGAACATTGTACATTGCCATCAACCTTCGCTTTTTTCCTCATATAGTAAAAAAATACATCTAAGTGCTGAAAAAACATAAAAGACAACATATAATTAATATATAAATTGACAAAACAAAAAGTTTACAAAATATAGCTAATGTACAAATATACATATATTTAAATTCTGCAATTATAAATCTAAAACTCAGTAAAATCAAACAAAATATTTTTGTACAACACTCAATACACTATATTTTCTTTTATTTTGGCTAAAATACAGTGTACTTACTTTTTGCACAAAATAAAATACAATGTATTTTCTTTTCTTTTTGACTAAAATATAATATATTTCCTTCTGTACATAAATAAAATACAGTTTATTTTCTTTTGTACATAAATAAAGTACAGTGTATTTTCTTTTTATGAAACTCAATACACTATATTTTTTTTCTTTTGACTAAAATATTAATCATTTACTTTTATACATAAATAAAATACAGTGTATTTTGTTTTGAAGAAACTCAATACATTGTATTTCCTTATCTTTTTGACTAAAATATAGTGTATTTGACTAAAATACAATGTATTAACTTTTTGTACATAAATAAATATAGTGTATTTTTATTTGACAAAGCTTAATACACTGTATTTTCTTTTTTTTTTTGGCTAAAATACAACATACAAACTTTTTATACATAAATAAATACAATGTATTTTTTTGACGAAACTTAATACACTGTATCTTTTTTCTTGTGGCTAAAATACAGTGTACTTGATTTTTGTATATAAATAAATATAGTGTATTTTCTTTTGACGAAACTCAATACATTGTATTTTTAGTGTATGCAGTTTTGTCAAAAACTCAAAACATAGTATTTATTTTGATCAAATACTAAATATATATGTATATAAATATACACATCTTCATACCAAATTAGTAAGCTCTTTTCCACTGTACGCCAACTCATACCACCATCTCTTGTCCTTTACAATTTCAATACCAAAATGAAAATGATCATCCAAAATTGCATACTTTTTGGCATAAACTTGCTCTTTGTCCCTAACAATAAATAAATAAAAATAAATTGTAATTGCAGAAAAATAACAAAAATAAAACTTTAAATAGAAGTATCAAAATTCTTAATCAATTACTTAGTGCTCTTCTTAAGCAAACCCACATCAACCCACTTTAAAAATTCGGTTAACTTTTGATGATCCAGAATCTTTTCAACACCAATTTTAAATGGATGATTAATATCTTTATTTTTTGAAGCACTTTCTAACCAAAACTTGTTTACAAAAGGAGATTTCATAACCATGGAATGTTTGGTACTCCTTTTGTTAAGATCAAAATAATCAAGAGGCTCCAGTGCAAGAATAACTTTTCCACATTAGGCATCTAAATCCTATAACAATATAAAAAACAATTTGATTCATTTAATATATAATTACGATAAATAAAGTAAAATAAAATATATGCTTGATTAACTTTACTAACTTTGAGATGTCCTTCCTTATTAATTTCTTTTTTTTCCATATAGGTTTCTTGATCATCAGATGAATATCTTTATTTTCTATATCAACATCAATCACCTCCTGTTCTCTTTCTAACTGCTCAATGGACTTATTAACCAGACCAAAATTAATGTTGTCCCATGAAGCAATCTTGTTTTTGAACAATTTAAATTTGTATTGTGTTTGTCCTTTCTTACAGTAACCCAGATCTTTCCACCATTGTTTGATCAAATCTAAGAAACCAGGTGCTAGAAGCCAGCAATCATGAAATCAAAATGGCTTGGGACCCCAATCTTTATTGGTCAAAATAAGCCAAATGGGACAGTGATCAAAAAGTCCCTTTGGAAGACTGAATTGTTTAACAAAACCCTAATTAGAGAAGAAAGGTTCATTAACTAAAAACCTATCTAGCCTGCTTCTGCAAGAGGAATTACACCAAGTGAATTGCTTTCCAAATAGAGGTAAGTCTATGAGACCATTATCATTCACAAATCAAGAAAAGCCTCAAATATCTCTCCTCATACCGTAATACACTATTAAAATCTCTAGCAATGATAATAGAACAATTGAATTTAACAAGTGGGCTAAGTTGGTTCCACATAGAATCTTAAGAAGTTTCAATTAAATGAGCATATATAGCATAGATAATACTATCAAATTTAAGAGAAGACAGCTTACCTTTGACAACAATCCAACTATTACCTTTCATGAAAAAACCACCGATGAAGAAATCCATTTTCCAGGAGATAATCACCTCTTCATTGCTGCCCAGAGAACCCAGATGGACCTAATCACATCTTTGATTACCCCACATTTGTCGAATCTCTAAGGAGGAAGGGGACTGCATCTTTGTTTCTTGAAGAAGCACCATACTAATTCCTTTCTTTTTTTATTAAAGCACCCACAGCTTTTCGCTTAATGTTGGAATTCAAAACTCTTACATTCCATAAGAGTAGAGACATATAAAGTTGAAGGCAAGATCCAAAGGGTGAACATGGCTCAAGAAAATCAACATCAATCAATAGGATCTACCCAAGCAAAGGGTTAATCATTGCCAATAGAAGAATTATTTCATGCTTTTGTATCCTTCTGAACCATGATCTTGACTTTATTAATAAAATCTTCCTTTGACTTCCTAATTTTAACTCCTATTAAATCTGCTAATTTAAGAAATTCTCTTGCCTCTATTAAGCTATTATCTTCTAAAAAAGTGGAAGTGAGGGGTGGTATAAGGACTATTTTCTAGCTTAAATGCAACCATCTGTAATAAAGTCATCTGCATTTCTCCCAACATCCGACATCTGATCTCCACTAGATGACTCCACAATTGAAGCAACTTTTTTACCTTTTTTTGCTATTTTTTCTTTTGGCCGCTTTCTTCTTTTTGTAATTTTGAAGACATAAATGGATTTCTTCTTTAAATCAACAAGGTAAAGTAATTTCAATTTTTTTGACTTTTTCTTTTTCTTTCTTAGAGGGCCAGCTAAATCTTCCAATTTATCATAACAAGAATGCTATTTGAGAGCTGTTGTTGTGAAATGGACAACAACTGAAAGAGGAAGAGAGCAAGACTAGGATGGGCCAAGGTTGGAAGAAAAAGTGGGATTTAAATTTTGAATTAGGCTTGAGGGAAAAATGGGGGAAACCATCGAGGCTAGAAATATGCATTGGATCTTGTTAAAAGCCAATATTGCCAAAGGATTATCATAGGCTTCCGCTTCAACTTGGCCTATAGTTTTAATGTTTTTAAGTCTCTTGGGATTCTCTAAATCATCTAGCTATATTTGGGAATTAGTTGAGGGAGATATTAATGAGTCCACTGCAGATCCCAAGGAATGACGATGCCTAGATCCCAAGGAACGGCGATGCCCCTTTTTGCTTGATTGAGTAGATCTCGGTGATGGAATTGCCATAGGTTCATATGAGCTAGATGAAGTAGAGGAAGAAGGGTAAAAAGATGGTGGGGTAGATTTCATATTCCTAAACCGAGATGGGGGAAAAATTAAGCAAGGTTCTTCAGTAATCTTGATTGGAAAAATAGTATCATCAATTTTGATTTACATGATGCAGTCAATCCTTCTTGGTACAGACGTCATAATAAGAATTCTGGCTATATCAAATCTTATCTTGTTCCTAGTGCTTCCATCTAGAAAGATAAAATTCCTATAGGTAATAGCTATAATGTTGAAGAAATCGCTATTCCAATCGTGTAAGGGTACCCCTTCACATCTGATCTAGGTGAAACATTTCTTGCAAATGGCTTTTGGTTCCCATGGTTAAACATATTCAAACCATTTAGCTAGCCAAGTTGAACTACTTGTATCATATTTTGCATTTCCTCTACTATGCAAATTATTAAAAGAATAAGATTGCCCCCCCATTGGCCTACAAATACAGTTAAAATATCATACCTCAATCATCCTATCCTAGATGGATAGACAATTCTTAGGGTGAAAAAAGCCAACCTACAAGACTCCTATTTAGCCATTCACATTATGAGCAATGTGGTGTGTAATGAAAGTTTGCAGCACTTAGATTATTATTAATAACATTGTCTTCTCTTACACTTTCTTTATTTGTCTTCCTAAATGTTACCGCTTCTGCATAAGACCTCTTATCTTTAAATCTGTTGCTCCTATGGGGAAGAATTTTCTTTGTATTGATTGTGTTAGCACCAGTAAAGCCTTCATACAACCCAGGTTTGCCATGCATAAACTTACTTGCCCCTCTGCTGATAGGTGCAGCAACATTCTTTTCCTTCACACTAATGTATTTTACCAGATTAACTCAAATCTGGCTTTTTTCAAGCCAAGATCCATTCAGTATCTCGATAATTTTGTCAGTATTATTCACTCCTGACATTCTGATGAAACCAAAAATTGTCCCCCTTCTACTTTATTTTTTTATACAAAAACTCTCACCATATTTTCGTACCAGAAGAATATCTTTCTAAGACCAAAGTTTGGCCACCCTTTTGGAAGGTTGTCCACAAAAAACTTGAGAACTTCAAACTCATTTTTGGGAAGCTCAACACCTATAGGTGGAACCACTCTAAGTCTGCAATAATCCAAGCTTTTGTGCTCTCCAGAGGGAGCACAATAAGGGATATAGGATCGGGCTTACGGTGGTGCAGGTTGGTTGACAGAAAGGATAGCAGGTGGAAAGGAAGGGGGGAAAGGCATATTTTTTTTGTTCAATGGAACACTTATATAAATTAAGTTGAACTAACAAGAACTTGCCTTCCCTCTTTTCTTACATATAAAAACCATTATGATTCTTATATAAAGCAAGATACATCCTCTTCATTTCTACCATAAGCAAATCCATTAAGTACTTATTTTGTTTGGTCTTTCTAACTAAGCTAAATAATCCTCTCCAGTTGAGAATGGCCAATTCAAGCCTTTTTGTGCTTAGTTATTTTCATTGGTTTAACATTTTCGAGCATGGATGCAGGACTAGCAGCTAGTAATCTTCTGCAACTGCCACCATTGCCAAATTTGCTACCAATGCCAACAATTCCATCTCTTTCCCAACCCATATTGCAATTTCTACCAAACACCTAACAAGCTCTGCCGCCACTACCAAGCTTATCCACAATGCCTAATGTCCAGGTCAGTTTCCCTCAATTCTTTTCTTTTCTCCACCAACAGCTCAATCTAGCCCTTGATCACTTTCCTTATCTCTCACATTATTGGTCATGCATACCTTTATTCTTTTCTACTTTAATAAGACACAGCATTGGCATATGCCATGTTGGTTATCTATTTTTATTTTTTTGGTTTGTGTTCAATGAAAGATTTCTTTTGTTTTAACTATTGTGTGATTATATGTTTGTATTTTAGATTTTGATTATTTGTTATTGTTACACTTATGTATTAATATTTAATATTTTGAGTTGCACTCGCCATTATTATTTAGTTTATGATATATTTAATTTTGATGGGATCGGAACAGATATATAGATTAAGTAATCCGTAAACTATAAAATGTTCTTGTATATCGACAATAATAACTAAACCTTAATCACATGGTAGATCATCATATCAACTATACAAATTCTCTATTTTCAAATTGTACTATTCGAAACTTAATCCTTCTTGAAATTTCATTCCAAAAATATTCCATTATTTTAGTCATACGTAAGTTGTTGTCTTGAATTTGTCATGTACGTATGTGTGTGTCTATATATATATATATATATATAGCCTAAGACCACATTCAAATTTTGATGATAATCAAACCTCAAATAAACTCTATTAAGAAATTTGTTTTAAGTTTATTTTGCAAATATCTTTATCCTTCTGACACTTTTGTCAAAAATGAAGATTAGCAAACAACCTTTGAAGACTCAAGATGAAGAAGATCTTAGTGTAAAAAAATTAGTTTATTAAAATATAAGATCAATTTGAGGATCATCTTGTAGTTTTTGCATACATATTCTAAGTCTTAAAATTGCATAAAAATATTTTTAAGTCATAAATTTCATTTTTAGTTAAAATTGGTTTCCTTCATAATATGTTTTAGAAAATGGTTCGTCAGAATTTGTATTATTAGAAATTGGATTAGAAATCTAGACAACTTTTTGATCGAAAATCTATTTCACACTACAGGACAAAATAAAGGCTAGTTAGAGGCAGATTCATCTATTTTGTTCTTTAACGGTTATAAACAGCTATTTTTGTGTTTTTTCACTTTAAACCAAGTTTTTGGGTATAAATATATATTATTTGATCATTTAAAAGTTTAGAGACAATATTGAAAAGATTTTCTAAACTCTTAAGAGAAAGCTTACTTGTTTTAAATTTCACTTTCCATCTTGCACTTCATCTTTACATATCATCCTCAATTGATTATAGCTTTTGTTGTAATTATTTGTGAGGAATTTTTTATTGTGAAAGATTATGTCTGCGTTGGCTAGAACCTAAGGAAGAAATTCTAATAAGTGTTTTAGTCTTTTACTTTGAAAAAAAGATTGTGGGTAGATATACATAGGTTTGTATATTAGCTTGAACTCTTGCCCTTAAAAGAGTTAAGAGTGGAGAGAAAAGCTCAAGAGAGATTCTTGAGAGTTGAGGTAGGCATTGAAGCTGAACCACTATAAATTTTGTGTGTGCTTTACTTTTCTGATCTATTTTCTATCCTCTACATTTCTATTTCATACTTTTGAAATTTGTGTTTTATAAATTCTGTTCCTTTAGAAATTTGGCCAGAAAATTTCAAGACACCCAATTCATCCCCCTCTTGAGTGTCTTTTGGGATTTACATTTAGTATCAGAGTGGTTCTCTACTTTCTAAGGTCTAACACCCTTGAGTGATCCTAAAAATGGTTGAATCAAGTAGTTCTCCAATTGCTACTCCATTTAAAGAAGGACATTCGGTCCATCGTCCTCCTATGTTTAGTGGTGAAAACTATCCCTTTTGGAAAGTTGTCATGAGACACTTTATTCAATCACAAGATATGGATTGTTGGGATATCATTAAAAATGGATATGAACCTCCAAAAAAGAATTTTACTGAAGCAGGTGCATCAGAACTGCTACTGTTCTAAAAACCATAAAAGAATTCACAGAAGCTGAAAAGAGAAAAGTGCAGCTAAATTCTAAAGCTATGGGCATACTTTTTTGTTCATTGCACACAAATAAATTCAACAGAGTTTTTGGATGTGATACAGCTAAAGAAATCTAGGACAAGCTGAAAGCAACATATAAAGGTACGAATCAAGTTAAAGACACCATACTTCATGTTCTCATGGTAGACTATGAAGCATTCAAAATGAAATCAGAAGAGTCAATTTCTAAGGTAATAAATAGGTATGTTAAATTAACTAATGAAATTAAAGCTCTTGGTAAGAAACTTGATGAACAAAATAAAATTGCCAAACTTGTTAGAGGTCTCACTCCTAGATGAGAGGCAAAAGCTTCAATTCTGTTAGATAAATATCTTAGTACTTTAAATTTTGATAATGTTTGTAGATCTCTTATTTCTCATGAGCTTTATATTAAGTCTCAAGATGCAGAAAAAGAAAAAGATAGAAAATTAAAAGCTGTTGCTCTCAAAGAATAATTTGGAAGTGATTATTCTATAGGTGATGATGAGATGACGTTAATTAAAAAAAGTTCAAAAAGCTATACAGAAAAGGTAAAAAATCATATAGAAAGCAGTACCAAAAATTCTCTCATCACAAAGCAGAAAATTCATCAAAATGTGCTGGTGAAGTAGTTTGTTATGAATGTAACAAACCCGGTCATACTAAATCTAAATGTCCAAATCTTAAAAGAAAGGAGAAAAGATTTAAGAAGAAAGCTATGAAAGCTATATAGAGTGACAGTGAAGATTCTAGTGATAATGAATTAGAATCTGCAAACTCTGAAGATATTGATCTGATGGCAATTTCTGATCATGAAGGGCAAAACTCCAATTCTGACAATGAGCAAAATGCTAACAATAGTTCACCTAAGAATGATTCAGAAAATTTTGAGGTAAGTGATTTTGATTCTAATTCTGATTCAAATGAAAATGGCAATGAATATGAAAAGATGCTTGAATGCTTTGAAGATTTGCATCATAAATATCTTATGCTTAAAAAGACTTATAATGAGGTAAAGAAAAATTATGATGAATTGCTTATGGAACACAAAAATGAAAAGGAGACAAAATTAAAAACAAAAAATGATTATTCAGTTCTAGAAAGAAAATTTATTGCTTTACAAGAAAAATGTAATGTAAAGGGTAAACAAATATGTGTATGTAATGAGAATTCTGTTAAAAATTTAACTACAAAATTTGTTCACAATTCCCATGCAAGCACATCAGGAAAATATAATAGAAAAAACACCCAGAAGAGATATAAACAAAATTCATCAAATAAAATTGTAATTAGCTCTTTTACTACATGCTTTTATTGCTATAAGAAAAGACATATCTCAAAATTCTGCTACTATAAGAAAAATACAAATTCTGTTAAATGGGTCATTAAAAATTCTATAACTATTGTAACTAACCATGAAGGACCCAATAAGAGTTGGCTACCTATAAATACTTGATTATTTTGTAGATTTGCTTAAGGAGCACCAAAACAAAAAAATGGTATATGGATAGTGGCTGCTTTAGGCATATGACGTGAGACAGAAAAAAAAATTTCTAAGTTGAAAAATTCTGAAGGTGGTTTTGTCAGTTTTAGTGACAATCAAAAAGGAGAAATTATTGGTATTTGTTCTATTGGGACTAATCCAGTAATTGAAAATTTTCTCTTGTTAAAGGTCTAAAGTACAATCTACTCAGCATAATCCAATTATGTGACAAAAAGAAAAGAGTAATCTTTGAAGTGGATCATTGTAGAGTAGAAGATATAGAAACTGGGAAATCTATTCTAAAAGAACAAAGATCTGGAAATATCTACTTGGTCAGCCTAGAAGATATTCAAAATAGTAAAGCCAAATGCCTACTTGCTAGAGAAGATCTAAGCATTCTATGGCATAAAAAAATAGGACATACAAGTTTTCATGCATTTGAAAAGCTGGTCAGAAAAGATTTGGTAAAGGAAATGCCAAAGATGAAGATTGATAAAGATCATGTATGCAAGGCCTGCCAGCTTGGAAAATAAATCAAAAATTCACATAAAATCTAAGAATGAGATTTCCACTAAAAAATCGTTAGAGCTTCTACATATGGATCTATTTGGGCCAATAAGTCCTTCAAGCATTGGTGGAAAATCTTATATGTTAAATGTGGTAGATGATTATACACGGTATATATGGGTTATATTTCTTGCACATAAGGATGAAACTTTTGAAGCTTTCAAGAAGTTAAGTAAGGAGATTCAGAATGAAAAAGGGTATAAAATAATAGGCATTAGAAGTGATCATGGAAGAGAATTTGAAAATCAAAAATTTAAAGAATTCAGTAATAATTCTGGAATAAATCATACCTTTTCTGCTCCTAGAACACCACAGCAAAACGGCATTGTAGAAAGGAAAAATAGAACTCTTCAAGAAATGGCTAGAACAATGCTGAATGAAAACAACTTGCCAAAAGTATTTTTGGGCAGAAGCAATCAACACTGCATGCTACATATTAAATAGAATTCTTATCAGAACAGTGCTAGAAAAAACTCCATATGAACTATGGAAGGGAAGAAAACCAAACATCAGCTACTTTCAACCTTTTGGCTGTAAGTATTTTATTTTTAATGATAACATTAATTTAGGTAAATTTGATGCAAAATCTGATGAAGGTATATTTTTGGGTTATTCATTAAGTTCTAATGCATATAGAGTATATAGTAAAAGAACTCATAAATTCGAAGAATCCATAAATGTTAAATTTGATTTTACTAACGAAAATTCTAGAGAAAGAGTTCTTCTAATGATGAGGCTGGTTGGAGAAAGAAAAAGAAAAAGCTCCAAAAATTATGGACACAGAAGGTTTACCAGATCTAGATGATAGAATTCAAGAAACATAAAATAATCCAAAAAATGAAAGGGAGCCAGAAGTTTCATCAGAAACCATACCAGAAACTCAAGCAGAATAGCATCCTGAACTACAAACTTTGGAACTGCCTAAAGATTAGAGATTTCATAAATACCATCCTAAAGATGATTTACTGACTGATCCATCTGAAAGAATGATGACAAGAAGAACATTAATAGAATATTGCAGTAATCTTGCATTTGTTTCTAATATTAAACCTAAAAGTTTTATTGATGCTAAAAATAATGAAAATTGGATTAATGCTATGCAAGAAGAATTAATTCAGTTTGAAAGAAATAGAGTATGGAATTTGGTGCCTAAACCTTCAAATTGTTCTATTATTGGGACAAAATGGGTGTTTAGAAATAAATTGGATGAGCAAGGAAATGTTATTAGAAATAAAGCAAGATTGGTGGCCCAAGGCTATAATAAAAAAGAAGGTATAGATTTCGATGAGACTTTTGCACCTGTAGCTAGATTAGATGCTATTAGAATTTTATGTGCATTTGCATGTTTTAAAAATTTTAGACTATATCAAATGGATGTAAAAAGTGTATTTTTGAATGGTCTTCTAAATGAAGAAACTTACGTAGAACAACCTCCTGGTTTTGAAAATACTAAGCATCCAGATTTTGTTTTCAAACTTAAAAAGGCTTTGTATGGTTTGAAACAATCTCCTACAGCTTGGCATGAAAGACTAAGCTATTTTTTTTTATTAAATCACGGCTTTAATAGAGGAAAAGTAGACAATACTCTTTTTATCAAGCATAAATATTCACACATATTAATTGTTCAAATATATGTTGATGATATTGTATTTGGATCTAATAATATTTCCTTATGTAAAGATTTTAAAGCTATTATGAAAAAAGAATTTGAAATGAGCATGATGGGTGAGCTAACGTTCTTTTTGGGACTTCAAATCAAGCAATGTTCAGAAGGCATCTTCATCAATGAAATAAAATATATGAAAGAATTACTTAAGAAATATAAGATGCTTAATGCAAAATCAGCTAGTACTCCTATGAGTGCCTCTATCAAATTGGAGAAAGATGAGAAAAGGCAAAGATGTTGAAGAAAATTTATACAGAGGGATGATATGATCGTTACTCTACCTGACAGCAAGTAGATCGGGTATCCACTTTAGTGTATGCCTTTGTGCTCGCTTTCAATTAGCTCAAAAGGAATCTCATTTATCTGCTGTAAAAAGAATTATGAGATATTTGATAGGAACTCAAAATTTGGGTTTATGGTATCCAAAGAAAATATCCTTTAACCTGGTTGGATATTTCGATGCTAACTATGCTGGATGTAAAATCGACAGAAAAAGCACATCAGGAGCATGTCAATTTTTGGGCAACTCTTTAATCATATGGTTTAGCAGGAAGCAAAACTCTGTAGATATATCTACTGCTGAAGCTGAATACATAGCTGCTGGTAGTTGTGTTGCTCAAATTCTATGGATTAGACAACAATTGAAAGATTATGGTATAGAATTTGATAAAATCACCATATTTTGTGATAACACAAGTGCCATAAATCTTTCTAGATATCCTATCATACACTCAAGAACGAAGCACATAGAAATTTGTCACCATTTTATTAGAGATCACGTGCAAAGAGGAGACATCTTGCTGGAATTCGTTTCTACAAAAACCCAGCTAGCAGACATTTTTACCAAGCCATTGAAGGAAGATAGATTTTGTGAGTTAAAGAGAAAGCTTGGAATGGGTATGTCTGAATAAATTGATATCATATTTTTTTAAAAGAAACTCAAGTCTTTATTATATCTGTATAAAAAAAAAGCTTGTTGATTTCAAAAATCGTCTTTAAATTCTTACTATTCTGATTTTTCTTATATGCTTTTATTATTATTATTATTATTATTATTATTATTATTATTATTATTATTATTATTATTATTATTATTATTATTATTATTATTATTATTATTATTATTATTATTATTATTATTATTATTATTATTATTATTATCCTTGAAGAGATGGCTTACGTGTAGTAAAAGAAAAGAAAAATAGAGTAAGCCTATGGTAAGTTAAATTGTCTTTATTACCCTTAAAATAATATGAGCAAGGGATTTAAATTTTATAGGGACAGCCCTGTCCTTTTGCATGTCTTTTAGTTTTTGTGCTTGGGTAACCGTGTTTTTACGGTTTTCCAACACACTATTATTAACTGCATATCTTATCCGGTTAAATCAAGTCAATTATTTTTTAACTTTGCATCTCAAGTGTGCAGATATTAGTTCTTTCCCTCCAAAAACACTAAGTGATATAACTCTTCCCTAACACATTTCAATACCACTGCTTATTACCCTCTTTCAAAAATCGTTCTTTCAAAATCCCTAACTGTAGCTATTTTTTTTATCTTTAAATAACGTTCCATTTTTACTCTTTTTTCATACCATTCTCTTTTGTAAACATGGGTTGATCAAAATTTCTTGCCAAACATAATCCTCGCCGGAGCCCATCTCCAGTGTCTCCAGCTTCCAAAGACCAAACTGAAACCCTACCATTGCCCAAGCCTACACCATCCAAATCTGATGTTGGCTAACACTAAAACACATCTTCAACACATCCTCTTCTTCCTTCCAAAATTATTGACTGGGATGATCTCATAAAAAGTGCTCTAGATGTTGCTCGTTACATAGAGAAGCAAGGTTGGCGGTCGTTTTTCACGTACCGTCATAAGAAAATCTATCCAGATCTAGTTGGGACATTTTATGCATCTCAGTTCAACATTAAATCTGAAAGTTTCAAAGTAAGGCTTAATAAGAGTGAATATACTATAAGTCCTTCCATTCTTGCAATTTTTTTCCATGCCATTAAAGGGTTCGAAGTGCACTCGAAGTAACAGTAATATCTTGGATTTTGAAGATCTTGATAAAGAAAAATTTTTGAGCCATATTTCCTATGATGGCAGTGGTTCATCAAAAAATCCTCTAGCTATAAATTTATTAGTTCAATTTTGCATTTTGACTAAATGCATATGCTTATATGTTACTCTGCGTTCTGGTAGTACTTCATAGCTATCTGATCTTAATATTGTTTTCTTATGGCATTATCATACCTCAAAAAAATTTAACTTGCCCTTCCTTATTTTTAATTACATGGCCACTAGAACTGTTGATGAAAAGAAGCCTTATAGCATGCTTTTAACCCGATTATTTGAGCACTGGAAATTAACTGCTGATGACACTGTCTATGTGCCCTATAAAGTTAAAAAGATTAGCTTTGTATTTTACAAAGAGGATGGAAAAAAGTTGTCATTGGAAAACACAAATATATTGAGGTTCCTGCTCTAAAACCGAAACCATCTCCTAAGGCCAAGTTAGTAAAAGGTAAAGAAATAATGATCATTGATACTTTGGAGATAAATGTAGGTTTAGAGGCTTAAGTTACTCAGTTACTGGCCTTGATCAAGTCATCCAAAGGAGTGAAAATTGGTGACCCAAAGCCTACTACCCAGATTTCTGATAAGAAATCAGATTAGAAATCTGATGCAACCTTTGATGACAAATCTGACGTCAAATCTGAAGGAAAGTCTGATGCAAAATCTAAATAAGAATCTGAACAAGATTCTGAACCAATATCTGGCGAGCAATCTGCACCAAAGTCTGCTCTTGTCTCTGTTGAGCATTCTAACAGCTTCTCTACTACCAAGTCTGAACACTCTTATGCTGCTCCAATATTCTCTTCCATAGTCAGTTCTCCACCTACTCCAACAAAAGTTCATTCTCTTCACTTTGTGGTGGACCAATCCAAGTTGCTGGAGTTGCATTCACTACTTGGTAAGCTCAGTCTCATCTTTGTTGATATTGCTAAGATTCTGTAATGTCCCAAAAGTGACCCTAGTCAAATTGCAGGATTTAATGACTAATTCTTGGATTTGGACTAAATTAAATATGTAAAGTATTTAATATAAAAATTGTTTAAGGGTATGTTTGAGGGGAAAAAAAGAATAAATATAAGTTATGGGTTGAATTGGGATTTTTGGGGCCAAATAATTGAGGAAAGAGAGATAAAAAAAGCAGAAAAGGGAAGGAGAATCGGGGAGAGAGGGAGAGCGAGGGAGGAGCCGGTTCCCGCTGGTCGGAGGCGCTGCTCGTTGTCGGTAGCCGCCTCATCGTTGCCGCCCTCCGATCGTCTCTCTCTCCACCAGCCACGGCGTCTAACGCCTTTCCCCTTCACCTTCCCCGTTTCTCTCTCCTTGCAGAAGCTTCCTCCTTTCGTTCTGGCGGGTCACGGCGGCAGATGGTGGTACGACCACCACCGGTGAACTGCCAGAGACGGATCGATCCTTTCCATGTCCTCTTTTTTCTCTCAATCGCCGGCATTAGGGAGATCGAAAGTGTGGTGGCTGCTACCTTCCAGCGTGTTTTCCGGCGGCTTGAGATGGCGGTAAGGCGCGTGACCACCGCCGGCAAGCTTGGGGTGGCGTGAACTCCATTCCGGCACTAACCGTGCATCTCCGGTGAGGCTCTGGCAAATCACCGGTGACCGATCCGACGAGGACTGAAACAGGCAGTTTGAAGCTAATTTCTTCTATATAGGTATGGGATACTGAAATTACTCCCTCAATTTAGTTAAATAAATCTTGAATTTTAATGAGGCATTTATTGTATGTTTAGTATAAATGTTTGCTTCTGTGTGTGTAAATTGATAGGATTCAGGAGTTTAAGTTAATTGAATGGTTATTATGAAATTGTTATAGGATGTTTTCAAGGCTTACGGATTGTTAGCATAAGGAAAAGAAATGTTGGAGATGAAAAAGGAACGAATAACTCAATTGAAGAAGTTGTACATTGTCTAATTGAGTCATTGATTTAGTTTTGTTATTGGATATGATTGAACTTAGGGTAAAAAGGGGTCGATATTAATAAATATTAATGGCATGTAAGAGTTATTGATAGATTTTTGAAACTCTTATTTGATAGTGAATTTAAGATGTAATCTTATTAGGATTTCAAGTAAAATTTATGATATGGGTATAAATAATTGTAGTATTGCATGTTTTAAACCTATCCAAAGGGGGCATGAAATTGGAAAATGGTATATATATATATATATATATGCATGTATGATTATGACGTATGCCTAGATGTTCAATTAGCTTATACCTAATATTGAGAAATGATATTATGAGATATAGTATGATGACAATTGCATTGACTTGATAAATGTATTAATTGAGTACGAATGGAAGATGATATAAGCAAGTATAAAGGGGCGTGGAAAATAGCTTTGATGTATCAGAAAGGTACGCTCTCATGCAATGGTGGTATGCTTGATGTGATATCACATACACGAGTAAGTTATACGTGTTTAATAAGTTATTCATGTGTATTTTGACAAATATCATATTATAGTGCTTGAGTAAGTATGACTGTATGATATATACTCAACCTGTTTTTAAATCATAATGCATGTTTTTGGAATAACTTATTATTAAGAAAGAAAGGTATATAGAATATAAGATAACCTCATTTTATACAATAATGGGCATAATTAATAAATGAAGTTCGATTTTGGTTATTATGAAATGAGGTACACTGATGTTTTCATATGTGTAATAGCATGGTTATGCACTTGTGGTGCCATCGATTTTTGTACTAATGTATATAACTACAGTGACATGTGTTCATTCGTGGAAATCTTGCTGAAGAACCGTATGCAATACTATACCAGATTGTATTTCTTTTTATGTAATTATTTATAAGAGACTATATAAGTATTATATGATTTGCGCATGTATGTATTGTGCACTAGAGAAGGTACATCCTTTATATGATATTTAGGCTCTTTTAGGTTTTATCTCGCTATAAATTATCTTGCATAACTATGTGATTATTTGATGCAAGTATAACATGCTTAAAGGTTATGTTGGGTGATTGGCATAATTAAAGTTCGTAAAGGTATAAATCTAAATCAAAAAGCATGTGAGAGGCATGGTTAAATGACAGATTCCTCCATGTTTGCAATATGTAAAGCTTTTATTTCTATAAAGTAGTAATTTGAATGCATTTTGTGCTTGATTCGATATTTTAACCTTGTATTGGCAAGATTTAGAATTGGTTAAATGCTTTTGGAGATTTGATTTTATTATGTGTATACATATACATCGATATTGGTTGTCAGGCCATGTTATGCCTAATTGATATTTAAAGCCTTTGGAAAGGAAGTTATGTATCTGTTATCCTGCAGTCATAGTTCAGTCGTGGATTGAATAGGCGCCTATAGGGATATTGCAGCTGCTTCTGTTGACCCTGTTTGGGTCTTAGTCCTTCGTGGACTTCTAATTGTCCTGATTGGACCATTGTTTGATCCCATGGGGATCCTCTGTTTGATATCTTCGGATATCCTCTGTTTGATATCTTCGGATATCCTCTGTTTGATATCTTCGGATATCCTCTGATCCCGTTATCCACTTTTAGAACTTAGGCAGGCTAATTTCAATATAGTATAAGAAATCTAAACTACCAGTGCATGTCTTGTATCTCATTTGTATTTGGAATTTGCAATGGTATGCATATGAAATTTTGAGTAGGTTTTAACTCTGTGAAGATGTTTCTTAGCCTTTTTATCTTTTTGATAAATAGAGGCCATGTGATAAATTAACCTTTATTTAGTATTTCAAGTCATTTCTTACTTGCTTTCTGATGTTTTTCTTGAATATGGTGCATCTATGGATGGTGGTTTAATTACTACATTTATATATGTATATGGACACTGATGTGTTTTTGGAAGATTAGTTATAACTGGATTTATAAGATATACACTACGAGTTGTGCATGGCAATGCTTTTAGGTATGATTATATGTTTTGCTTGACTTTGAGAAATTGATATGTGATAATTCACTTATATGTGTGATTCAACGATTTAATATTGATTTATAAGGAAATAAAAGTGAAACTAACATGTGCATTGGTAATAGCTATGTGGATAATGAAGAAATGGTTTTTAACAAGGTAACTGGTAAGGTTGTAAGAATTATCCAAAATTTGCATACTATCAGCACAATATATATATATATATATAAAAGAATATCATTTATTACAATTGCTATACGTATTTGTAGTATATCTTAGTGCTTAGGCAGTAATTGTTGATCCTTATAGGAAATTTCTTCTATAAAATATTTGTTGTTCCCTACTAAGCTTTATAGCTTAGCACGGGTTTTGTTATCCGTGTAGGTTTATGGCTCAACCATCAGAAGAAAGGATTTAGTGTGGGCAGATCTCCATCAGGGTTTACAGTTGTAGCGAGATGATTTTAGTGTATATTGTTCCTTACTTTGGAATGTTATAGTGAATTAAAAGTGTAATTTGTAATATTGACTTATCTTAGAAAATGTGATTGATAAGAGAATGGATGGATGAGATGTATGATGAAATTATTTTTGTATTATTGTGCCCCTGATGGGCTGAGGAAATTGTCTGATTTTCAGGTGGATTAGATAAGTTTTTAGACGTTATATTGCCGGATTTTTATTTGGTAATTAGTCATTTGGACAATATTAACTTTATCGGCTTATTTAATTTATAAGTATTTCTTTTTGGTCAAGTCTGGGTCGATGGGATAGTTAAGATTCAAAAGAAAAATCTTGCTGATTTTGGAATTGTCACTCAGTGCATTGCTCCTCAAAGGGTCAATGACCAGTATCCGACAAATGATCCTTGAAAAAAAAATTTTTCCCAACCTATCACTTGTTTCGGTTAGACTGTTCAGCAAGGGTGTTACAGATTCTTCCTGTAATAATTAACACCCCTTCATCCTTGGTCCCATCTGAACCTGGTCCGGATGCATCGATACAAAGTGACAAGCCAACTCCATTTCATCCGAGAAGGAGATCTGCTCGTACCATTCTTCGCGACAAAAATCCTCCCAAGCTAGGACAGCCAGGAAGTAGTTTTCTTCCAATGGATGTTGATCCATAAAGTTTTATTTCTGTTCTTTTTGCTACTATTTTTCTTTTTTCTTGATGATAAAAAGAGGGAGAACAGTATATTTTTGCTTTTGTTTTGTGGATAATTATATTATTATGCCGAATTATAAAATGTTATGGTTTATTATAGTGCATCTAATATACATACATCATTTTTTATAAGACTATTTTTTTTTTGAAAATTATCCCATACATATACTCAGGGGGAGTTTTTCTTTGCTAACCTAGATAGACTTTTAAGTGAAGTTTATTAAGGTTTTGTCATCATCAAAAGGGGGAAATTATTGGCCCAAAGCCACATTCAAATTTTGATGATAATCAAACATTAAATAAACTCTATTAAGAAATATGTTTTAAGTTTATTTTGCAGATATCTTTATCCTTCTGATACTTTTGTCAAAAATGAAGATTAGCAAACAACCTTTGAAGACTCAAGATGAAGAAGATCTTAGTTTAAAGAAAATTAGGTTATTAAAATGTAAGATCAATTTGAGAATCATCTTGTAGTTTTTGCATACATATTCTAAGTCTTAAAATTGCATAAAAATATTTTTAAGTCATAAATTTTATTTTTAGTTAAAACTAGTTTCCTTCAAAATATGTTTTAGAAAATGGTTCGTTAGAATTTGTATTATTAAAAATTAGATTAGAAATCTGGATAACTTTCTAATTGAAAATCTATTTCACACTACAGGATAAAATAATGGCTAGTTAGAGGCAGATTCATCTGTTATGTTCTCTAACGGTCATAAATAGTTATTTTTGTGTTTTCTCACTTCAAACCAAATTTTTGGGTATAAATATATGTTGTTTGATCATTTAGAAGTTTAGAGAAAAATATTGGAAAGATTTTTTAAACTCTTCTGAGAAAGCTTATTTGTTTTAAATCTCACTTTCCATCTTGCACTTCATCTTTACATATCATTCTCAATTGATTATAGCTTTTGTTTTAATTATTTGTGAGAAATTTTTTATTGTGAAAGATTGTGAGTTGGGTTGGCTAGAACCTAAGGAAGAAATTTTAGTAAGTATTTTAATCTTTTATTTTGGAAAAAAATTGTGGGTAGATATACATAGGTTTGTATATTAGCTTGAACTCTTGCCCTTAAAAGAGTTAAGAGTGGAGATAAAAGCTCAAGAGAGATTCTTGAGGAGTTGAGGTAGGCATTGAAGCCGAACCACTATAAATTTTGTGTGTGTTTTACTTTTCTGATATATTTTCTATCCTCTACATTTATATTTCATACTCTAGAAATTTGTATTCTATAAATTATGTTCCTTTAGAAATTTGGCTAGAAAATTTCAAGACACCCAATTCACCCCACCTCCCCCCCCTTGAGTGTCTTTTGGGACCTATATATATATATATATATATAAGTTAGGTGTATATATATATATATATATATATATATATATATAAGTTAGGTGTATACTTATTCTGCACGTAATAAAATTATTTTTAAAAATAGAACTAAAATAATAATTAAAATTATTAGCTTAAAGTATAAATGTAAAACGTTAAAATAAAATATAAATAAAAGTCCTGTATGGTTCATAGTACAAAATTAATCATATTGCTAACTTCATTGATATTTTATTTTGCATCAATTGCAAATGTTATATTGTTATTTTTTTTAATTTTAATACAAAAATTCAGTACTAATATTAGTACTTTGTTATATAATTCCTTGATTCTATCCGATTATGATATTACAAATTCTAATGTCATTTATAAGAATATTTTTTTCTAATAAAATCTTCATCCCACCTCATACATTTATATATATTTATATATAGTATAAATAATTAAATGATAGTAGAATTTAAACACAATTTAAAACTATAATGTTATTAAATTTTTTTCCATTATAATCTTATTAATTTAGGCTTAGAAAAATAGCCAATGATTTTATTAAGGATTTGAGTAGGGTTGGATACTAATTGTCATCATATATTCAAATTATATATAATCCGTAGCAAAATAATAATAGATTTAATTAATTAATTTCTTAATTAAATACTATATTTACATAACGGTAGATAATATCATACCATAACCTAGTCTTTTTGAGGTTTCTATACATGTGTTCGAGAATTGCATCTCTCAGAGATTGAATAGCATTGGATATTGAGTATTAATAGATTTATTTTGTTAATAATATAAAATCAAGGGTTAATTTTGTCAAAAAAATTTCAACCTACTTCAAACATTTATATACAGTAAGTATAAATGTTGATAATCTCTAATTAACTTATCTTCCCATCTCATCCATTAAATATGAATTTGTCAACAATTCTTTAAGACTCAATTCTTGGGCAATGGTTGTTTAAGAAACATATGCTTTTGTAAAATTGGAACAATTAACAATGAAATGGTTTGGCATTCTTTAAACCATTATAGATAAGAATTTGCTGTAGCTGAATATACCCACTTGGAGTTGTGCTGCACGTACAAAGCCTTCTATTAGTCTTTATCGAAGCTTTGTTTATGGTAATAGAATTAAATTTTAGTATCTTGAAGACTATTAGCCAAGTACTTTTTAGATTGGCTGCTTTCTTCTCTTCTTGTTTGAATGAAGATTAGTGTCTGATTGTGGCTTAAACAGAGAAAAATCAACATGAGCATCACAAACATCTTTCTGCCCTGTGAAGAGGACTGTCACAGGACTTGAAGGGCAATTGGTGGATGCTATTAAGTTGAAGATGGGATTATGGATCAGTTTTTGTTCCATCATGTGCCGGCATTTCGCAATATCTTCCTATTAAAGCACAACATCATCAGTTAATCAATGAAACTTTTTGACAATGAATTATATATTATTGTAAAATCTTTAGTTACCTTCTGATTCTGATCCAAGAATCTTGTAATATAGGCAAGGTGGACATCGGACTTTGATGGAAACAACTCTTCTAAACTGCACCAGATAACAGAAATGGCTGCTACACTTGGTCGATACTCCGCCATGTTGCAATCTTCATCCATGGAAGGCTTTAAAAATAGTCTTCACAGTTTGTATATTAAAAGCATACACACACACACACATACCTAATATAGTAAAAATAGTCTTCACAGTTTGTATATTAAAAGCATACCACACACACACACGTACCTAATATAGTTGCAAGAAGAAGATCTGTGACTCGCGCAACTAATGAGTCCTTTTGAAGATGAGATTTCAAGAAATTATCGGTGTTCATGCTCATCATCAGCTCTACATAAGAATAAGATGTGGTAGAGCTAAGCCTCCATCCTAAAGCACTTAAAACCATCAACTCCATTCGCTGGATTGTGATTGATTTAAAAGTATGATCCAAGTCTATCTTCAACCACCATTAGAATAACATGTATCAATTAATTTATTAATTAGTAACAGTATATATATATATATATTATACTATATATATATATATGTATGTATGTATATAGTTACCAGGATTTCCTGCAAGGGAGGAAGAAATGTTTCACTAAACTTGGATGCAACAGATAGACAAGCAACCGACAATAGCTCTACCATCCAGTTCTTCCAATTCTACGAGAAAACATGATTAATATATTTTACTGAAAAAAGAAAATCTAAAAACTTGATAATATTCCTTACATGGCAATGACTCATCGATATAAATCGGTCAAAGTAATTTGCTGCGTTGAAAAGGGTCACGAAAGAGAGATTGAACCGACTGCAACACTGGAAAACATAGTTAAAGAAACTGGTCTGATTATGATGGACTCTAGATATATGAATATTTAAAAAAAACCAACCTTGATAAGCCATTGAATGGCGCTCACTCTAGGAAAGATGAGATTCCGAGAAAGAAGATGGTTGAAGAAACCTTGTTTAGGCATGTAAATTTGCTCTTTCTCTAAGCATATAAAGAAAGCACTCTCAGAGTCTTCTTTTGTAGTGTAAAATGTATGTTTGAGTGGACTATTGAAGTGATCAAGAGTTGTAGAATTGGAAAGCCAAACCTCCTCGCAGAGCAAATTATTATCCATACTTGGCACTGAAGAAACTGTTACAATTCTGTGTAGCTATATTTATATGAAAAATTGTTTAAAAGAAATAGAAAGAATGCAGGGGGATGGATGGTGATGGTTGTTAAAGAGAAATAAAAAGGAGAAGACGTCCCTCATGAAAAGGGGTAAATGTTGAGTGAGTAACCAATTGCAATGCACGAGGATGATGGAGTCCTTTGTTTCTGGTTGCTTAAATTATAAATGTTTTCTTCTTTCAAACGTTGGGAAGGAGCACTGTTGTAGTTATGTTATGTTTGCGATTACCAGTTTTCAATTTACAGTTACACCCACCACCTCTTCACTATCACTCAGTATTGGCAGATATTTTTATGCTCCATTTGTGGGCCCCCACTTTTCTTTCATGCTATCTTCCACTTTTCCAGCTTCAACATGGCCCCATGTTTCTATCCCATCGCCGCTCGCTCAAGGGAATTCCTCTTTGCAATGCTTCCAAAACTATATTTTACTGCTTCTAAGTTTTTTTTTTTTTTAATAATAATTATTCCCGATTTACAGTAAAGATAAAATTCTCTAATAATTTTTGCATTTACATATCCAAATTCAAAATTTTATTTAAAAAAATATTGAATTTCTTGAATCAATCAAGATTGGAGGTTAATTTTATTTAGTCTCAACTTATTCATTTTAGTTTTAAAAAATTATTTTGACTGAAAATCGACTAAAATTTTAATGGAATGTACAGTTAGCACATATAATGCCCAAAATGAAAAAAAAAAATTGACATATTATATATACCAATATAATACAAGTACATGTAAGAAATTATTTTATAATTTTTCGATTATAAGTGTATAAATTCAACAACCGTAAATAAAATTACTTTAAAAATTAATTATTGCTTTTAATTTTTTAATTCTTTCTAATCTATTGAGTTTTTAAATAATTATTTTGGAGGCCTTCAACAATTAAAAGTTTAACTTTCAAATTTTGATAATTATTTTAAATGCTAGAGTAATATGGCCGGACAAATTAGTGACATGTCATTTGGTACAAAACCTCCCATTTTGCCCACTGTCATGCAAGTCTCATATAACTCACCACATTATATTATTAAGAAATCCCATGATTACATAGAAACATAAAGGGAGTTTTACAAAACTACAAAAAAAAAAAGATTTAATTTAAAAATGTCCTAAAAATTGTGAATTATATAATATTTTTAGTATGATTTTAGTTGTTTTATTGAGTTTATTTAGCTTTAATTTTGTTGAATTTTAGTTTAAATGATTAAATTTGTATTTTAAGGGCTAATTATAAGTTTTGTTATTTTTCAGGATCAAATTAGAGGAAAATGGACTTAATTGCAAGAAATGAAAAGTTCTAAGTCAAATTTGTAATTTTGAGGAATTGAAGCCAAAAAAACCAACGTTCAGTCCAAAGATGTTGAACGCTGTCGTGCATGAAATTTGAAACGGCCGCGTATGAAGAAATTTAGGTAAAACAAGCAAGAGTTGAAGAATTAAGTTGAGTGTAGTGAAGCCTTGCATGACCGTGAAAGGGAAGAGCAAAAATTCTACATGGTTGTGCACTGCATAAGTTACCTATGCATGGCTGTGCATGGAAAGGCCAAAAATCCTGCATGGCTGTGCAAGCCCAGTGAAGAGAATGCATGGCAATGCATCAATTAGAACTGCATTTTGCTTGGCCGTGCACCACAGTTTGACAATTTGACAAAACTTCCAATTTCAGTAGAATTCTTTTCCTACTTTAATTCAGGAAGTTTAGAGGACTAGTATTCCTTATTTTTTGTTATAAATAATTGAAAAGAACACCAGAACAATAGGATCAAGTAGGAGAATTATCAGTAGCAACTTCTTTACTTGGTTTTAGTTTTAATTTTTTAGTCTTTTCTATAGTTGTGAGGAACAAAACATAGGAGTTGGAGAGTTTCTTTAATTTTTCTATATAAGTTAATTAAGTAAGCTTCTGTAACTCTTTATTTTTTATTACTCTCATTAGTTTTAGTTTTAATTTTCAATATGAGTAGTTAGTAGTTTCGTTACTTTTGCTAAAGGTTCATTGAAGTCTTAATTTGTATTGTGATGACTTGATTGAGTTTTAATTTCAATATTAGTTGGTTATTTCATAGTTTTAAGCATATTCTTATCTTTGATTGTGTTAAGATTAATTGTTGGTTTATTGAATCATTAACTAAAAATTGGTTTAGGCACTATCGTTAATTTGTATGTTCTTGGGTTAATCTTTTATTATCTATGCATGATTAATTTCTGATTTTAAGATGATTATATGTATCAATAATATTAATTAATCCTAAGAGAGGAGGAACTAATTAAATTGGAGTTGAAATTTCTGTAAAAGACTTCGATGAATATTTAGGAATATAAACTGGATTTTTATGCTAAGTGTTAAATTATTCTTAAATGAGAATTTGATGCTTAAGAAAGATATTCTTAATTCAAATATATCAGGCTTTATTTTATCTAATTTTTTCATAATCACTAGTATTTTTACTTGATTTAAGTGATTATTGTATGAATTAAGGTAGATAGTCCTGAAAGTTGTTTCAATCTTGATTTTTCTGAAATCTTTTTACTTTCCTTTAAGATCTAGTTCATTTACATTAGTTATTGTTTAAATTTATATTTTTCAATTTTAATTAAGTTTTCAAAAAACATAACCTCTGGAATTTTTCTTCTCTCTTTTACACACAAACTTCATTTTAAAATTCAACATTCTTTCATATAAACACAAGTTTTCCTTGGGTTCAATATTTAGAATCTTAATCTATATTTTCCTATATTACCAGCTGTTCTAGTACACTTGCTGAAAGCTGGTCAAATTTTTGACACCATTGCCGGGGATATCATTGGCGTTTGTTTGTTTATCTTATTTTTAAAGTGAGTTTTTGTGTGTTTTTCTTCTTTCTCTTCCTTATCTATTTTTTGATTTTATTGTTTTAATTTTGCAGGTGTGATTGGTTTATAGGATAAGAAGGCTACGAGGAAACATGAATAATTCAGAGATAACCCACCTCTAAACATCGATGGATAGACCCACCTCTAAACCTCAATGGGCTACCTCGTGAAAACCTACCTATGAATGATCCACCACCTTCTAGGATTGAAGAGTAGAGCATACCTCATTAAGCACCAAGGAATGGGCTTAGATCCAGGACCATTAGGGACTATGCTATTCCTAGGTAGAATAAAGAACATAGAACTATTAGAATTTCTCATCATCAGCCATTTGAGATAAAATCTGCTACCATTACGATGGTACAAAAAAATAAATTTTCAGGTTCAGATATAGAGGATCTTGCACAATATTTGGATATGTTCTTAGAAGTTAGCAATACTGTGCAAATCTTAAATGTATCAACTGATGATTATAGGCTTAAATTTTTTACTTTGCACTCATAGAAAAGGCTAGAGATTGGTTACAAATGCTACCCAATCAGTCCATTCATTCTTGCCAATAAATACAAGAAAAATTCTTGTGTAAATTTTACCCACATACTAAAATAACCCTCATTAGGAAATAAATCAACGATTTTTAGCAGTTCTACGAGGAGCCATTCCATGAAGCTTGGAAAAAATTTAAGAGACTTTTAAAAAGCTATCCACATCATGAATTTCTTGTTTATCAACTATTGCATATCTTTCATGCAGGGGCTAATCAAGCAACGAGGTCCTTATTAGATGTAGCATCCAATGGTAGTTTCATAAACCAAGTTCCTGAAGAAATTTTCTTGCTTTTTGATGAGATGGCTACCAATGACGCTCAATGGATGACTTTTAGAGTAGCACAAAATAAACAGAGAGTACATAATATAGATGAAATATCTATGCTAAAAGATCAAATGGAATTAATAAGACAAGAACATTCAAGAGAAATAAATAAGATTAAAACCAAAAATGTGTCTATGTTGTCTAATGAATGTGATGTTTATGTAGGAACACAAGGAGTACCTAGAATTAAGAATGTGGATGGATCACTATAGGAAGTAAATGCTTTGAACCTTTATAATAACAACTACAATCAGGGATGGAGAAATCATTCTAATTTTTCATGAAGAGAAGGGAATTGAGCATCCACCTCTAATCCATAATATAGGGCTCCATTTAATCAAAACCAGATAGCCCAAAACAATAACCATTATCATTACCAAAATCAATCCCAACCACACTATCCATCTATATATCATCAACCATCTGGATTTCAAAAACCTTAACCCTCACCCTCACAAGAAAAAAAAATCAAATATAGAGGAAATGATTGCAAATTTCATTGCTTCTCAAAATATAATTATTGCTAGTCAGGACGCTAGGTAGAAATCTCAAGATATTTGGATAAAAAATGAAGAAGCATCCATTAGGAACTTAGAAAACCAAATGGGGTAACTTGCTAACTCATTATCCAACAGAGCTCAAGAAACCTTTCTATCTAATGTAGATCGCAATCCAAATGAGTAAGCCAAGGCAATCACCTTACGAAGTGGAAAAGAGCTAGAAAAAGCTGAAATTGGTAAGAATTCTTCTCAAAGGGTGGAACCAACAACGGAGATAAATATTTCTAATTCTGAAAATACTGAAAAAGTACCTTCTGCTATTGAGAAAGGTAAAGGTAAGAAAAAACTTTTTTCTACTATTCTTGATGAATCTTAGTTACCTTTTCCTACTATAGCTATAAAAGAAAAGCAAAATGAGTAATTAAATAGAGTTTTACACATATTTAAAAAGTTACATGTAAATTTATCATTTGCTAAAACTTTATTGCATATGTCTAAATATGCTAAATTCATGAAAGAACTTTGCATTAATAAGAAAAAGCTAGAAGGTGTGGGAACTGTCTGAAAATTGTAGTGCTATTTTAATGAATAAAATTCCATCAAAACTAGAAGATCCTGGTAGTTTTACATTACCTTGCGATAAGGAGGTAACTTTGTTAGACATGCTTTATGTGATTTGGGTGCTAACATTAATTTAATGCCCTATTTAATTTGTAAGAAATTAAACTTAGAAGATATCAAGGATACTCGAATGACACTATAGTTAGCGGATATATCAGTAAGAAGGCCAAAGGGTATTTATTGAGGACTTGTTGATAAAAGTAGGAAATTTTATATTTTTGGTGGATTTTATGGTGATGGATATGAAGGGGATCCAAAGGTACCTTTGATAATAGGTAGAAATTTTTTGAACATGGCAAGAGCTTTAATCGATGTTCATGGCCAAACAGTCACTTTGAGATTTAATGAGGAAGAAATTGTCTTCAATGTGAATAAAGTGATGAAACATCCCTCATATAATTTTAAAGAATCAATTTATTTTGTTAATAGTATTCAAGAATATGTCAAATAAAAACAAATGGGAATCATTTTAGATGATGAACTTCAAGAATGTTTGATGCATCCAAAGCAAAAGGAGGAATTGGAAGCTAAGACAAAAGAGTTGATATAAGACTTGGAAAAAGAGCACAGCGAAGATGAAGATATGGAGGATGAACCACTCCTCCTAAGGGAGAGAATTATGAACTCGAAACACTTTCATCTCATTTGAAGTATGTATTTTTAGAGGATAATGCAAAATCAATAATTATTTTATCTTTATTGATAGTATTAAAAGAAGAAATGCTCATTTCAATAATAAAAAAATATAGAGGAGCAATTGGTTGGGCAACATCTGATCTTAAAGGAATTAGCCTCAGTTATTATGCGCATCGGATGCTTATGGAGAATGACTTCAAACTGGTGGTACAACCTCAAATGCGACTAAATCCAACAATGCAAGAAGTTGTTAAAAAGAAGGTACTTAAACTCCTTGATGCAGGTATTATTTATCTCATTTCTAATAATAGTTGGGTTAGTCCAATTCAATGTGTACCTAAGAAAGGGGATGACTATTATAACCAATGAACACAATGAATTAATCTCTACACGCATAGTAATGGGATAAAGAGTATGCATAGACTATAGAAAATTAAATAATGCCACTAAAAAAGATCACTTTCCACTACCTTTCATTGACCAAATGTTAGAAAAACTGCCAGAAAATAGATTTTACTATTTTCTAGATGGATATTTGAGGTATATGCAAATACCTATAGCCCTGGAGGACTAAGAAAAGGCCAAATTTACATGTCCCTAAGAAAATATTTGCATATAAAAGGATACCATTTGATCTCTGTAACGCCCCTGCCACATTTCAAATATGCATGATGACCATATTTCATGATTTTCTTGAAAAATTCATGGAAATTTTCATGGATGACTTTACACTATATGGTCATGATTTTGAGTCATGTTTGAATAATCTTGCATTGGTCTTAAAAGGGTGTCAAGAGATAAACCTTATGCTTAATTGGAAAAAATGTCACTTTATGGTTAGAGAATGGATTGTTTTAGGGCATAAAATTTTCGAGAAAGGAATTGAAGTAGATAAAGCAAAAGTTGATGTTATAGATAAATTACCTCTTCTGACTAGTGTTAAACGTATTAGAAGTTTTCTTGATCATGCTGGATTTTACCATCAATTTATTAAGAATTTCTCTAAAATAGCCAAATCGCTATCTAATTTATGCTTAAAGATGCTACATTTAACTTTGATGATGAGTGCTTACAAGCTTTTAATTCATTAAAGCATAAGTTAGTCACTACATCGATCATAGCATCATTAGATTGGAGCCTACAATTCGAAATTATGTGTGATGCTAGTAACTATGCAGTAGGAACAGTGTTAGGACAGCAGAAGGAGAAGATTTTCTACACTATCTACTATGCCAGTCATACATTCACCGGAGCCCAGGTTAACTACACAACCACGAAGAAAGAACTTTTGGCTATTGTGTTTTCTTTTGAAAAATTTAGATCTTATCTCCTTGATTCCAAAGTTACTGTGTAGATGGATCATGTTGCATTAAGGCACCTTTTTGCTAAGAAGAATTCTAAACCAAGGCTTATCCACTGGATTTTGCTGTTGTAAGAGTTTGATGTTGAGATAAAGGATAAGAAAGGAGCTGAGAATTTTGTAGCTGACCATCTATCTGGATTGGATAATGTTAACATTGAAAATGGAGAAATTTCTTATTTATTTTTTGATGAACATATTTGTGCTTTATATACTTACAAAAATTCAGTTCCTTAGTTCACTAATATAGCTTATTTTCTTACAGGAGAATATCTTCCGAAAGATTTCACTTGGCAACAAAAGAAAAAGCTTCAAGCAGATGTGAAGCATTATCTTTGGGATGCTCTATATCTTATCAAGATTTGTCCGAGTCAAGTGCTTAAATGATGCATTCCAGAAGAGGAACAAGTAGATATAATACAACAATGTCATGGAGCAAAAGTTAGAGGCCATCATAGATCTAATCATACAGTACAAAAAATTCTTCAATCAGATTTTTTATGGCCTACTCTATTTCATGATGTTAAGTCTTTTATTGAGCTTTGGAATAGATGTCAACATGTCGATAACATTTCTAAAAAAGATGAAATGCCAATAAATAATATGTTAGAGGTGGAAAATTTTGATGTATGGGGCATAGACTTTATGGGACTATTTTCAAATTCATTTGGTTTCGAATATATTTTAGTAGCTGTGGATTATGTTAGTAAATGGGTAGAAGCAACAGCTATTAGAACTTATGATGCTAGAGTCGTGTTTGAATTTATTAGAAAAAATATTTTCACTAGGTTTGGAGCACCAAGGGCCATTATAAGTGATGGAGGCAAACACTTTATCAACCATTAATTTTGAACCTTGCTTTGAAGATTTGGTCTCAACCATAAGATAACAACCCCATACCATCCTCAGGTTAATGGATAAGTAGAGGTCTCTAATAAGGAACTAAAATCAATCTTAGAAAAGACAATGAATAACTCTAAGAAAGATTGGTCCCAAAGGTTAGATGAGGCTCTTTGGACCTATATGACCGCATTTAAAACCTTATTGGGATGTCTCCTTATCGAATAGCTTTTAGAAAAGCTTGTCACATTTCAGTTGAATTAGAACATAAAGCATATTGGGCTACAAAATTTCTTAATTTTGATTTGAGAAGTGCAGGAGAAAAAAAGACATTACAGCTCAATGAACTTGAAGAAATTCGACAATGGTCATATGACAATACAGTCATCTACAAGGAGAAAATGAAGTGTTGGGATGATAAATATTTAAAGGTGAAAGACTTTACCCCAGGGATATTGGTATTGTTATATAACACTCGTTTGTGTTTGTTTCCAAAAAAACTGAAATCCAAATGGCTAGGGCCACATCAAGTCTCGTAAAGCAACAATTTTGGACTTGTGACCGTAAAAAATTCAAGGGATGGATGTGAATACAAGGTGAACAGTCATCGGCTCAAACTATATGAAAGCGGACAAAAAGTGGTTGTTGAGGCAACCATGGTGCTTCAAGACTACTAAAAACGGTTTAATAGTCTAACTGAGGACTCTTAAACTCAGAACTTCAAAACTCTTCCCTTTTTGTTTTTTATTTTAAGCGAGTACATTTTTTATTTTTGTGTGTTTTTAATTGGTTTAAGTTTCTTTAGTTTAGATTCATGAAGTAAATAATTACAGAATTGAATAAGAAAATTTAGGGAATTTAAGGGTGTCACAAAAAGAAATTGGAAGTAGTTCATCAATTTTGATCATACTGATTTAATTGGTCTTCATATGCAACTTTTTGAGAGTAATGTTAATGCTTTAACAAGAGAAAGAAACATTTTTGAAGGAAAAATATAGTATAGAATTCATGTAGGTGCAAGGGAAAATTTAGAAGTGAATTTAGGGAATTTAAGCATAAAATAGAATACATCTTAAAATCAAAAATTTTTTCAAGCTCAAAGGCAGTCTGCACTCCCACGTGCACAATGCCTTACCCCTTATGCTCCAGCATGCACCATGCCTTGCCCTTCTGTCCTCCCATGCGTAACCTGCTTTCTCCTCTGCGCTATCACACAATTTTTTCCTTCCCTGCCTGCTCTAGCACGAGTAATTTCCCTTTCCTGCACGATAGTGCATGCCCAGGCATTTCTGTCTATGTGGCCGTGCATCATTTCCCTACCTCATATAATTTCTTTCATTATTCTATGACTTCTTATTTTGTTATTTCTTTCTTTTGTTGCTTTACCGCTCCCACGCGACCCAAGCAAGGATTGCTTGCACCGCCATGCACCCGCTTTTGCTCGTCGGCTCTTTATTGTCTCCAACCACCACTTTCTCTCTCCCTCACCTCTTATTTTCTTCATCTTCTTCCCCTCTTTTTTCTTCTTCCTCTTCACACATTATCACAAGTTTCACATACTTCACTACATTTTGGTGCTCAAAACTCCCTGAACTTATTTTTCAAGTAAGTACTTTGTATTTTTCTCTTTAATTTGCACATTTATTTTCATTTGAAGATTGCATTTGGCATGGGTTTGTTACACATTTTAGGTGTTTTTCAACTTGATATTTATGCTTCAATACTTATTCTTCTTCAATAAATCAAAATTTGGTTATCTACTATGCTTACTTGTGTTGCTTGATGTCAATTTTGGTGGTCATATTCCTTGCAATTGCTCTCCAATTTGCCTATCCAATATGTGCACACCACTTGCTTAATATAATGCCTAAGTGATTTTCTTCATTGCATTGTACTTTCTTATTTATCACAATTAGCTTATATTTTGACTCATACTTTAATTAGTTACTTCTCCATTGTCAATAATACTTGTTAATGCATATTTTACCATGACATTTTGTAACTAATTTTGATTATGAATGCTTTGGTTCGTCGATTCTTTTGGCATAATTTTTTTATTGATTGTTGCTTAGGGTCAATATTTGGCATATTGTTCTTCTTACATACCTACTAAAATTCATTTTCATGCCATCCTTTACAGTGCCAGACACCATGAAATCACTCAGCCATTCTCCTATATTCTCATCCATGTTTGGTTTTCCTTTCCACCTTCTGTTAGTCATTTTACTCATTCCTTGTTATCTTTGTTTTTCAGTGGCATCTAAGAAGGCTAAGCATTCCAAAGCTCAAGTTCCACTGGTATCCGTATTCCATCCTATGTTGACAAATCCAAAACTACTAAGTTTGAATATTTCAGCGTCTACACCTATATTCAGCCAGCGTATCTCGGTTAATTTTTTCTTAATATTCCTGTTGGCAACCTATGAAATGAGGTGCTGCTTTTGATTCAGCATATTTGTTAGGAGAAGTTTATTGATCACGAGTCTAAAGTTTATCCTAACCTTGTTCATGATTTCCTGTACTCGCTCTAGTGCTATTTTAAGGGAGATAGTGATAATACTAGTACAGTAGATTTCAAACTTCGAAAGAAAGGATATTCTATAACTTTTAAGAAGTTTTTAGAACATTTAGGATTTTTACCAGATGCTTTAGTGGAATTTTCTGATATCTCTACTGAGGAAAATTGGGAACAAATTCGAGATCCACTAAATCCAGATCCATGGAAAGGAGGAAGATGTAGAGTTCATGCTTTAAGGGATCATACATTGAGAATCATTCATTGGTTTTTAACCACAAGTGTTTATAATGGTCTTAATAATCTTAATGTAGTTAATGCCTTGCAGAGTATGATTCTTCGTTGTATGCTTGATGGTATTTTTATTAATGGCTCTTTGATTATAGCATAGAAGATCAAAGAGTTACAGAAGATGCCATCTAATGTTCATGTCATCTCCATTGGATGGATTGTTACGGTTTTAGCAGAAGCGGTTACTCACCCCACTTTAGATAATCCACTTGAGGGGGACATGCCATGCATTGACAACGTTATGCTAAAAAGAATGAAAATCCTATTACCTAAGCCACGTTGCCATTAGACAACAAGGAATGAGTATTTGATGAAAAAATGGTATTCATTTTGATGAGCATCTAGATGAGCTAAATGCAGATGAAGCCGCTCCAGCAGAGAATCCACCAGTAGTTGATCCAATTACACTCGAGATAGAGGCTCATCTTAACTAGTTGAGTGGTCGAATGGATTCCCAGTAGACATGCCTGGATAGGACACAAGGCAGGATTGAGACAATGTAGGATACTATTTTAAAAGTTAAACATACCTTAGAGATATTTGTGCATGATTTTTGGAGACGTTACCCACCCCCTCCGCCTCCATCATTTTTGGTCATTCTGCATTTGCTATGGACAACAAACTTTTTGGAAGGGGGTAAAGCATAGTAAGCTTAATTTTTTTCAAGAAGTAGACACATCTTACCCTCTTCATTTTTAGTTCATGAATCTGTTTTATTTTATTTTATGTTTTATTTGCTTTCATGTTTTAGTTTGACATTCTATGTATTAGTATATTATTGTAGTAACTTTTAATTCGTAGTTTTAGTGTCTTTGCTTTTAAAGTTGTAAGACTTGCTAGGAACAGAATGTAGTTCAAGATTATCACTTAGTTAGCACAAAAACTTAGTTTGCTCCAATTTTACCTCAAAATTTTGAACGTATTGAACTTGAATTTTAGAATGTGCAAATTAAAATCTTTGCTTAGCAATAGAACAAGTATATTGTTTGATAAATCTCGAGCTAGTTTAATTATCAACTTAATGAATATTTGTTAGTTTTTATCTTTTTAAAGCGTTTAAGATTAGTTTTTACTTAGAAAAGACCAATGCAACGAAATAGTGAAGTAAGAATTTTAGAGTACTAGAACCTTGTTCATCATCCTTCGAAGCATAAAAGAAACTCAAGCAACTTAGAAAGTGATCTAGGAAAATTTTTCTTGCTAAGCTTATAAAAAGACTATTTTCCTACCCTTTTGATAATTTTAATCTCTTGTTAGCCAATTTAAGCCTAATAAAGTATGCTTAATGCATGCCTTATATTTGTTCTTGTCACACTTATATGTTAACCATGTAGCCTAAAAATCTTTTATCTACCCTTATAGAATTGGCCATTCTAGGATTTGATGGATTAATGGGAATTAGATATCTTGATGGGTGTAGTAAGATGTTTTGATTTTATTTGCATTGGTGTTTTGATTTGAAAAATGCTTAAATATTTTGGTCTTGCACACACATAAGAAAAATAACTCATATTATCTTGGTTAAATTTATTCTAGTTGAAATTTTATTAAGTGCTCTTGTTAATTGCTAATTAAGTTTAGTTCTGAAATGCATGATTCTGGATTTGAGTTTGATTATTTTGAGGAGTTGAATTGTTCTAATGTGCTCGAAGGCGAGCAAAATTTAAGCATGGGGTATTTGATAATTGTGAATTATATGATATTTTTAGTATGATTTTAGGTATTTTATTGAGTTTATTTAGCTTTAATTTGGTTGAATTTTAGTTTAAATGATTAAATTTGTATTTTAAGGGATAATTTTAAGTTTTGATATTTTTCAGGGCCAAATTGAAGGAAAAAAGGACTAAATTGCAAGAAATAAAAAGTTCTGGATCAAATTCATAATTTTGAGGAATTGAAGCTAGAAAACCAACATGTAGTCTAGAGATGTTTAATGCTACCGTGTATGAAATTTGAAACGGCCACGTATGAAGAAAATTAGGTAAAACAAGCAAGAGTTGAAGAATTACATTAAGTGCAGTGAAGCCTTGCATGGCCGTGCAAGGGAAAAGCAAAAATTATGCATGGCCATGCACTGCATAAGTTACCTATACATTGTTGTGCATGGAAAGGCCAAAAATCCTGCATGGCCATGCAAGCCCAGTGAAGAGAATGCACGGCAGTGCATCAACTAGAACTGCATTTTGCTTGGCCGTACAACAAAGTTTGATAGTTCAACAAAACTTTCAATTTCAGCAGAATTCTTTTCCTACTTTAATTCAGGAGTTTAGAGGGCCAATATTCCTTGTTGTTGGTTATAAATAATCAATAAGAACACCAGAACAACATGATCAAATAGGAGAATTATCAGTAACAACTTCTTTACTTAGTTTTAGTTTTATGTTTTTTAGTTTTTCTATAGTTGTGAGGAACAACACTCAGGAGCTGGAGAGTTTCTTTGATTTTTCTATTCAAGTTAATTAAGGGAGCTTCTGTAACTCTTTATCTTTAATTCTTCTCATTAGTTTTAGCTTTAATTTTCAATATGAGGAGTGAGTAGTTTCTTTACTTTTGCTAAAGGTTCCTTGAAGCCTTAATTTGTATTATGATGACTTAATTGAGCTTTAATTTCAATATTAGTTGGTTATTTCTTGATTTTAAGCATATTCTTATCTTTGATTGTATTAAGATTAATTGTTGGTTTATTGAATCGTTAACTAAAAATTGGTTTGGGCACTATCATTGATTTGTATATTCTTGGGTTAATCTTTTATTATCCATGTATGATTATTTTCTGATTTTGAGATAAATATGTGTATCGATAATATTAATTAATCCTAAGAGAGGAGAAACTAAGAATAAATTGAAGTTGAAGTTTATGTAAAAGACTTCGATAAATATTTAGGAATGTAAACTGAATTTTTATGCTAAGTGTTAAATTATTCTTAAATGAAAATTTGATGCTTATGAAAGATATTCTTGATTCAAAGATATCAGACTTTATTTTATTTGATTTTTTCATAATCACTAGTATTTTACTGGATTTAAGTCATTACATTATGAATTAAGGTGGTTAGTCCTTTAGTGAAAGTTGTTTCAATCTTGATTTTTTTCAAATCTTTTTACTTGCTTTCTTTTAAGATCTAGTTCATTTACATTAGTTATTGTTTAAATTTCTATTTTTCAATTTTAATTAAGTTTTCAAAAAACATAACCTTTGGGATTTTTCTTCTCTTTTTTACACACGAACTTCATTTTAAAATTTAATATTTTTTCATGCAAATACAAGTTTTTCTTGGGTTTGATATTTGGGCTCTTAATTTATATTTACCTATATTACTAGCCGATCTAATATACTTGCTATAAGCCAGTCATGCCCCTTTCTTTTTTTTCCCTTTACAAATATTTTTTTTTAAATTTTTATTTTTAAAAATATCACTTTTTTTTAATTTAACTTAAAATCTCCTTCTTTCTTTTCATGTCTCCCCCTCCTCCCCCTCCTCTTCCTCCTCTTTCTTCTTCTTCTTCTTCTTCTTCTTCTTCTTCTTCTTCTTCTTCTTCTTCTATTTTTCAATCTTCTTTCCTTTTTTTTCTTGCTAGATGACATTAAAATTTCTTCTCATCTTCTTCTTCTTCTTCTTCTTCTTCTTCTTCTTCTTCTTCTTCTTCTTCTGTGTTTTTTTTATCGAATAAGGTGAGTAGGGAATAAAAAATCCAAGAGGTTAGCCATTGTTGATCATCTGACCGAGATTTAATCTTTATTGCCTTAATTGAAGGATATTTGTGAAGCCCATTATGTAAGATTAATTTCTTGAAACTCCATTAATACTTAAACAAAGTAGAGATGCACACTTACAGTGCAGTGGGTAAACAAGAGTGACTAGTGGCCTGCAAAGCCAGACAATTAGTATCAGTTAGAAAATAAGCAAATAATTAACACTATGCTTGAAAAAGAAGAAAAAGTTATAGTGCAAGAACATTAAAATTTGAAACTTTAAAATTAATAAATGCATTTTTTAAAAGTGGGGTGGAAAAAAAGATATTTTGTGTAAATTCCTGAAACATAAATGTTAGCCATCCAACTGTCCATGTGCATTGCACAAAATCCAAATCGATTCAAAAAATTTCGAATAAACCGATCTAAAATTAGGTCAAATTATTTGGGCTTTTTGGTCTGATCATATTTCTAGACTCATTAAAGAGTCCGGATCCGATGAACCCAATGATCTAAGACAAATGTTCAAATTCCAATGGGACTTGTTTTAAGCTTTATTCTTATTGTAAAAGAGGATTTATTTATTTAGGCCACATGTGCAATTTACCTCCTAAATTTTGATAAAAAAGTAATTAACTTTTTAATATTTATTTTAATGCAATATCCCTTTTAAAATTTATAAATTAGGGTAATATCAACTCAAAATTGATGGATCTACTTTTTTTAATTATTTTTTGTCAGTTAACTGCTAACATAGTAGCGAAATTGACAAATTGCAAAGCAACTTATGACACGTGGCAAAATTGTAGGTGCAAAAAGAGCCCTTGAAGTATTCCAAATTGGGACAATTTATCCTTTGAAGTTTGTAAGTTTGAGCAATTCAACCACTGTTAACATATTATACTTACGCCGCATTAGCAATCAACTAATGGAAATAGTTAAAATAAGGGATTCGTTAATTTTGGGATGACATTGCCCAATTTGTAAACTTTAGAAGGGTATTACATCAAAATAAATATTAGAAAATTAATTGCTATTTTTATCAAATTTCTAGAGGTAAATTGCACTTTTAAGCCATTTATTTATTTCTTCCCGTCTTTTGGGGTTAATGTAAACATGAAATTCTTTTCTGGTTCAAAGAATACCCACCGTTATTGATTTGAAGTTGATTGCAGCCTACCCACAATGGGTATACACACTGCTTTTCTCTAATCTCGTTTCATACTAATTTTTCATGCTTTTATTTTTTCTTAGATTGAATCAATGCTTTTTGTTTAAATAATTAAATATTATTCTCTATTTGCATTTTTAAGAATTTGTTTTTGGTCATTTGGGAAGAAAGAGGCTGAAATTGGAAGTGGGTGATAATTATGACAACTGCAGATGATACTAAGAACTACTAGTAACAGGATTTGCTTGCTAAAAGCTAGCCATGTTTTACCAAGCACGCACCAAAAGCAAAGGTACAGGAGAAACTACAGCATAATATTCCATCTCCAACCAAAAATGTCTAATCAGTTCAGCAGAACCACTCAACATTTCCGTCATCGTCTCTCCTGATTTTTGCCGACACTACCACTATTTCATGCAACCAGCTCCCTAGCTACTATGCGTTTCACAATTTAGTTTTTAATGCTCTTATCATTTCCTTTCTCAAGTGGCGCAGCTTTTGAATCAGTATATACCCTTGTCCCTATGCAAACATTACAGTGCTATAACATTTGTTACTCTTGAACGACCCGAATGCATCCTTTGGCCATTGTTCCAATTACAAGGGAAACCTGCCTTTTGTCTAGATAGAAAAACTCAGAAAATACTGAATCAAAGGAAATGAAAAAAATTGTAAAAACAAAAGAAACTGTATGATCCATGATTTTGAGGAAATGGCAAAACTAAACTTTAAAAATATCCGTGAAAGTGTATTCACTTTGATAAATATTTATAAACATACATCAGTCTTCATTGAACATACCAACATATAATTAACATGAGAAGATGCACAATGGATTAAATTCTTTAAAGCAATTCTCCAAATATATTGATGGAATTCTTCCACCCAGACAAATTCTCCGTGTCAGACGTGAAGATTTTCCGCAGCCAGTCACCAGTTCACAAGTTCATTAGGGGCAGGAGCCCATTATGTAATCAAGTTCCTATATTCATTTTACTGCAATTCATAAGCAGAAAAACTGAAGCCTGATCGTCCCTCATTGGTGGATCTCAATTCAAGCTTCTGAAACGGACTGCAGGTTCATTCAAGCACATATTCCATTATTCACTTCGTTTCAAACAGATGAAAAGTCAAAAATGGATTGTCAAGTAGAAAAAACTAAGTGCTGGTTTCAAGCATGGCCAAAGTTTCTATTTGCATTGTGACACTAAAATCATTACAATTGATATTTTGAACACCAATGAAAGAGGAGAAATTAAGTGGCATACAGCACAATGGAACAAGTGAAGTACCTGCTATTAGGATCATAGTAGAAGCCACTAATGGAGCCATCAACACACGAAAAACAAACATAGTAAAACCCAGCGATGGTTAATCCACAGTCTGTTCCAACATTGACAAAATATTGTTCTTTCCATCTCTGCATTAGCAAATCAGGGAAAATAGTAAAGGTACATACAAGTGCAATAGAAGTTCAGAGTCAAGACTACTAGAATTGATGTAATGATTCACAAATATTACCATAAATATGTATGGGCAGTTACTCAAGTCCAGACATTTGCAAACATCAACCTCCACTTGGCCCTACAAAGAAAATGTCATAAATAAGCAGGTATTCTTTTAAATGGCGATAAGTTCTGACTTCTCACCGTGAAGGGAAGAAAAGCTGGAAACTTTGTCCAATGCCTTATATCATCTTCAGGTCTGTCAAAAATGTCTCAGCATATTAAATAGGAGAAATTTTTCAAAATGATGCGATCAACCCTTGTAGCATTGACTTTTGTCCACCATCACCAACATACATACACATGATCAATACTCAGGAAAACAGAGGAAAAAGGCACATACGATGCTTCCCATTTATCAGTGAAGAATGTGTAATTCATGCCATCAACAATCTCACCCTCCCAGAAGGTCACTACCTGGCATGCATAGCATATAAATAAATAAATGAGATATTTAAAATGGAAGACATATTCTGCATCACTTGGACTGTCTAAAAAAATTCCCACTAGAATAAATTTGGTGATGTTAAAATACTTTTTTTTTTTTTGAGAGGCACAAGGGAAGTCCAGTCCCAAACTAAGTATACTAGCAATTCAGATTCACCTCCTATATGAGATACTTATAAAGAATAAAAACTTCTGAAAAAAATAATTAAGATTTTTCCACAATAACATTTAATATCCCATAATCTTTGAAGAGCACATAAGTGACCATGCCATAAGCACAGGTTTAAAAAGATCATTAGACCAACATATTGCTCTGATAGAAGCCTTACAACAAAAACGAAAATAGGAGTAACATTCACAAAGTCTCGAGGGAAAATCAGCTTTAGCCTTCATTCCTTTATTTTTCTTGCATTGAAACAGAAAAGCAAGAAAAGAGGAGAACGCCCAGGAAAAATCAGCTATGTGAAAGGAACAAAGAAAAAGATGCTTACTGGCGTATCAGCCATAGGAACATTCAGAGCTTCCATGGTGCCACATAAGTAACCATGATCAAGGTCACATCCTTGAATACGGACATTAACTCTCCATGCTTCATCTTTCTGATGGCTAGAAACATTCTGGGTACCAGAGAAGGACTGCAACATATATAATTATAACTTAAGCCATATTTAAAGCAGCAGTTTAGCACCTTTCATTTCTAGCGGCAAACAGATCGATGCAATTTTAATTGGTGCAAAATACAAAAAATAAAAAGTCAAATTAATTATGAGATTAGATGATAATAGATTCATAATAAAAGAGAAGGGAAAGAGAAACGGAGATAACCTGTCCAACACTTAAAAGTGTGCAAATTGGCGGGTTAGTTTGTCCAGAATTTGCACCTTCACAATTAAGCCTACGTATCAGAGTCTAATAAATCAAAATTTATACGTTCAAATACAAATATTATGCAATCAAAGGCAGCGTACAGAGAAACGTGACATTATCTCAATAAGAGAAACCCTAACTGCAGCGCAACAAATTCCATTACAAATTTTATGCGAAGAGTTAAGGAGATTGAAGATAGGGTTTATACCTGATACTTGAGAGGGCGCTGAGGTTTCCACCACCCTAACTGGCATTTTTCACGATTGATATTAAACCAATGAACAAATTGATCGAATCGGCCATTGTTTGCATTTGAAGATCTCCGGCAACCTGTAGAGGGCAAAATCGCCCTTCTACTCTTAAAGTTAAAACGGCGTGTTGCGGGTGTCTTTTGATTTTAATTTTTCCGAAAATGGAATGTGCATTAACATGCTACCCTAAGTTTTTTATTTTTATTTTTATTTTTATTTTTATTTTGAAAGAAAAGAACAAATGCATTAACAATGCATAGAAGAAATAAAATTATGGGATATTATCCCAAACGTGAAAACTAGCATATATATAAGAAACTCTAGGTAAGGGATAAACTTTCATAGTGACTTGTCTTATAATCCAACAAACCTTAAAATAAGGCCTACATATTATTTTAATTATACTACTTTTAATTATACTATTGGTGACAATATGGAAATAATTTGTATACAGTTTGAATTTATATAACACGGGATCGCTGTGGAGATTGAGAAAAAAAAGTGTTAAAAGAGCGGATCTAATTTTTGTATTATATTGATTATATATATTTCATTGAATTAGTCTGTAATAGAATTTTTTAGTAAGTTTAAAAATGATGAATAATGAATATTAAAGATATAAAAAAAATCAAATGCCCTGAAACATAACCCAGTAATAACCTTGGATCGGAAGAGCAGAGAGAGAGATTGAGAATTCAACATGTCTTGTGTGTGTGATGACTTGGTATTTTTAGAAGACATCTAGAGCCACTTGAGTGGTCTACTCGGAGGTCAGAATAGGTGTTCGACGATATGATACCGAACAGGTGACGGATGGGATAGAGCCATGTGTTAGTGGAAGATCAAGGGACGAGCCTTGTTAGTCCGATTAGATGATTTTATCATCTCGATCCCCATACTTGCTTGTCCATTTGTGCGTCGGGTCTTCAAAGAATTGGACTTAGGCTTTATTAGGCCTGTCTCCTTTAGGGCTTTTGGTTAGACTTGGGTCAGTCTTTCAATTGCAGGTTTGGGCTTATAAATGACAAGCGCATTATCATTTGTACCGCCATAATGCTTCGATATTCACAAAGATTGAAGGAACAGGATTGAGGTAATTGAGTCTTAAGAAGATCTTTTGATTGATTTGGAAGCGATGGCATTTTGGAAGGTACGTGTCATGAGAGATCAAAGGAACTTTAGGCACCTTGAGCCTAGAATGGTCTTTTCGATCTGTAGAAGATCGAAGGAACTTTAGGCGACTAGCATTTTGAATGGTTATTCTGATCTATAGAAGATCAAAAGAACTTTAGGAGATTGGTGCCTAGAATGGTCTTTTCGATCTGTAGAATATCGAAGCAACTTTAGGCAATTGGCACCTGGAATGGTAATTTTGATCTGTAAAAGATTAAAGGAACTTTAGACGATTAGTACTTAGAATGGTATTTTTGATTTGTAGAAGATCAAAGGAACTTTAGGGGACTGACACTTGAAATGATCTTTTCTATCTATAAAAGATCAAAAGAACTTTAGAAGACTAGCGCCTGGAATGGTTTTTCCAATCTGTAGAAGATCGAAGGAACTTTAGGGGATTAGCACTTGGAATTTTAAGGGTTCGTAACGTTTCGATCTTCATGGGATTAAAAGAATGCAAACCAAAGTGACCTTTATGCTCGGAATTTTAAGGGGTCATGATGTCTTGATCCATAAGGGATCGAAGGAACTTAAACTAAAGCTGCCTTTGTGCTAGGAATTTTAAAGGTACATGACATTTTGACCTGCAAAGGATTGAAGGAATGCAAATTGAAGCGACCTTTGTACCTGAAATTTTGAGGGTTTGCAACATTTCGATCCGTAAAGGATCGAAGGAATGTGAACTGAGGTAGCCTTTGCACCCGAAATTTTAAGGGTTTGTGGCATTCCAATCTATAAGGGATCAAAGGAATGCAAATTAAGGTGGATTTTGCATTTGGAATTTTAAGGGTTCGTGATGTTCCAATTCGTAAGGGATCCAAGCAATGAAAACTGAGGTGGCCTTTGCACCTTGAATTTTGAGGGTTATTTCTTCATTGTTCCAAACTCATAGAAAATCTGAACACCTCATTAGATGCGGTGCCACCTCTATATTCTGCAAAGTGCACAATCACGAGAGGTTAAAGGTCCCTTCATTTGTCTGATGAGTGACGTTTCTTAATAGACACTATTTAAAAAATGATGTTTTGTATTTTACTTGGTCAATTCAGAAGTTGCCATGTGGCAGGATCGTTATGTTACCTTTACGTAGCTCACCAAAGGGGCTAGTTCCTATGAATATAAATAGTCAATTTGGAAACATATTCATACCTTTTGAAGATTTGCCTCTCTTTCCTTTTTTGAAGTTTTGACTTTCCTCCCTTTGAGTTTTTGGGCTTTGATTCTGGGGTATCTTTTCTCATATTTCTCTACAAACTTCTGCCAAGTAAGTTTCTCTACTTGGATGTCTTATATTATGGTTTTATTTTATATTAAGATTCTTCATCTTCGTCCTCATCACTGTCTAGCCCTTTTATAGACATCTTAGGGTCTGCTTTCTATGAGCAAATAAGGGACTTTTTTATCACCCCTTATCTGAAGATGGCTTTAGGTGGTATCCTGAGTGAGTTTATTGCCGGTAAAAATTTTTACATTAGTTTTCTAAAGTTGTATAGGGACAAGGATCTTGTAAAGAAGCATATAGCATTAGGTGTTGCACAAGTAGGGAAGTTGAGAGAGAAGTGTAAGCTACCTGAGGATGTAAATCTTTTATCTTATCCATTATCTATGTCATTGATAGATGGACCATTTAGAAGTCCTTCCAAATGGTTTATTGGGTTCCAAGGTTCTTTAGAGAGCGATATAAAGTTTCCATTACATCCATAGAACCAGGGTATTCTCTATGGTTATGGGATTAAGCCTAGCCAATTAAATCCAAATGGATGGAGAACGATAACTTATTTTAGAATTCCATGTAGGTCACTCGAAGTTGTTCTGTCTCTTTAACTTTTTACCTACTTCTTTTACTTGTCTGGTCGAAAAAAGGGGATATAATATTACTTTACCTCTAGGAATAAAAGAAGGCTTTTCACTTTACCCACATCTATAAAAGGATTCAGGGAAAGGTTTCTCCTGATTGAATAAAAATAAGGTTCTGGTTTGAGCTTACACCAATCATCGGAGCCTACTCTATTGAAAGATCTAGCTTTTGGCTTCCAAATGTTTAAGTTTGATATTTAAAAATTGATAAAATATATATAAGATCATGAAAATAACCTAACTAGTTAAGAGATCTTGTTATCTGAACTAGATGACTGCGAGTGCTTAGGACCCTATATGAGTTTCGATTTATGCTCAGGGTTTGACTTATACCTTGTGATATAACATTTTCCTTTTTATTTTCTCAACTTCTATGGATCTCGAGATGAAAAAGCAGATAGCTGAGTGAAGCAAGAGAAAATAAGAATCAAAGATGAGAAAATCCTATAAAGAAAAAGATCAGACTGCTCATCATACCAAGGTAAGAAAGTTGACCCTCAGGGATAAGACTTCTAAGGAGGTTGTAAAGATTACTCCTCAAATCTAATATGATGTGGAGGCACCTGGTGAATGCGTTTCTTCTAAGCAGGCTATATCGGAAGAGCCATCCACTACGGTTATCATGCCTACACCTATCCCTCTGATCGAGACTCTTCCTCTCAAGGAGGTGTTGACTCAAAGATTCGACCAAAGATGTTTTGTTCATAGATTATAAAGGTTGGCCGAGATAGCCGAGATAAATCTCGAGGCTTGTCAGGTAGATGCATGTATATAATAGATTTTCTCAAGTTTTTTCAAGAATTAAGGCCTTACTTCTTTTTTTAGATAGGTTATGAAAAGGGCCATATGACTGTTGTAATGGCTTGTTATTTTCAAAAATTATTTTAAGATTCCTATGAGATATAGTAATTAACAGTAAAAATTCATTTTATGGTAACATTAGGAAACGGCTAATTGAATTGATTTTTTAGTAAATCAAATCCAAAATGGACTTTGATTGAATTGAAATTTTATAAGTAGCCCAATAGGGATATTTTAAGGGCTATGGAATCATTCTTAAGGGTTATTAGACTGTAGAGAATTGAGAAGGAAAATAGAGCCTAAATTACATAAAACCATATTTTTGGGTTTAGAAGGAGTTAGGCTAACTTGGTTGAACTAAGCACAACCTAAGAAAAGCCTTTAAAATGGCTAAAAATTAGAAATCTTGAGAAGCTTCCTCAGATTTTTGTATTGTTCCCTCTTTCAAGAACCCACTTTCTCTTGTTTTTTTTTTCTCGAGCCTTTCCAAGCTTTTCTCCATAACTCCCATCAATCTTAAGTCTTTTAAGTTATTTCTAGTCCCTTTCCTATTTAAAGTAACCCTTAAACTTCACATAGAGTGGAAAAAGTAAAATAAATCCCAAGACCTAAGCTTAGAGCATATAATTATGGTAAGAGAGAGAATGGTAGTTTGATTTATTTTGATAGTTTTATAAGTCCATTAAAGCATGTGGATTGTATAGATAGAAATTTGATGTGTATATACATATTTGGCCATGTATAGAAGGTAAAGAAGAAGAGGTGGACCCAAAGAGTAAAGGAAACGAGAAAAAAATATGAAGAAACAAGACAAGATATCGAGGTTGGTGAATGCAATATCCATTCTTTTTCCTAATAATAATAATAATAATAATAATAATAATAATAATAATAATAATAATAATAATAATAATAATAATAATAATAAAATATGTGTACTATTAGAAATTTGAGGAAGATCCATGCATATGTACTATATTTAGACTTCAGGGGTATATATATATTGGAAGAGAAAATAAATTTAATGCATGAATAATTAAGACAAGAACAAAGTTATGATTTATTGTCATATGGATGATAATATTCATTGTATTTTGTAATGTCTCAAGATGTGCTATCATAAGGGAACATGTGAAATATATGTGCATATGTATATGTATTAACAAGTTTTTATGTGTGATCTATGAGTATGAATAATCTGGAAAAATTTAAGTAGTAATATATTAAAGCTACGCTCCTTGTCGCAAGCGCAATAGGCATCACAGGTGCGATGGAGAGGAATTTTAAGCTCTGTCACGAGCATGATGCCTTCACAAATGTGATAAAGAGGGAACCCCTATTTCTATTGCAAGCACGAAAAACATTGTGAGTGCAAAAATAAGGCAATTTTGCCTCTGTCATAGGCATAAAACCAATCATGAGCATGGCACTAATGGACAAACCGATCATAATAAAATTTTATTAAATCCCTTCTATAAATACAAGAAACAACCAAAGAAGAAAAGCCAAATCATGAATAAATACTTAACTTTTATGGTATTAGTAGTAATAAAAATAATACATGATAAGATAGTATAATGCTAAGATTAATAACTATTATTGTAAACAACATATATTGCCCTAAGTTGTCTGGTAATGAAATCTAATCCAAGATATAATTAGCTAGCCATAAGAATATTTTTACCGCGATTCGAGTCATGATGACTTAATTTGCTAGGCTAATATTGGTCTACCCTATGTCACATGTTACAAGTTACAAGTTTATGTATGCTCATGTTTAGTGATCCTCCAGGGTAAACCATATGTTCGGACCACAATGTCCACGTCCTATTGTTTTTTCTAATTCTATTTATGCTTTGATTGACCTAAAATCTATCCATTCTTATACAAGCACTGACATTGCACAGAAAAATGGTTTAATTGATGCTGAACTAGGATAAGATATCTTAGTTAGTAACCCTTTAGGCCACAGTGTAGTAGTGAATAGGGAACACAGGAATTATCCAATCAAATTATAAGAATACATCCTTTCTGCTGATCTAATTAAACTCCTATTCCACAAATTTGATGTGATATTGGGAATGGATTGGTTATCCACCCATCAAGTAACCGTTGATTGTAAAAAGAAGAGGGTTGCTTTTCAGACTCCAGATGGATAAGAAATTGTTATGGTGGTTCAGTAAATAGATTTTTTTATGTAATCTCCATAATTGCTACAAAGAGATTGATTAGCAAGGGGTGCACTACTTATTTTGCTCATGTAATGGAAGTAAAAAAGGAGAAGCTTACAGTGGCTGATGTTTCGACTGTACAAAAATTCCTTAATGTATTTCCTAAGGAATTATCGAGTTTACCATCGAATTGGGAAGCAAAATTTACCATTAATGTAGCTCCTGGTACTACAGCTATTTCAATTATCCTGCATAGAATGGCACTTATAGAACTAATAGAATTGAAGATTCAACTATAAGAGCTCCTAGATAATGGTTTCATTCAATCTAGCACTTCTCCTTGGGGAGCCCTAGTGCTCATTATGAAAAAGAAAGATGGGTCACTTAAACTGTGTATTGATTATCGGCAGTTGAATAAAGTGAACATTAAGAATATGTTTCCTCTATCCAAAATTAAATATTTATTTAATCAACTTCAGGGTATAGGAGTGTTTTCAAAGATTGAATTAAGGTCAGGATACTACCAAATGAAAGTAAAAGATGTCAATGTGCCTAAAATAGCTTTTTGCACCAGATACGACCATTATGACTTTTTGGTGATGCCATTTGATTTCACTAATGCCTTAGCTACTTTCATGAACCTAAAGAATAGGGCCTTTTACCCCTATTTAGATCAATTTGTAGTAGTTTTCATTGATTATATCCTTGTATATTAAAGGACACTTGAAAATCATGATAGGCATCTATGGATTATGCTGCAAACATTGAGAGAAAATTAGTTATATGCCAAGTTTAGTAAATACAAATTTTTGTTAAATGAAGTAACTTTCTTGAGGCATGTAGTGTCTACAGAAGGGATTAAAGTTGATCCAAATAAGATTAAGGCCATTTTACAATGGAGACCACTAAAGAATGTTACCGAGGTAAGAAGTTTCATTAGGTTGGCGGGGTATTATTGGAGTTTTGTGAAAGGATTCTCCATTATTGTAGCACCATTGACTAGACTACTTCAAAAACAGGAGAAATTTGAATGGTTAGATAGATGTCAAAAGAGTTTTGAGAAACTCTAGTACATGTTAACGGAAGCCCCAATACTGATTTAACCTAAACCGAAAAAGGATTTTGTGATTTACAATGATGCCTTTAAGAATAGGTTGGGATGTGTATTGATGCAAGAAGGTAAAGTGATCGCATATGCCTCCCGACAACTCAAGACTCATGAAAAGAAATATCCCACTCACGACCTAGAACTAACAGCCATAATCTTTGCTTTAAAGATTTAAAGACACTATTCATATGGGGAAAAATGTTATATTTATATAGATCATAAAAGTTTAAAGTATTTGCTGACACAAAAAAAACTTAATTTGAGATAGAGACGATGGTTAGAACTCATTAAAGACTATGACTATTTTATTGATTATCATCTAGGTAAGGCCAACACAATTGTCAATGCTTTGAGCAGAAAGTTTATGGTGTCTCTTCGAGCAATGAATGTCAAGTTAAACATGGCATAAGATGGAGCCATTATAGCTAAAATGCAAGTTAAACCTAACTTTTTATAGCAAGTAAAGGTGGCACAACAACAAGATAATCATGTTGCCTCTATTGTAATGCAATTATAGGATAAACAAGATAATGAATTCTCCTTGAGTGCAGATGGCAATCTATATTACAAGCTTCGATTATATGTACCTGATCAAGTTAAAGTAAAGAAAACCATTTTGACAGTGGTTTATAGCAATAGGTATACAATGCATCTTAGGAGTAATAAAATGTACTAGGATTTAAAAATATACTATTGGTGGCCCCATATGAAGTGCAAAATAACAGCCTTAGTAAGTAAATACTTAATACGTCAATAGGCAAAAACTGAACATTAGGTCCCATTCAGATTACTTCAACCTATTGCAATAGCCGAATGGAAATGGTATAAAGTAACAATGGATTTTATAATAAGGTTATCGCTGACCAGAAAGAAACATGATGCTATTTAGGTTATTATGGATAAGTTTACCAAGTAAGCTCACTTTCTACCATTACGGATGGATTATCCATTGGCCAAGTTAGCAGAGATTTATATAAATGAAATAGTAAGGTTGTATTCATCCATAGATAGGTGATAAATCAGAACGGGTCATACAGCTATTGGAAGATATGCTTAGAAGCTGTGTATTGGAATTTAAAATCAATTGGGAAAGATATTTGTCTATAGACGAGTTTGCATGCAACAATAGTTACCAATCAAGTATTAAAATGGCCCCATACTAAGCACTCTATGGAAGAAAATGCAAAACATCATTATGCTAGATTGAATTAAGTGAAAGGAAGTTAGTAGGGTCAGACTTGATTCGGGAGACTAAAGAAAAAGTGCAGGTGATAAAGGACAGATTGAAAGCAGCGATAGACTGATAAAAATCTTATGCGGACTTGAAGAGAAAAGATATAAAATTTTAGGTGGCGATAAAGTGTTTTTAAAAGTATCGCTATGGAAGAGAATTCTGAGTTTTGTCAAGAAAGGGAAGTTGAGTTCACAATTTATTGGTCCTTATGAAGTTATTCAATGGATAGTCAGTGGCCTACATATTAAAATTACCATTAGAGTTAAAGAAGATTAATGACATTTTCCATGCGTTAATGCTCTGAAGATATCAATAAGATCCAAGCCATGTAATCAAACCAAAAGAAATTCACATTCAACCTAAGAAAAGCCTCTAAAAGGGCTGAAAATTTAGAAATCTTGAAAAGCTTCCTCATATTTTTGTATTCTTCCCTTTTCCAATAACCAACTTTCTCTTCTCCTCCTCTCTCTCTCTTTCGAGCCTTTCAAAGCTTTTCTACATAACTCCCATCACTATTAAGTCTTCTAAGTTATTTCTAGCCCCTTTCCTATTAGAAGTAACCCTTAAACTTTATATAGAGTGGAAAAAGTAAAAGAAATCCCAAGACCTAAGCTTAGAGCATATAATCAAGGTAAGAGAGAGAATGGTAGCTTGAAAGGTTTATGAGTCCATTAGAGCATGTGGATTGTATAGATAGAAATTTGATGTGTATATACATATTTGGCCATGTGTAGAAGGTAAATAAGAAGAGGTGGACCTAAAGAGTAAAGGTAAGGAGAAGGAAATATGAAGAAATAAGATAAGATATCGAGGTTAGTGAATGCAATATCCATTCTTTTTCCTATCTAATAATAATAATAATAATAATAATAATAATAATAATAATAATAATAACAATAATAATAATAATAATAATAATAATAATAATAATCATCATCATCATCATCATCATCATCATCATCATAAATATATGTGTGTATTATTGGAAATTTGAGGAAGCTCCATGCATATGTTCTATATTAAGACTTCAGAGGTATATATATATATATATATATATATATATATATATATTAGAAGAGAAAATAAATTTAATGCATGAATAATTAAGACAAGTACAAAGTTATGATTTCTTGTCATATAGATGATAATATTCATTGTAATTTGCAGTGTCTCAAGATATGCTATCATGAGGGAACAAGTGAAATATATGTGCATGTGTATATGTATTGATAGGGTTTTATATGTGATCTGTGAGTATGAATAAGCTGGAAAAATTTAAGTGAGAATATATCAGAGCGATACTTCTTGTCACAAATGCGATAGGCATCAAGGCCATGATGGAGAGGGATTTTAAGCTTTATCATAAGCATGATGCCTTCGCGGATGTGACAAAGAGGGAACCTCCATCTCTATTGCTAGTGTGAAGAACATCGTGAGCATGACAGCAGGGTAATTCCACCTCTGTTGTGGGTGCGAAACCGATTGCAAGTATGGCACTAAAGGACAAACCAATCATAATAAAATTTTATTAAATCCCTTCTATAAATATAGAAAACAACCACAGAAAAAAAAGCCAAATCATGAATAAATACTGAACTTTTATGGTATTATTAGTAATAAAAAACAATAAATGATAAGATAGTACAATGCCAAGATTAATAACTATTATGGTAAACAATTTATGTTGCCCTTAGTTTTCTGGTATTGAAATCTAGTTCAAGATATAATTGGTTAGCCATAAAAACATTTTTACTATGGTTTGAGTCATGCCGAATCAATTTGGTAGGTTAATATTTGTCTACCTCATGTTATATGTTACAAGTTACAAGTTCATGTATGTTCATGTTTAGTGATCCTTCGGGGTAACCCTACATGTTTGGACCATGGAATCTACATCCTGTGTATCCAGTTTAGGGATTTCCACTGGATAATACTGGCGGTAAGCTAGGAAGAGAAAAATAATATTAAAATAGATAAATAAGATGACATGTATGGCTACACCTTTAATAGACTGAGCAAGGTAAAAAGGAATGATGGTGAATTTAATAAGTAAGATTATCACATGACAGTGACAATCATTATTCTAAAACTAAGTGTAAAATTTTATTACCCTAAGTATAATATTCAATATATGTGTGTGTGCATGTATGCTCATGCAACTTGCAGTGGAAAAACTATGGATATACATTCACCATTGAGCATAAGTATGCTTAGCACGTAGTTTTCTTTGATGCATGTAAGTTTCCTTAATGAACAAGGAGCATACGAAGGAAGCTTTGGATTTGAAGAATTTATAGGCTAGTGGTTTTTGGAACTCTATATAAAGATTATTTTGGCATGTATATGTAAAGATAATGTGATATTTTATGGATATGTAAAATAATCTATGGAAAATAATATATATATATATATTGGAAATGAAATAAGAGTATTACAATTGTACAATGAAAATTTGGCTTGAAAGAAAAAAACTTATTGCAAAGACCCAGTCCAAGTAGAAGTTGAAAAAAGATTTGGAGGCTTTCAAGGCTGAACATGCCTCTAAAATCACTAGCTATCCTTGTAGTTAAAGGAGCTTCAAGCAAAGGTGGAGTCGATGGAGTTAACCAACTAGCATTTTGAGGAAAAATTAAACATTACAAACCAAACTCATTAGAAAGAGCTAGTTGATTAGAAGGAGCAGTTGTTGGACTAGTTGGGGATCTCTCAAGTGATCTCATTACTCATATACAATTGAAGTGTGAAAGATGCTTATCTGGTCAGGATTTTAGCTTCATAGATGATCTTTCTTCACTCTCTGATCTTCCTATCGAAAAGGATGGAGATCTAGAGGAAGAGGAGGAAAAAGATCCAAGTGGCAGCTCTAGGGATAATTAAATATTAGGTGTAGATTGAAATTCCCTTCGCTCTATTTTCTTCACTTGTAGTCAAAACTTTTATTTTTTATTAATGGAGATATTTTTCACCATTCTGGTTAACATATTTTTTTATACCAACCATAGTATTTCACCAGTATCTTAGATATATTGCTAAATATTTATCCTCTTAAGTGATCTTCATTGAGAATTACTCAAGTATAATTTGTGAGGGCCCAATGTTGACCTGGGTAGGATTTATGTTTAGTTAATTGATATTATGTGCTAAATTAATGTTTATGTGATTATAGCCACATTGGGTTAAAGTTTCATGAAGGGTAATATGGTAATTTCAGTAAATTAATGAATAAAGGGTTAATTGATTGATAAAAATTGATGTTAAAGGTAATATTAAGATTTAAGATTGATTTGGGGTCAAGGCATAAATTAAAAGATTGAATGGGTTAGTTTTGAGAGAGAAATTTAGAAAAGGGTTAAATGGTAATTTGATGGTCTTCTAGAGGCTTTCTCATGTGCTCGCAGGGATAAATATCACTATCTATTTAAAGGAAGTCCATCTCCCCCCTTTCTCTGTCTCTCTCTCTCTCACTCTCTCTGTGAATCTGGATTCAGGTTTTGGTAAGAGAACCCTCTCCCTTCTATCTCTTCAGTTAATGAAAGATTTTATGAAAGAAAAAGGAAAATTTACTGTTTTTATGTTTCTTATTATAGCAGAGACAAGCAAAGATAAGGGCAAAGGGATCTTGAAGGAGTGAAGAAATCTCGGTGTTCAGGTACAGGAATACTGTTTGGATTGCGTTGTGTATGAAGTTGTATATAGATGGATCGATAGAAATTAGTGCTCTCTAAGAACAAGATTCTATAAACCAATGAAACCTTTAGTTTAGGGTTGATCTAGTTGGATGATGATGAGATTTAAGATGAGTTTAGAGAGATTTATTTGCTCTTTAAGCATTGCTGTTAATTTACCTGCATGCATAATTGAAACTGTTCTTTTTGGTGCATGGCCATGTAAGGCTTTTAGCCTTAGGGTGTGTGGCCATGCAAGGCTAGAAGCCTTGTGGTGCACAGCCATGCAAGGCTTCCAGCCTTATGGTGCGCTGCCATGTAGGGTTTCCAGCCTTGTGGTGTGCGGCCATGCATGGCTTCTAGCCTTGTGGTGCGTGGCCATGCAAGGCTAGAAGCCTTGTGGTGTACGGCCATGCAAGGCTTCTAGCCTTATGGTGCGTGGCCATGCAGGGTTTCCTGCCTTATGGTGCACGGCCAAGTGGCACTCCATTGCTTTTCACCTTACTACCTTATACACTCACCCTTGATTACATAATATAATACTTCCTCATTCATTTATGACTAAGCCAACACTCATTATAAAACAAATAACTCTCTAATTCAACCTAATTGACACACTTAATAAGTATTTTCCAAAATTAAAATGTGATTGTTCTATGCCATGTCTTAAACTGTCAAGCTTCAAACTATCAAGGTAAAGTGATAATGGCAAGTTTATCAAGTAAGTGCTAATTGCAACTTGTTTAATTTTATGACTGTAATTGTATTAATGTTGTAATTGCATTGAATTGATTTATACATGATTATGTGAAGTACTATAACATGTGTTCTTAAGCCTGTATAAATATATTGTATATGAGTTGAGATAACAAATTTTGATGCCATTATAAAAAATATGAAATGTGCATTTGTATATGAATTGTGGCTTAATAAAATATTGTACTATGTAAAAAAGAACATGTTGAATTAAATGTTCTTAAGAAAAATGGTTAAGCCTGCGGGTCTATTTCAATTGTGGATTAGATAGGCATGCCTTAAAAAATACGGTTACAGCTGCTATAGTTGACCCCGTTTGGGTCTATTATTTATTCCTTTAATGAAACCATAGTTTAACCCTTTGGGTCTATTATTTGATATCTTCGGATATTCATTATTTAATACCTTTGGGTATCCATTATTGATACCAATTGGTATCCATAGCTCCCATTATCCACCTTTTGAACTAGCATTTAGGCAGGCTATTAAAGATTAAGGGATGTGCTCGAAGAAATAAGAAATATGTGTATCAACTTGTTCATTCATATAATGTAAACATGATGAATGACTTATTGTAATGTTGCACCTTCATTTCCTTTGGCTAAATATTATTTTATGGAGGGAAATCATGGTCTGATTATGTTGTTATCCTTACTGCAATGCTAGTATGAAGATGTTTATCGACGACTGTTGTGAGTAGTCATCCATGTTAATTTATGCATTTCTCCATTAAGCTTTATAGCTTAGCACATATTGTTTTATATCCGTGTAAGTTTGGTTGAAGGTCACTCAGGGACTTAATTATGCATCAGTTGGCCAACAAGATTCGGTTCAGATTTTAGATGTAGGATATTTTATGGATAATTTCTTTTTATCTAGTCTTATATTTTGCCATGATTTAATTTAGGAATTGTAATATGGAGGACTGTAAAATTTACTTAATTGTCTTTATTTGCATGTGATTTCTAGATTATGGATGGTTAGTATGTGATTGCCATGAATATGATTTCCTTGCATGAAATTCCAAGTTAACCTATAGGTTATGCATGCACCATATATATATATACATATATATATATAGGCTTTGTGCACTCTTTAAGGTTGTTACTATTGAACCTAATATGATCATGATTAAGGTAGCACCTAAGTTATATATATGATGATTGAATTGATGAATAATGGGAATAGTGTTTGTTTAAAGGTATAATAGCACAACTTAATTTGACCAGGAATGTTAGACATAATAATATGGTTAGAATTTAAAGTTAGGTGTCACATTTTGTGGTATCAGAGCATCCTGGTTTAGCCTTTTTCTGGACAATAGAGGTTTAGAAATCTTTGGTATGATATAGTGTCTTGTTAGCCTAATTCAAAAGTCTTTGTTTTCATATAGATCGAAGATGGATGATTCTAGGGTTGCTATCGAGAAATTGACTGAAAGTAATTTACCAGCTACAATAGGTTCCTCTGATATTTAATCTTTATCATCCAATCAGAATGGGATCCATGTTGCTACTCTTAGAGAAGCATTATTAAAAATTTCTCGGGGTATGGCTCAAATTCTGCAAATGATGACCGAACCTAAGGCCCCAATCTTGGAGGTTAGAAAATATGGTGAGGAAAATTTTTTGGATACCATGTTGGAGCAATTCGAGAAAGCTAAATTCTGGCTAGAAAAGCTAGAGAGGATTCAAGATGATATTCACTGTCCTGCTCATTATAAGGTATCATGTGTTGTATCCTTACTTCAAGGACCAGCATACGATTAGTGAAAGCTAGTACTCGGACAACCTCAATTGCCATATCCTTTTACTTTAGGATTATTTGAAACTGAATTTAAGAAGAGATATATTACTGAGGCATATAAAGAGGAGAAGCTAAGACAATTTTTGATCTTAAAATAAAGAGCTATATCTATGGCAGAGTTTGAGAAGGAATTCATTCGGTTGTGCAAATACGTCTCCAAAGAGATGTTGACTGATGCCTTTAAGAGTAGGCAATTTGAAGATGGACTGAATCACCAGATCAGAGAGAAATTGATAGGGGCTACATCTCTTTAGAATGTGAATTTTCATCAACTAGTTATAGCAGCTATGAAGGTTGAGAAGCACGAGTCATCTACAAGAGAAAGAAAGGAAAAATGAAGCAGGGCTAGGGGTGGATGGTCCACCAAAAAGAGGTTTAAAGGAGAATAGAATGTTCAGTAATCTAAGGGAATGTACAACCCTACTAGCAAAGTGAAGAGATAAGAATCTTTAGAACTATCCAAGCCAAGTTAAGATACATCATCAAAGCAAAAAGGGAGTTAGACGCTTGAGTGCCCTCATTGTTTAAGGTGACATTGGGCCCCATGCAGGAAAGAATCAAGAGCGTGCTATAATTGTGGTGCTACTAACCACTATATAGCCAATTACCCCTCAAAGTGGGCATAAGGCTCTATGCTGTAAGGTAGCAAAGGAGCTTCAAATATGTGTTCGGCTGCTAGAACCGAAAGCAGAGGTAGGGGGAGTTGGTTTTAATCACCATGGATCCTAGTCTCATAATATATCTGAGGATAGACCTGCTGCACCAAATGTCTCGAGGCGGGCTTATGCCATGAAAGCATGAGAGGACAAAGATGCTCCTGAAGTCATAACTGATATTTTCTCACTTTATGATTATAATATTCATGCATTTATTGATCCTGGATCCACTCATTCATATGTTTCCATTAAGAGTGTGAGTGGGGGTGTGTCTAAAGTGCATCAGCTAGAATATGATATCTGTGTAACTAGTCCATTAAGTCATAGTGTATGTGTGAATAAAGTGTTGCCTGATTGTCCCATTTTGATACAAGGAAGAGAATTTTTAGCCGATCTTATTGAGTTGCCTTTTCGAGGATTCAATATTATTCTAGGTATGGACTGGTTGTCTAAGCATCATGCATTGGTTAATTGCATGGATAAAATAGTAACTCTTAGTGATAAAGATGGTAATGAGATAATAATTGCAGGTATTTCGACACAACCTTTGGCCAATATGATATCCGCTATGGAAGCTAGGCGATTTCTTAAAAAGAGGTGTGAAGCATTTTTGGCCCTAGTTCTTGATTCGAATAGGGACATGGTTAAGCTCCAAGATATACCGGTAGTGAATGAATTTTCTGATGTGTTTCCTAAAGACTTACCTGGTCTTCCCCCTGAGAGAGCTATGGAATTATCTGTTGAGGTTTCACCTAGCACTACACCTAGCTCAAGACCCCCTATAGGATGGCTCTAAAGGAATTGAAAGAGTTAAAGGTACAGTTACAAGAACTACTTGATAAGGGTTTTATCAGACCTAGTGTATCGCCATGGTGTTCACCAGTCTTATTTGTTAAGAAAAAGGATGGTTTTATGAGGATGTACATTGACTATCTACAGTTAAATAAAGTGATAGTGAAAAAGAAGTATCCATTGCCTAGAATTAAGGATTTGTTCGACCAATTGAAAGGGGTAGGAGTATTTTCAAGGATTGACCTAAGATCAAGGTATTACCAACTCTAAGTTAGGGATGTAGATATTTCAAAGATGGCATTTAGAACCAGATATAGGCATTATGAGTTTCTAGTAATGCCATTTAGGTTAATGAACACACCAGCCGCATTTATGGATTTGATAAACATGGTGTTTAGACCTTATTTGGACCAATTCGTGATGGTATTTATTGATGACATATTGGTATATTCCAGGAATGAGAAAGAGCATGGTAAGCATTTAAGGATTGTCCTACGTACCTTAAGGGACAATTGATTATTTGCTAAATTAAACAAGTGTGAGTTCTGGCCAACAAAAATTTCCTTCCTTGGCCATATAGTATCTTCTGAAGACATTAGAGTTGACCCAGCAAAAATTGAGGCTATTACCGATTGGAGACCGCCTTGAAGTATGCCTGAGGTTAGAAGTTTCTTGGGATTGGCAAGTTACTATTGTCATTTTGTAAAAAGGTTTTTAGTTATTGCATCTCCACTTATTAATATGTTAAGGAAGAATGTTAAATTTGAGTGGACTATCCGATGTGAGATAAGTTTTGATCAGATAAAGATTATGCTAACAAAAGCTCCGATCATGATTCAACCAGTCTCGAAAAAGGAGTATGCCATATGTAGTGATGCCTCTAGAGTTGGTTTGGATTGTGTTTTAATCCAAGATGCTATTGTGGTGGCTTATGCATCTCGACAACTTAAACCGTATGAGCAAAATTATGCAATACATGATTTAAAGTTGGCAGTGGTAGTTTTCGCCTTAAAGATTTGACGACACTACTTATATGGTGAAAGATGTAGAATATACACAGACCATAAAAAAAGCCTTAAGCATCTACATACTCAAAAGGAACTCAAATTGAGACAGCGGAGATGGCTTGAACTATTTAAAGACTATGATTGTATAGTAGACTACCATCCGGGTAATGATAATATGGTAGTGGATGCTTTGAGCAGAAGATGATCGCGACTATGGTATTATAACGGGGTAGATGGAGATTTCCTTTAGATGGCACCTTAGTTGCCTAACTGAGGGCTAAGCCTTGTGTAAGACAGGCTGTGATGGATACGCAAAAAAATGATAAGAAGTTACAGCGAATTATGCAATTTATACATGAAGGAGATCAATCTAGGTACTCAATCAAATAAAATGGAAGTTTATACTTCAATGATAGATTATATGTTCCAAATGATAGAGAATTAAAAAGAACCTTGCTACATGAAGCTCACAACAAGTAATTACTATGCATCCTGAGGGTAACAAGATGTATCAGGATCTTAAGTGATGTTATTGGTGGTCGCATATGATGAAGGATGTGGTCGATTATGTCTCTAAGTGATTAACTTGTCAGCAAGTGAAAGCCAAACATCAACTTCCTTATGGATTGTTGAATCCCATTCCAATTCCTCAGTGGAAATGGTAAGATATTACTATGTATTTTGTGATTTAATTGCCCTCTACACAGAGTAAGCATCATGCAATTTGGGTAATTAGTGATAAGTTAACTAAGTCGGCTCATTTCTTACCGGTTAGAATGGATTATTCCATGGATTAACTGGCAGAATTGTATGTAAATGAGTTCGATCGACTTCATGGGATTTCAATATCTATAATATCAGATTGAGATCCCAAATTCACCTCTAGATTCTGGCAGAGTTTTCAAAAGTTAATAGGAACATGGTTAAAGTTCAGTATGGCTTTTCATCCCCAGATGGATGGACAATCAAAAAGGGTTATACAAGTCTTAGAAGATATGCTAAGGGGCTGTATTTTAAAATTTTCTAGAAGTTAGGATAAATATCTATCCTTGATAGAGTTTGCATATAATAACAGTTATCAGACTAGTCTTAGTATGGCTCCATATGAAGCCTTATATGGTCGAAGTTACAGACTCGGTATGTTGGATAGAGTTAACTCAATTTAAGATAATTAGGCCAGACCTAGTTAAGGATATCAAATAAAAAGTTCAAGTTATTAAACAGAGATTGAAAGAAGCAAGTGACAGGCAAAGGTCTTATACAGATTTAAAAAGAAAGGATGTCGAATATCAAGTTGGGACCCTGGAAAAAATTTTTGAGGTTTGGAAAGAAAGGTAAATTAAGTCCAAAATTTATTAGCCCCTATGAAACTCATCAAAGGGTTGGACCAGTGGCATATAGATTAGTGCTTCCTATGGAATGATCAAAGCTACATGATGTGTTCCATGTTTCTATGCTTCGAAGGTATCGTTCAGACAAATTTTACTTATAATGAAGAACCTAAAGAGATTATGGCTAGGGAAATTAGGCAGTTAAGGAATAAACAGGTTCCTCTTGTCAATGTACTTTGGCAATATCATAACGTTCAAGAAGTAACTTAGGAACCAGAGGCTGTAATGAAGGTCTAATATCCTCAGTTATTTAAATTAGGTATGAATTTTGAGAATAAAATTCTCTTAAAGGGGGAGAATTATGAGGGTCTAATCTTGACCTTGGTAGGAATTATGTTTAATTAATTGATATTATGTGCTAAATTAATGTTTGTGTGGTTATAGCTACATTGGGTTAAAGTTTCATGAAAGGTAATATGGTAATTTTAGTAAATTAATGAATAAGGGGTTAATTGATTGATAAAAATTGATGTTGGGGGTAATATTAAGATTTAAGATTGATTTGGGTTCAAGGCATAAATTAAAAGATTGGATAGGTTAGTTTTGAGAAAGAAATTGAGAAAAGGGTTAAAAGGTAATTTGATGGTCTTCTAAAGGCCTTCTCATGTGCTCACGATGATAAATATCACTGTCTGTTCAAAGGAAGTCCATCTCCCTCCTTTCTCTCTCTCATTCTCACTCTCTTTGTGAATCTGGAATTAGGTTTTGATAAGAGAACTCTCTCCCTTCTATCTCTTCAGTTAATGAAAGATTTTATGAAAGTAAGAAGGAAAATTTAGTGTTTTTATGTTGTCCGTAGTAGCAGAGACAAGCAAAGATAAGTGTAAAGGGATATTAAAGGAGTGAAGAAGTCTCGATGTTCAGGTACGAAAATACTGTTCGGATTATGCTGTGTATGAAGTTGTCTGTTGATGGATCGATAGAAATTAGGGTGCTATGAGAATAAGATTCTATAAACCTTTAGTTTAGGGTTGATCTAGTTGGATGATGATAAGATTAAAGATGATTTTGGAGAGATTTATTGTCTCTTTGAGCATTGTTGTTAATTTATCTGCATGCATAATCAGATACGTTCTTATTGGTGCACGGCCATACAAGGCTTCCAGCCTTATGGTGCATGGCCATGCAAGGCTAGAAGCCTTGTGGCGTGCGGCCATATAAGGCTTCCAGCCTTGTGGTGCGCTATCATGTAGGGTTTCCAGCCTTATGGTGTGTGGCCATACAAGGCTTCCAACCTTGTCGTGCGTATCCATGTAAGGCTAGAAGCCTTATGGTGTGTGGGCATGCAAGGCTAGAAGGCTTATGGAGAGTGGCCATGCAAGGCTTCCGGCCTTATGGTGGGCTAGAAGTCTTGTGGCACGCAGCTATGCAAGGCTTCCAGCCTTATGGTATGCAGTGATGCAAGGTTTCCTGCTTTGTGGTGCATGGCTAAATGGCACTCCATTGCTCTTCACCTTACCACCTTATAAACTCACCCTTGATTACCTAATATAATACTTCCTCATTCATTTATGACTAAGCCAACACTCATTATAAAACAAACAACTCTCTAATTTAACCTAATTGACACACTTAATGAGTATTTCCCAAAATTAAAATATGACTGCTCTATGCCATATCTTAAATTGTTAAGCTTCAAATTATCAAGGTAAAGTGATATTGGCAAGTTTATCAAGTAAGTGCTAAATTGCAACTTGTTTAATTTTATGACTGTAATTGTTTTAATGTTGTAATTGCATTGAATTGATTTATATATGATTATGTGAAGTACTATAACGTGTGTTCTTAAACCAATTTAAATATATTGTATATGAGTTGAGATAACAAATTTTGATGCCATTATAAGAATATGAAATGTGCATTCATATATGAATTGTGGCTTAAGCAAATATTGTATTGTGTAAAGAGGAACATGTTGAATTAAATGTTCTTAAAAATGGTTAAGCCTATGGGTCTTAGTTCATTTGTGGATTAGATATGCATGCCTAAAGGGATACAGTTGTAGCTGTCATAGTTGACCCTATTTGGATCCATTGTTTGTTCCTTTAATAGAACCATAGTTCGGCCCTTTAGGACCATTGTTTGATATCTTTGGATATCCATTGTTTGATACCTTTGGGTATCCATTGTTGCTACCAATTGGTATCCATAGCTCCCATTATCCACCTTTTGAACTAGCACTTAAGCAGGCTATTAAAGATTAAGGGTGTGCTCGAAAAAATAAGAAATATGTGTATCGACTTCTTCATTCATATAATGTAAACATGATGAATGACTTATTATAATGTTGCACCTTCATTTCCATTTGGCTATATATTGTTATATGGAATGAAATCATGACATGATTATGTTGTTATCCTTATTGCAATGTTGGTATAAAGATGTTTATCGACGACTGCTGTAAGTAGTCATCTATGTTAATTTATGCATTTTCCTATTAAGCTTTTAGCTTAGCACGAGTTATTTTATATCCGTGTAGGTTTGGTTGAAGGTCGCTCAGGGACTTAATTTTGCATTAGTTGGCCAACAAGAGTCGGTCCAAATTTTGGATGTAAGATATTTTGTGTATAATTCCTTTTGTCTAGTCTTATATTTTGCCATGATTTAATTCAGGAATTGTAATATAGAGGACTGTAAAATTTACTTAATTGCCTTTACTTGCATGTGATTTTTAGATTGTTAATGGTTAGTAAGTGATTGCTATGAATATGATTTCCTTGCATGAAATTGCAAGTTAACCTACAGGTTATGCATGCACCATATATATATATGTGTGTGTGTGTGTGTGTGTGTTAATAGGCTTTTTGCTCTCTTTAAGGGTGTTACAGTAGAACCTAATATGATCATGATTAAGGTAGCATCTAAGTTATATATATGATGATTGAATTGATGGATCACAACGTGAATAATGTTTATTCAAAGGTATAATAATACGACTTAATTTGACCAGGAATGTTAGACACAGTAATATGGTTAGAATTTAAAGTTAGGGTGTCACATAGTCGTCAAGTTTTGAGTGCATGTTAGTAGAGAATGTAACTTTTAACTTGTTATAATAAAGAATTTTAAAGCTTGCATGCATACTTGATCCCATTGACCAGGATATAAAATCACTTTGAATTGTCATAAATTCGATTGAGGTTAAATTGTCATTCCCTTACCAATGCTATATGGTGTTTTGGTCTGATCTAAGCTGAGACGTAGCAAAATGTAGCTTTGTAAGAGTGATCATTCATCAATCACAGGATCTGGACACAATTCATAAATCAATAACACTACAAAAAATTGCTAATTAGCGACGAAAAATCCGCAATGAACAGTCGCTAAAAGGCCAGTAGTAAATATATTAGTGACGACAAATTTCATCGCTAATTTTTTTTGTCGCTAATTTATATTTCTAATTAGCCGCCGAATTATAATAATAATATTTAGTGACTACATTTTTCGTCGCTAATTAAAAATTTATTGTAAAATTTAGCGACGAAATATTTATCGCTAAGTTGGTCGCTAATTATTTCTTAAATTATATCTATTACATATTAGAAATCTGTCGCAAATCCGTCGCTAACTTATTGCATAATTGAATTTTAAATTATTAGTAATTCAATTATTACACATTAGCTAAAAAACTGCCTTGCACCTAACTAAGACGAATGATGAATTGGTAATGGCCCACTTGCATCAACATGAACAAGGTGGAATCATTTCTTAAATTTTACAAATGATCTCACTAAGGCTTTGAACGTAGGAATTTCAGGAATAGCTCAAACTCCAATGAAGAACTTGGAATTCAACAAAAGAATTCATAAACTCATTACGTCAGACTCTTGACCATAATTTACATCATGAATCATCATCCTTTCAAAAAAGAAAAAACTTCTGTACAATTCAGTACAAAATTGACACCTAGTAGACAACATAAGATTTCATCCAAAATTACCTAGAAGCTAAAGAAAACCCAAACAAGAGACTTCGCGGACCTTCTTCGCCCTATTCTTTCTTTCCTTCAATTGTTTCCTGGACTTCTTCAATTTAGTATCAAGCCCATTCTGCACAAAGACAAGACACAGTTTAGCAAGCACAGATAATATCTTGAGAATAATCAAAACCTGACAAATAAGTGCATATCTAATATGAGAACACAATTATTATCATAAGTTTCCCTCATCAACAGATCTATGAAGCATACATCAAATGTATTGAATTCTGTTTTAGGGTTGTTTCCCTTTTTTAAACTAAAAATAATGTATTGTGAAAACTTTTCAAACTCAATCATTGTCAAAAAACCAAATTCTATAAATGAACGGAACATATATTCACTGATGCAAAAAATCTGACAACAATGACAATATAAATTTGAGAAATTAGCAAAGTTTTACACATGGACTCTCAATATAAAACAGAACTCCAAGCTTTTGTTTATTTTAAAATGCAATGAAACCAACTGAAAAGCAATTCAGTGAGAATGTATAAATCCTTCAACCTATATAGCTAAAAAACAAAACATGCCAGTAAGTTCTCATTCTGAAGGAGTGTTGAAACTTACCCTAATGAGTCTGTATTTAGGCTCATATTTCTTTGCATTCTCAATTGAATCATAAATCAACCCAAATCCAGTGGATTTCCCACCTTCCAATCAGATGCACACCCAAGAAATTTAAATAAGATATATTGATTACTTAAGAACATGCAATCAAATGATAAAGAAGTTACTATACTAAATACAATTTTTGCCTAACCAAATTACCACCAGTAAGACTCCTATAAAATAGGAACACTTCCACTTGATTGCTGCATGGTTCCTATAGTTTGCCCTACAAAACCAATGATAATATAACCTCATGGACAAGTTAATTTTCATCCAGATATGATTTTGACATCAAATACAAGGAAAAAAAAGGTTATATTGCAAACCTGCCCTTCATGGGCTGTGTATAATAAGCATCAATCTCAGAGCCCAAAACAAAGCAATATTTTCAGTTGAGGTGCTGAAAATAGTTGTCTATATCTGACAGTAAGCATTACAGCTATAATGCAATGCTCTTTTGCGAGCAACTGCTATTCTACTAGTTATTGAGCTGAATTCCAATTACATTGTTTATCCATGTTACTTTAAGTTACTCTCTATAAGCTCAGCTCAAAAATTAACAACAAAATCAAAAATAAAGAACCAAAACTAGTAGCAACATGACAAATTAGTAGGCTACCTGAGTTGCTTGCAAAAGGATAGGCCTTTGGGAGATATTTGCTTCTGAGCAAACCAACAGGGAATACCCGAGGCCTTAAAATATTATCCATAGGAATCTGGTTTGAGAAGTTAGAGGCTGGTGTACATCCCTCAGACTCATCCAAGTTTGCTTCTATCCTTTGAGCAAGAATTTGATCAGGTTTGCTTACACAAGGTTCTCTCTGTTTTGCAAGAAACAATAATTAGCTCCTCAGGAAATAACTTGTAAGCAGTCCAGCAAAAATGGGTCGTTTAAACTCGAATGCAAGAATAACACTGATGTGTAGCCTCTATAACCTACTCCTAAAACAACTAAGGCCTAAGATGCTGCTGCATCAATATCATCCTTCAGTGACCACAATGTAGGAGTGAAAGAATAGGCAAATTTTCATTAACCAAACAAGCATATGTCAAACTCTCAAAGGGATCAATAATTATGTTTGAGCCAAATTAGTTGAGAAAGTCTAAATAAGTCAGGACTCTGGTAGAAGGTTCTTCCTTTTACTATGACCTATAGCAAAACTAGGCCCAGCATGCTACATCCAAATAAAAGGCATAACTGAAAGTTGAAACTAGCAAACATTAAGAGCTCGAAAATTGTCTGTTCAAGAATTGAAAGCAAGCAAGAGATACTGCTAAACTGAATTTAAAAGCAATTAAATTGTAAGCATTAGTAGTGCTAAAAAATACTGCTATTACATAAATATAGGCAAATTATATCATACTTTAGCAGAAGCCACATGGTTCATCATTAATGATTGTAGAATATGTGGCAATTTTAACTACACATATCACCCATTTCCTGCCAAAATATCAGGCCACTGGACAAACTCAATATACCAACCCATTTCCTTTATCCTATCATATTAATAGTTAATTATGAACATTATCATGGAAAAAATGCATCTTAATCTATAGGCAATCAAAATAATCCTTGTTAATTTCATTGAAGCTTACTGTTTCAAAATTTATTGGATCCATCTCCTTGAGCTTCTACATGTGACCGGAGGTGTCTGGATCAAAGATATTTCCAATAAAGTTACATACTTCAGCAAAATCTGGTAGACCTGCAAACCGTAGGTGAATGAAAGGAGCCTTTTTCTTCTAATAAGAACTGTGGAGAACAGAATATGGTGGCCTAGAAGATTACCATGAAGCACAGGTGCTTGTTTTCCCTGCTTTGTTATCTCAGTACTTGTTAGTGTTCTACTTAATGTCCACGGGCTGCTAACAGAGTTGTTACTCATTCTTGTGATCCCCTTTGATCCAATATCAGCTGAATCAGTAATGTATGTCATAAAAAGTGTTGGAAATTTCCCTCTAATAAAGATACAAATGCAATAACAGTAAATAACATCTTGTGATGGCATGATTTTGCTTGTTATAGTATTAATTAGCATGGAAGTGTCGTCCCATGTACCATATCCAGATACAAGGGTATTCACTAAAGAAAGGTAAGCCATAGCTGCTGCAAGTGGCACCAAAACTGCAACATTTGGATAAAACACATTAGGCCGTGAATACAGTAACCTTTTAAAGCTACAATTTAAATCACATTAGCAAAAGAACCTACCATTTTTGGATGCCTTTTGTGGATAAGGATGAGCAGCTTTGCATTTAGGGAGAGGAGGAGGCACATGTGCAATTGTCCCATTATTTTGGACCTTGAGAAAGTATTTCTTAGCATGACTACGAATCTAAAAAGGCAAATGATCAGTTAAAGACCTTTAAAAAAGTTAACCTGCAAAGAAGAAAAGCAGCATTCAAACCTGGATCACAGTATTTGAACCCACAAAATCTTCTATCTTTTTCCAGTCACTATCAAACCTAATTGAAAAGATCAATTGCTACTAAATTCAGATCTCATTTGCAATAGAAAATGTTCTAAAGAGTATGACATAAGCATTAGACACTATCCAAAATGCAAACAGCGACTCAAGAACCATTGAAACTAAATTAATAGATCAACTATGCCTAAAATCATGAAAGGAAAGATAGGAAATCTACCTCATAATTGACAGTAATCAATAACTTAAATCATTTAAGTTCTATTAATTCGAACTAGTTTGTAATTATCATCTAATTTGTCTACAAAGTATTAAGCCACCGTAATCTACACTTGAAGTCTGTAATTCATTTACAAAAGAAAAGGGGAAAAAAAGGAGCTGCGGAATTGGCTTTCCCATTTAAGCTTCGCATACAGAAGGAATTCATAACGCCTTAATTTTTTGAATGATAGTTCATCCACCATTCCACATCTTCAAATATAGATGTACAAAAATCAACAGTAGGTGAGGGAGACAGAAAGTGAAATAACCAAGCGAATAAAAACACCAAAAATTTTGAAGCTCAAAAACAAAAATCACTTGTGCAGCAAATGAATCGATATGTTAAGAAACTCTAAATATAGATGTACACATATGCGCAAATAGTCCACAATAAATATACACAAATCAAGCAAATGCAAATTAAGAAACTCTAAATACCACTACAGATCAAACTAAACATATATGATTGAAACCCTAATTACCATAGCGAATTGCAGCGAGTTAAGGAGTGAATGAAGAGAGGATCTGTGAAAGAGAGAGAAGCAGCTACTACTGATTAACAAAAATAAGAAGAAGAAAGAAATTGGATTTTAAATGAACTTTTATCACCGGGTTAGGGTTTTATTATGATGCAAAGACTTCTTTACCCTCAAAAGTTTCATAGTGCCTTATCCAATTGCCCATCCCAAACATGACATGTCGTTTTAGAAGAAAATTTTCAATAAATAACTCCCATTACTTATTATGTTAAAAAGAAAATTCACTATTTATTCTCATTTAATAATTAATTTTTACTGCGTACATTCATACAGGAGATGGCATGATACGAGTCTTTTCATTTAATTTTAGATTTGAAATTAAAATATTTTTAAATAATTAAAAAAATTAATTATCCTTTACGAATTTTCGAGTAAATTTAAAAATGATAAAATATGATATAAATTTCATCCAATTATTCTTTTACGGATTCTATATGTTTTGCCTAAAAGTATAATATTTTTTTCAATACTTTCAACTAGACTACAGGTAAGTTGTAAAATTAGAGCAATATTACCTTTTAAATTGCAAAATCGAAACATATAAAATTTTGGCTGATGAGCTTATTAAATTTGACTATAATATAAATGAAATTTAAAAGGATAATATTATTAAATATTTTAAAAGTGATCACATGCTCTAAGTCCATGTGATTTTTTTATCTTATTTAATTACTTTTTTGTAATTTTAATTCTCAAATTTTTTAAAATAATTTTTAATCTTAATTAGTAACAATAAATATGTATTTATATTTTTCATTTATATTATAATACTTGTAATAATCAAAATTATAAATTTTTAAAAAATTTAATTGAAAATAAGCAAATAATATTATATAGGATAAATTTATGAAATTACTAAAATGCCCCTACCAAATTTCATCATTTTATCCTTGTATTCAAGGATAATTTTGTAAATATATATAACTAAAATTTTTAATAATTTAAAATTTGCTCAAAATTTTAACAAAATAAAAATAAATTATAAATTTTTCATATTCATTTTAAATGAAATAATAAATTTTATATTATTATATTATAAATATTTATTTTTATTAATCTTAAACACGTAAATATATAATAATCGTAACAATTAATTTATTATTATGATTAAAAATGTAAATTTTCTAAATAAATAACTTTAGATTTTGGTATAATTGATAAAAAATTATTATCAACTTATAAAATAATTTATAATTTTCTGTTACAAAATAAAATATTCATTTCATATGATCTATATTAAAATTACTTAAAACTATACATGTCTCATGTGATTTTAATTTATTTGCGATAGATTAGCAAGTAAATATTTTCGTTGCTAATTGTATCACTGTGACAAATTACTATTAGCGACAGACCAATTTTCGTCGCTAAACCGTCGCAAAAAAGGCGATATATTTTCACTCCAAAATTAGCGACTAAAACGTTCGTCGTTAAGTTTTCTGGAAGTAATTTCATGAATAAAAAATTATAAAATTTAGCGATGGATATATTTGTCGCTAAATCCATCGCAAAACATGACGAGTACAATTTCCACCAATAATTAACGACTGTTTATTCATTTCATCGCTATTTCGTCGCAAAAAATAAAAAATATCTTCCATTCAATGAAATTGTAAAACAGTTGCTAATTCGTCGCAAAATTTGCGACGAAAATAAGGCCATTGCTAATTTTAGACGCTAATTGGCATTTTTTTTTGTTGTGTAATGCATTAATTAGGAAAGTCAGCATTTCTATAAAATGAACAATCATGTGACCTAGGTTCAATACGTCGATCGGGAAAATATCGAATGGGAGTATGAGTGAAATCATCTATCATGCGGCTGGAGAATGATATTTCATTTGTTAAGGATCTGATTGGTTAGAGCAGCTAATTCGAAGGCTAGCCATTTCAAAATTCCCTACTGAATTCTTTGAATTTAGACATCTCTTTTGTCGTGCCTCTTAAAGGTGTCACTTTGTAAGATGATAAATTTTGAATGATTGACATATTTAATGATTTTCACTTTATTTTCTATGCATTTATTTTGACTATTAGTCATCCCTTTGAATTTACGATGCTTCAATTTTGATTTCCCACCTATTGAAGATTGCCACGTGGTTGTTGTCATCAAATGTTTTCTAGGGTTTTTAAAAATAAGTGCATTCTTTTGATTTTTTTTTGTTGCACTAAGAACCTTCATCTCTTCTTTTTGCAATTTCTTAATGGAGTTATCCAAGTACTCTGAGATTTTTCAACCTCCTTGTTTCTCTAACCTTCACCATTTTAGGAAAATGGATGAATTTTATTCCTTTAGCATGTTCTCCTTTGTCATTGCATCACCTGTTGATAATAGGTGAATTGCGATTGAATCTATATTTTCCTTTTTATTTTTTTGATTTCCCTTTCTACTTTCCATTTTCACCCCTAGGAATTATGATTTATTAATGGGGAATGGCTAAGAGTTTGTACTTTTTTCTTCATTTTTTCTTTGACTCTTATTTAAATTGAAGAGGAGGAAGAGGATTGCAACACTATAAGAGTTGATGAGAGCTGGTCTCAAGACATCAAATTATCACTTGTAGAGATTTAGATAGGAAATTTCTTTATCTAATGTATCTCTATATTTGGAAATTTTAATAAAATTCCCAATTTCTAATTCATGTCTTCTATCTCTTCATTCTCTTATTTGCTGTGTGACGATCGCAGTTAACTTGGAAATAAAAGAATTTAATCACTTAGTGATTTTTGAAATTCGATTAAAATTCTTAGAACAATAAGTGAATGACTAGATTGGGAATGCCTTTGAATCTTGATTCGAAAAAGGAAAAGGTTCTTTTCCCCAATCGGGCAATCGTGATCAGGATGGTTTTGACTAATATAATTTAACTTAGCATAACATTATCATCTATCATGTAAAAGATACTAATTCCATTAATTGAGAATGCTTTAATTTGATATATACGATAACTTATACATCAATAATTTCAATTGGGATTAAAATTGAAATATATCAGTGTGAGAATTTGTACATCAATCTTTCGATCAGGAAAGGTAAACATTTACATCGATCTTTGATTGGGATTACATGTTTCAACCAGGAACACATTAATCAAGGAAGTAGTAAGTTGCATGTCAATCATTTCAATTGAGACTAAACATCTTAATCGAGAAAACATCGATCGGGTTTGTACACATGTAAAGAATTACATTGAATGAAAAAACATTGAGAAGAAATTACATGATGTCCCTTTTGAGTGCTTTCTCATTACAAGCTCTTTGCAATGTCTTTGCCCCAGCTTATCCAGTCACCATTGATGCTTGTATAAAAGGAACTCTAAGGTTAAAGTCTGAGATATTCCCAATTATTTGCTAAGGGAGACCAAGTAGGTTACAGGTCGTTGTCTCTTTGCATTCACCCTGAGGTTGTGCCAATCGGATCTTTCCATTTCCATTTTCCTTCCCCATGCACCTTTCCTATTTGATGGGCGTGATTGATCCCTTAGTGTGCTTGGGGGCTTTATCCGATGACCGCTGACATAGAGCACAACTCATTTTGTCTTAAATTGGAATGAGTGCGTATCTTTTCATCTTAACTTGGAATGAGAGTATTTCTCTTGCTGCGTTGTGTTTCTTCCCCTTTACTAGTTGGTTCCTGAGCGATCGAGATAAGGGTTGCTTAATTGCCTTCTCCAATGTCTCTTTGCCTGGGCAGAAGAGCACTGAGAGTTCATGCATTGATGCTACAAGAGTTCCCAATTTGTGGAGGGATGTTACATCTCCTTATGAGAGGGTTCTTCAAGATTTGAGGAGGGACATTTCATCTCCAGCTATACTTTTTGCTTTCCAATTGAGTTGCTTGTGAATAAAAAAGGAGGCAACTCTATTGCCTTTTCCAATGTCTTTCCCAGCAAGCTGGTTTTGGAAAGCTCTTGCACCAGTGCGTAATGTCTCAAAAGAAAGATGTTTCATCCTTCTTTGGACCTAGCACTCATTATTTCTTCTTTCTTTAATCATGGTACTTTTATCCGAGCCTTGCAAGGGGTTTATCTCGTTCGTCAGTAGACCCATATTTGCCTTTGTTATTGCTAGGATAGGCATTTTGATCCCATCATCGGTTCTCAACAAAAATATCAAAATGATAGATTCTGAGATTTAATAAGAGAGATAAGTTATTTGGTAGGGGTCAGATAGATGCCATGGATGCCATGCTGAGAAGAGGACACTTGCATAGCCCGATCGAATATTGTCGAATTAGATCTTGCAAAAAAGGTAGCCCAAATAGATTGGACGTAAGCACTCCGAAACTTAAATCAGTAAAAGACTTGGATGGGTAGAGTACAGAGAGGGAGAGATTGAGAATTCAACTTGTCTTGTGTATGTGATGACCTAGTATTTATAAGAGACGTCTAAAGCTACTTGAATGGTCTACTCGGATGTTAGAATAAGTGTTCGGTGATGTGATAACGAGTAGGTGATGGATGGAATAGAGGCATGTGTTAATGGGACATCGAGAGACGAGCTTTGTCAGTCAGATTAAATGACTTTATCATCTTGATCCTTGTACCTGCTTGTCCATTTGCACACCAGATGTTCAGAGAGCCATGTTTAGGCTTTAGTAGGCCTGCTTCCTTGAAGGGCTTTTGGTTGGACTTGGATCAGTCCTACAATCTAAGTTTAGCACGAATAAATTCAACCATTAAATTTGTTTTATTTGGCATTATTTTATAATTTTTTTCACTATGAACTTTTTATTGCTAAAAATTAAAATTAAGTCATTTTAGTATTGTGCAAATTAGCCCCAAAACTACATGCAAAGTTTTTTTTAATTGAATTAGTGTAGTTTTTTTTTTCAGTGATGGATTCCAACAATACTAATAATTTCAAATTACACGAGATTGAACTACTGTGTTTATATACAGTTGCAGAAATTAAGGCAAATATGTAGCACAATCTGCAATGCTTTCTTTTCATTTAATATCATATATTTAAACATCGCATTAGTATCTTGTACCTGTATAAACAAGAACAGTATACACATGAAAAAACCAGATAACTAAAGCCACTTGAAAGAACATAACTCAGCGGCCCCCTGAAAGAAAAGACTCGGTTACAGAAGTTGAATTTGAAAATGCCTTTTCCATGGAAGATGGATAGGTCATGACAAAATCATCAAAACCTTGGTTGCCAGCAAATGATAGGCCCCTCTCGGCGAGGCCAAGCGATGACAATTCTGGTAGAGGAAAATCCCCCTCTAAAAACTGCACAACTTGTCTCATGCTTGGCCTAGTCTCAGGGTTCGAATGTGAGCACAATAATCCTAGTTTTAACACCAACTCCACTTCCTCTGCTATATAATCACAACCCATATTTGGATCCTTAGCCTCGAGAATTGCACCTTTTGCCCAGCAACCAAGCACCCAATCAACCAAGAGTTCATCTTCCTCGGGTACTCTGCGCTCAATTGGTCTTCTACCAGAAGCAACTTCAAGCAGAAAAGCACCAAAGGCAAACACATCCGTTTTTGTTGTTGCCTTTCCTGTTCGAGTATGTTCAGGTGCAAGATAACCAAGTGTACCAACAATATGTGTTGTTTGAGGATCTGTACCATGATCATATAATCTTGCTAGCCCAAAATCTCCTAATCTTCCATTCAATTCATTGTCTAGTAAAACATTGCTAGCCTTCACATCTCTATGTATCACAATTTGCTCCCATTCTTCATGTAAATAAAACAGACCTGATGCTACACCTTTTATGACTCTAAATCTCTGTCTCCAATTCAGAGTCACTTGAGGTTTGTCATACAGATACCTGTCTAGACTTCCATTAGGCATATAATCATAAACCAGAAGCAGCTCTCCTTTTCGCCTGCAATAGCCCAACAGCGAGACTAAATTTCGATGACGAAGTCTACCAATACTAACAATTTCTGCAACAAAAACCTTCATTCCTTGCCTTGATTCGTGAGTCACTTTTTTCACTGCAACCTCAAGTTTTGAACTTGGTAATACTCCTCTGTATACTCTGCCAAATCCTCCACTACCCAACAGTTCTTTGTCCCTGAATCCTTTAGTGGCAATATACAAATCTTTGTACTTGAACCTGTGAGGCCCATACTCACGCTCCCAATCTTCAACAACTTCTGCAAATTTTCTTTTCCTTCTTATGTAATAAACTAAACCTGAGACCGCAATCAAGATCAGACTTACAGAAAGCAGTGGCAACCCAATGGTTAGAAGTTTTGATCTCTCCTTGGGTCCAATTCGGGGAAGCTTAGGCAATTGAGAAAGATCTAATGGTTGAGCTTGGCCATTCATCTTGTAGCTCCAACCCAGTACATAATGATATGATAAGACAGAACCAGTAGCTGATGAGAAGCCAACATACATAGTATCTTTCAAGATCGGTGACAAATCATAAGTTAGTGACAAAAGTGGAACACTGGGTTTAGCTCTATCAATTGGAGCCAAAGTAACATCGGTTCGATTCTTCTCACCATCGTAATCCACCCATACTTGCATTGGTCTACCACTTATAAGGTTCAAGCTCGAGTTTGTGAGCTCACCATCACTAAGATTTTCATAGTATCCTGCTGGTTTAGATAGAGTAGACCTTAGCCCATTAATATCAATCCCAACATGATTATCATTAATATCACCGAATTCGCTGCTCAGGATGGTGTCAAGCTCCACTGCAAAAACATGGTTGGTGTTATTGCCATTGTTAGCCTCGTTAAAAAGACCAAGGTATTGGCTTGGACGAGAATCAGGGAGGGTTGGGGTTGGTGAAATAACAAAGGCAATCCCATGGCCACTAAGAGCTGGATATTCAGGTACAATAGCAAAGACAAAGGCTGTAGAGAAGCTGAGAGCAGACGAATTTGATGATTTTTTGAAAGTTATTTGGGTTGGAAAAAAGGCATGGCCTATTTGTTGCCTGGTGTGGTTGGTTAGTGCCAAAAGACCATTAGAAGTGACCTGAGCTATGCCATTAAGGCTCAGATTAGTGGAGCCGAAGCCATTATAGGTGAAACTGAGATCTTGGGAGTCTGTTAGGGTAACTAAAAGAGACAACAGACACAAAAGCTTCACACACATGGCTTCTCCTTCACCTAACAACCTTAATTTTCTCTGCTTTATTAAGGTATATCAATCGCCACTATGTATGGAAAGAATAAACAAATAAAATAAATTTAGAATATTCAGCAGTCAAAAACCGGCATCTATGTGTCGTCTCTATATCCATTATCGCATCTCTATTCCATTCCCCTCTTCTCTCTGTAAATCTCATTACCCCGAAATCAACGCTACTAAAGACGATTTGATGACTACACCATGAATTTCACCGGCCGCCTTCTTTCTCTCTCTCTCTCTCTGTTTTTTTTCTGAACATCTTGAAATTCGTTATTCACAGCAGTAATTGTAGCCATTTTTAACTACGAGAATTACAGATGAAGTTTGGCATTTAGACGACGTTAGATTTAGTTGTAAGGTTCCATCAACGAAACAAAAGATAAGTTTCTTTCTAATAAAATATCTACTTTGGTGGTTGTTTGACTTTATATATATATATATATATATATATATATATATATATATATATATATATATATATATATATATATATATATATATATATATATATATATATATATATAATTTAGGGGTGCGAATGGTTCACCGAAATTTCGGTTAATTGAAAAATCGATAAGAAATTAAATTAATTTTTAAATTAACCGAACCAAAATTTTAGATTTATATGATTTTTATAATAAAAATAGGTGGTTAACCGACCCGAAATTAAATATATATTTTATGAATTATATTTTAAATTTTACACTTATATTTTTTAATTTTTGTATAATTCATAAATATTATGATATATAATTTTGTAAAATATATATTTTTAGTAAATAAATATTAAAATTATGTGCATTATTAGCGTTTTGTTGTTAGTTTTATATTAAATATTTTTATTTTTTATAATTAATTATGAAAATTTTATTTTTATTTCGATTATTTTAATGAATATTGTATTTAATTAGTATTTTTTTATTTTTAAAGCATTTTTAACTATTAAAAATAATATTATAAATTGTATAATTCATTAAATTTATATATTAAAATTTTTTAGTGGTTAATTAATAAATCGATCAGAAAAATCGAGTTAAAAATCGAAACCTATATAGCGGTTAACCGATAGTAACGAACTGATTTAAAAAATTATTAATAAATCGACATGCTCATCTCTAGTATATATCCAGGCATTATCTACTGTCCATGTATTATCCACATGTCAAGTTAATATTAACCGCTTCATTTTTTACGCATCAATTTTTTTTATAAAATTTAAATTTTATTTATTTATCGATTTTAAATTTTTAATATAATTTAATTTTTTTATTAAAAAATAATTTATTTAAAATTAATTATATTTGATAATTTAATTAAAATTATATAATTTAATATTAAATTTAAATTTAATTAATATTTATTAATTTTTATAAAAATAATAAAAATGATAGATAAAAAATAGAGGGAATATTAGTAAGATGGACCTTAGAGATAATTTGAAAGTTACTTTTACCCAATAGGAGATTAAAAAATTACCCAAATTGGTTCATAGATTTTTTTAATCTAAATCGGTTTAGGAGTATAATTCATAAAATAAACAAGCTTAAAAAAGTTAAAAAAAATATTTAAATAATTTTTAATTTTGTATAGTGATACACCGTAAATTTAATTTATGAAAAAATCGTAAATCAAATTTAGATAAAAGTTTCCAAATAGAGAAATATTTATCTAATTAGGTTCCACGAAAGAGATGGAAGAGAAAAGTCTCCCACATGTATTTTGATTCACATGTGTAATTATGGCTCTCTTGCTATTCAATGAATGAATAGTAAGAAGATAAGGAAGAAGTTTCAATGAAAAAGAAAGATAAGGAAGAAAAATATCAGCATAATTAAGGAATAAAAATGGATTTATTTTTCTTCTAGAAAGAGAAACATATAGTCAAGCTTTGTGCCCACCGCACTAGTTAGTGCCCAAAATTTGGCAAGCAGATTCATTATTATTGTGTATTTGGCTTTTTCTTCTGCTTCCATAGAATTTTCTTCTCTTCAATTAAATTTCGTGGAAATTATTTAATGTCAGAGCGAAAATAATTCTTTTCCCGTGGACGACCTTCAGTTGCAAGCTGTCCCGGTGTGGGCCACGGGAATTGCTCGACATATATATATATATATATATATATATATATATTGGAATCCACCAAATAAAGAATCTGGAAAACAAACGTTCGTGGTTACATTGGATTTTTTTATTCAAAAAAATATTATTTATAAAAATTTTGTAAATATTTTTATAAAAACCATTATATAAAAAAATTTATTTTTTTTTTAAATTCATTCATTGTCAAGTATCAATTTCTATTTAAACACATTATATTCAAATCATTCAACATTTATAACAAAATTTTAACAAAAATATAACAGTAAGTCACAAACATCCAAAAAATTCATCAAATATAAGTTTTTATTTTTTTTATTTTATTCATCAAAATTTTATATTGATAACAACTCGATTTTTAGACTGTTAGTTAGGAATGACTTTGGACCAAAATATCCATAATCTAACTCCAAGTAAGGAGAAAGATTACTTGAAAAAAAAATCCGATGAGGAACACTCCAATGGTCAAATTGTAGTTTTTTTCGAGAGAAATTTGATGAAGTACTAAGAGTATAGGTACTAAAAATTAGCGAATATAATGAAATTTGTTGTTAGATGCTATAAAAAATATAACCTGATATTATGATTCACATTTGAAAGTCCACATTAATTTAGGATTAGGTTTTTTTTATTTAATAGTATATTAAATCTTGATCGTTAATTTTAGTACTTGATGGAAATATTAGATTTAAAGTTAATAAGTATATAAATTAGTTCTTTTTTTACCCTAATTAAGAGTATACAGACAAAAATAAAATATAGAACAATCATATTTTTTGCTATCCATCAATTCACTACTACAAAAAATGGATTAAGAGAGAGAACTAGTTTGACTAATCCGTAACCATTAAAAAACTCTCGCATCGTATTGAATTTTGCACAAGATAAGTGATTTATTCATTTTTTTATGTGATTATTTTTATATTTAAGATTTGAATGGATATAACATTCATAATTGATTTATATTTTAGTGATTAAATCGTAATTACAAAAAATCAACATGTGTTATCAGAGCATGATATTTTGAATAAATAATAAATTTTAGATTTATGATTTCATGATTATTTTAATAATGATGTTGATTATGAATATTATGATATTTATGAAATTTAGGGTTTTATATCCAAATTAAATTTTCCCTAATTATGTAACCCGCAAGCTTGAATATACTTCATTCAGGAGTTATGCCTGCTGATCTCAATGAAACTATTATTGTTCTTATTCCGAAGATTAATTTGCCTAAACTTATTTCTGATTATAGACCTATTGCTCTTTGCAATGTTGTTTATAAGATTATGGCAAAAATGATAGCTAATCGTATGAAGTTTCTGTTGAATGATGTGATATCAGAAAATCAAAGTGCATTTATCCCGGGTAGATTAATCATGGATAATGTGCTTCTTGCTTATGAGGTTGGGCACTATCTTCACTGTCAAACAAAGGGAGTTAGTGGTACCATTGCTTTAAAGCTTGATATGGCAAAAGCATATGATAAAATGGAGTGGTCCTATGTGAGAGCTATTATGGGTAAGTTGGGTTTTCATGAGTAATGGATTAATCTCATTATGATGTGCATCTCTACTGTTTCTTATCAGATTAACACAAGTGGGTATTCTATTGGTCCTTTGGTGCCTGGTAGAGGACTTAGGCAAGGGGATCCGCTTTCTCCTTATCTATTTATTATTTGCTCTCAAGGTTTATCTGCTGCTTTGTCTGATTTGGAACGTAAGGGTATCATTCATGGTTGTAAAATTGCAAGAGGTGCGCCGGCCATTAGTCATCTTTTATTTGCTGATGATTCTTATTTCTTCTTCAGAGCTAATCTTGGTGAAGCTTTAGCTATTAAGAATTGCCTGCGAAGATATGAAGCAGTTTCTGGCCAAACGGTGAATTTTCATAAGTCATCTTTGGGCTTCAGCAAGAATATTGATCCTTATATGCGGCATCTTTTTTGTAGCCTTTTGGGAATCTCAACATCTCTTCAGGTTACTTCTTATCTTGGGTTGCCAATGTTGGTAGGCAAAAATAAATTCCAGGCATTTAGTTTTATAAAAGATAAAATTTGGAAGAGGCTGAATAGTTGGAGAAATAAAATGCTTTCTTGGGGTGGAAAGGAAATTCTTATCAAGGCTGTATTGCAGGCTATTTCGAATTATCTGATGAGTTTGTTTCTTCTTCCTCAAGGTTTTTGTGATTCAATCCACAGGATGTTTAATCGGTTTTGGTGGTGTTCTAATGGCAATCGTAATGAGGGTATAAAATGGATGAGATGGGAGTTACTGTGCGTTCCTAAAAAGATAGGAGGTCTTGGTTTTCGGAATATTCATCATTTTAATTTAGCCTTGTTGGGTAAACAAATTTGGAGGATGCTCTCTCGAAGTGGATCGCTTGTTGCTAGAGTTCTGAAGGCTAAGTATTTTCCGAGTTGTCATATGGCTCATGCTCAATTAGGTAGGAGACCTAGTTATACTTGGAGGAGTTTATTGGCGGCTAGGGATTTGGTCATTCAGAACATGAGGTGGTGTGTGGGAGATGGGTCAGATATTGATATCTATCAGGATGCGTGGCTGCTGGATAAAACTAATCCTAAGATTTCTTCTACTCCATCGAGTGGGATTCTGAACACAAAGGTTGCTTCGCTCTTGTCCAATCATGAAGCTAGCTGGGATTTGTCAGTACTTCAGGCTAATTTTAATAACAGAGATGTTAACCAGATTCTATTGATCCCTCTCAATAGAGTTGGGGAATCGGATTCTGTTTATTGGCCTCTTGAAAACAATGGTTAATATTCGGTTAAAAGTGCCAACCGTATTTGCATGGGTACGTGTCAATCTTTGGTTAACTTTGAGTTCCCTTGGCAATCTTTGTGGAATCTACCTATTCCCCTTAAGGTTCGTATTTTCCTTTGGAGATGCATTTTGGAAATGTTACCTTCTAGATTGAATTTGGTTCGTAGGCATGCTGTTGACCAGTCTGCTTGTCCATTTTGTTCGCCATTAATTGTTGAATCTGTCCATCATGCATTATTTGGTTGCTATTGGGCAAAAAAAATTTGGGCGGATAGTTCTGTAGGAATTTGCTTTGATGATGGAAGGTCAATAGCTGACATCTTTAAAGGATGGCTTCTTAATCTTCAACGGGATGAATTGTATATTGCTGTGTATTTGATGTGGGCCATCTGGTATAGAAGAAACAAGTACATTTGGCACCAATCTAATATGAGTAACGGGGCAGTCCTCAGGTTGGCTAGTGGTTGTTTGAATCAATGGTTGGTGGTTCATCAAAAGGAGTTTGAGCTGGACTCTTCTTCTGATTTGGGGGTATTAGACACCTGGTCACCCCCTCCTCTCAATTTTATGAAGTGCAACTGCGATGCTGCGATCTTTAAAGAAGATAATAGGGTGGGTTATGGTTGGATTTGTAGGGACCCTCAGAGGAAATTTGTAGCAGCTAGTCATGGGACTGTTAGATGTCCCCTGGATCCCCTGTTAGCGGAGGCTATGTCTGTGAAGGAGGCTCTGGGATGGCTGAAAGATGCTAACTTTTGTAATGTGCTTGTGGAGACGGACTGCATAACGTTATTTCATGCTCTCACTAAACCTTTTAGTTATGTGTCCCCGTTTGGTAGCATCGTTAAAAATTGTATCGATGCTAGTTTGAGGTTTGATAATTGTGTTTTCTCTTTTGTTAGAAGATCGGGTAATGATCTTGCTCATATGTTAGCTAGGACCTCTGTTGTTTCTTCAGGAGTTGTTTATACTTCTCCCCCCCCCTTGTATTCAACAGATGCTTTAATAAAAGGTCCATTTTATCTCAAAAAAAAAAAAATTTCCCTAATTAAAAAAAATGCCGCCACCTTTAGCCCTAGAATGAATATTGCGTATGCGTTTCTTTGTTTAGGAATATTGTTATTTTATGGAATCTTAATTTGTTACTATCTCCTGTGGAAACATGATTTGTTTAGGAACTGTTATTTATGGGATTAGAATTCTTACTCTTAGCAATGTTTATCTTGATGTTAAAAAAACAAAAAACGAAAATTGTTGGCCGCCGTACAACTATGGTTGCCGTTTAGTGCCACTGTATGTAAATACTTTACAATCCCATAGAAAAGCATGACATGCTTTTGTTTATTTAGGAATTGTTAGGAAGGGAAAATTGCCGTTTTGATCTATAAAGTTTTAATGATGGACAAATTGATTTTAAAGTTTTTATTTCTTACATTTTGGTCAAATTAATGTTATTTTGTTCTATAATTAAAATTTTAATTTTACCTTATGGATATATTATTATTATTATTATTATTATTATTATTAACACCAAAGTGGTCAAATTAATTTTGATTGTGTGGTCATATAATTTATGTATTTTATGAAATGCCTTATGATTAATTTATTGGTTGATAGAAAATAATGATTTTATCCAAAAGTAAAATTAATATTCTATAACTAATAAATATAAAGGAAAAAATTAGTATACTTTTGTCACACATATATATATAGTTATCCAAAGATATATACTATGTGTATTTGATGAAGTTTATTTAATTTTCTTATAAAGTTTAAATAGCATTCTAATAATAATAATGATATGTATGTTGTGTTTACCGAAAGAAAATCTACGATATATTTATGTATGTGCTTTTTGTCTAAATTTGTTAATTAGTGAGCATTTATGTGTTTGTAGCTATTAACCTTCACTCTCAAGCTTCTTCTATTGCCTTGTCCACTGGTGTGAATTTTTTTGAATGGAGCAAATAAGTCACTTTCCATTTAGGTGCTTTGGATCTTGACTTGGTGCTATTAGAAGAGAAGCTTGCTGACCTTAATGATACTAGCATAGAGGCTGAAAAACCATATCATAAGGCATGGACAAGGTCTAATAGGTTATGCTTGAATTTTATACGAATGATGATTGTCAACAACATTAATAAGTCTACTTTTCCTATCATTGAAAATCAGAATGCTAAAGATTTTCTTAAATTAGTGGAAGACAAGTTCTTTCTGCTAATAAGGCACTTACGGGGACACTTATGGTTGAACTCATGACCATAAAGTTTGATAGGTCAAAAAGTATGCAACAACATGTCCTTAATATGACTAATATTGCAACAAGACTTAAGACACTAGGTATGACTGTGGAAAACTCCTTCTTAGTGCAATTTATCATGAACTCACTTTCTCCTAAATATGGACCATTCCACATCAATTATAACACATTAAAAAATAAGTGGAATATTGATGAATTGTTTAGTCAGCTTATTTAGGAGGAAGCGAGATTAAAGAAACAAGGAGTTCATTCTATCAACCTAGTGGGTCAAGAAGTTGGAAAGAAAATCAAACCAAATGTTAAGAATTTTAAGAAAAAAAGTACCTGCTAAAGTTCTAAAGGTTGCTGATGGTGAAAAAAAGGGACCAAAGTTAGATAAATGTCATTTTTATAAGAAAGAAGGGCATTATCAAAAAGATTTTCTGAAACGTAAGGCTTGGTTCAAAAAGAAAGGTATACATTATGTTTCTATATGCTTTGAATCAAACTTATCTGAAGTTCCTTCTAATACTTGGCAGTTTGATTTTGGTGGCACTACTTATGTTTCTAATATTATGCAAGGATTCCTTACAATCCAAACCATAAGCCCAACTAGCAAATTTATATTTATAGGGAACCAAATGAAGGCCCCAATTGAAGGTGGAGGGACTTATTGGTTGATATTAAATACTAGACATCACTTGGATCTAATGATTACTCTTTATGTACCTTTAATTTTTAGAAATTTATTTTTTATTTCTAGACTTGATGCTAGTAGATATACTTTTAAGGGTGGACATGATTGTTTCAATTTGTATATGAATAATTCCTTTATTGGTTGTGGAATATTTATGGATGGTTTATATAAATTAAAACTTGATGATTTTTTTTGAATTTTTATTTATTTTTAATCATAACATTGGAATGAAACGTAGTTTGGCGAATAAAAAATCTATTTATTTGCGGCATAAACACTTAGGTCATATATCCAAAGAAAGGTTAGAAAGATTAGTGAAGAATAAGATTATACCGAATCTAGATTTTACTGCTTTTGGCTTATGTGTGGAATGTATTAAGGGAAAGCAAACCGAACATAGCAAGAAAGGAGCCATAAAAAAGCAGTTAGCTTTTTGAAATAATACACACAGATATATATGGACCTTTTGACACTTCATCCTTTAATGGAGAAAAAATACTTCATTACATTTATAGATGATTTTTCATGGTATATATATATTTATTTGCTGCAGGAAAAACCTTAAGCTTTAAATGCCTTTGAGGTGTTTATAAAGGAGGTTCAGCGGTAATTAGATAGAAAAGTGAAAATTATAAGAATTGATAGAGGTGGTTAGTATTATGAAAAGTATGATGAATCTGGATAGTGTCTTGGTCTGTTTACCAAGTTCCTTAAAAGTCATGGCATATGTGTATAGTATACTATGCCAGACACACCATAATAAAATGGTGTAGCGAAAAGGAGAAATAAAAAAAATAATGGATATGGGTAGGAGCATGATGAGTAATTCCTCACTACCTAAAAGTTTATGGATGTACGTATACGCTTAGAATTGTTGTGTATCTATTAAATAGGGTTCCTAGTAAGATGGTTCCTAAAACTCCTTTTGAGTTATAAACTAGGAAAAAATCTAGTTTAAGACACCTATATGTTTGGGTTATCCAGCAGAAGCACAGATTATAATCCATATGAAAGAAAACTGAATTCTTGAATAGTTAATGGCTACTTTATTGGTTACCTAGAGAAAGCCAAAGGGTACAAGTTTTACTATACAAACTGTAGTTATAGAATTGTTGAAATAGCTATAGACACAATGATCCGAGATAGCCTAGGTTAGGGTTATTCGATGATGAGAAAATAGTATATTACTGACAATAGGTTTGGATCTTGAAGCTATGATTATGGATTTCTCACATTTTCTCAAATATTTTTATGACTTTTTCAAGTATTTTCAAGTTTTTTTAACAAAAGATGCATAAAAACCTTGGTTTGAGTTTTAGTGGTGTTAGACGCCCGTCTGTCACCTAAGAGGTGCTCGTTTGTGGCTCCCTCTTTTCTACATAGGCTGAATTAGAGGTATTTTAGAAATTCTAAAATTTTAGGCTGAAGGACAACTACCTCTCAATGAGGAACGCCCGTCCATAGCTTGAATTCCAGAATTCCCATGTTTTTGGAATTCAAAAATAGGAAGATATATTTTAAGAGGATTTTTTCCAAATTTTTAAGGAATTTTCCTCCTAATTTAGGGAGTTAGAATTTAAATTTAAATCCAACTCTAACCTATGAATAAAACAAAAAATTCTAGGGTTTTGAAGGGAGAAGAATCATTATTTATAGAGAGCAAAACTTTAAAGAAGAAGAAAAGTTAATTTTTTCTTTCTCTCTTTAAGAACTTGCTCTAACAATCTCTTTGTTTAAAAACACACAAAATACACGTTTTTTTATTGATTTTTATAAAAATAAAAGAATAAAATCGAAGTGGAGATCTGGACTATAAGAATTACAGAGTCAGAATATCTTATAAGGATAATATTCTAGGCTATCTTTACTTCATTTTCTCTCTTTAAAATTACTATGCATGAATCATATGAAATTTATTGAAATAATTATGTTTAAATGTTACACTTAATCTGTTTGCATGCTTAAATATGTTAAAACATGAATCTGATTTGGATTGGCATGTTAATGGTGTGTTTGGGTTAAGATTCCTCAATTGTTGTGGGTTTTAAGCTTTTATTCTTTATTATGTAAATTTATATTTTAATATATTTTTATAGTGTTTTTTGTATGATTTGGCATTAAAGCACTGCTTTAGTATGGTTTAGGGCCTGCTAATTGCATGATTTGGGTTAAAAATGTTTTGTATGATCTTTTGCATATTTTGGTCCTGAAAATCTGCATTTTATTTTGTCCAATGATGATGGATGAAAGAAGACCTGATGGATGCTTGTCTATCAAAGCTACAGATGGGACATCATAGGCTTTCCTCTCATCCCATCCCTCACCCTAGGTGTGGCCATCCTTCGACTATTTTAGGCATTCGTGGATGTTTTTTAAGTATTTTTAATATGCATTTTAATGTATTTTACATGTTGCATGTCATTTATTTAATCTCCATGATATCTATGCATTATTCTGTATATTTCAGTCTTGGATATATTTAATTTTATACTGTGTAATTAATTGGATGATTATCTTTATTGCATTTATAGAGTATTAATTTATTTACCTTTTTATGTTGTTTTGTGAGTATGTACTTTTTTGAACTTGGAGGATTTTTACAAGGCATCTTGCCTTGGGATTCATGCCCCTAATTGATTGGTGGACTTCTATTCATTTTGGGTTACCTCCCTTGGTCATTTCTTTTTTGTTTATTTAATTTGTATTTCAGATGTATTTTTATCTCAAGGATATAATAATTAGTAAAAAGGATTTTTTTATGCATGTTTAAAAAAGGAAAAGGTATTTAAATGATTTCTATATATCCAATAAATTGGGTTTTCCTTCAAAACATAGACTAGTGCCCAATTTTATCCAAAGTCTAAATCAAAGAGATAACAAATGCTTATTATAAATATGAATGAGAAAACCAATGTTTCCAACCTAATTGAATATCCCGATTTATACGTATAATCTATTTTTATTGTCGGATAATTTGCTAATGTAATAATTTAAGTAGAATATTTTATTTTGAGTATTTATTTACTACTTTTTTTTGTTATGATTAACATGTTTATTTAATTCTATTGCTTGCATTGTGTGAGAGAGGAGAGTGGATTGATTTTAAAACTTAACTGTAAAACAACACCAAACTAAGATGCCCAATAAGAGTAATGTTCCAAATACTAATCTCTGTATAGGCATTAAAAGATCAATATTTATTTTCAATGTTCTATCAAGTGGAAACTCCATGACACCTACATTTTTGGATCCATTAGTAAATGCCTTCATGGGTTGACTAACAAATATAAGTTGGGCTTGATCTCTTCTTATGGCAAAATGGCAATTTATGATTAAAAGTGAGCCTCCTCTAGTCTTGAACCTTAAAAGCGGACCTTCGAGAACCCAACTAGAAACCAACCCAGCGACTCCAGTGTGCATCATAATAGTCAACGCCAAATTTTTAGAGAATGGTGAGGTTAGTGGAGTGTTGAAAATCAACTTATAGATATTATTAAAATAAGGGCTAATGTTCCATTACCTATAAATGTTCTTAAACCCACAACCATGATAAATATTTTTCCTCTTTTGGAATATCAAAATAATCAGGAACAACATTTGGATAATAAAAAAATCCCATAAAGAACCTGCCTTACCATTAATTCATGCAAATAAACTATTGGTATAACCTTAAATAAACCTATAAAGGTTAGAAGGTCAGTTATGTAATACCCCAATCAAAATCTTAGTAGGGATGTGATATGGTTAGGGATGTTTTTTATAGAGATAGTAATGGTTATATGGGTCGATGACTGATTGGGATATAATCGATATTAATGAAATTGATTGAGGGTACTTCTGTAATTTAATAAAAGTGTGTTATATATGTGGAATATAAGGAAAATCATAGACTTATAGGTTATGATAGTTAAATTTTCATACAATTAAGTAATTATGGAAAAAATCTGGGTCAAATTGTGAATAATATAAGTTAAAAAGAGGGAACTAATGAAAAAAGAACGTTGGTCCTTCTAGAAGGATGTAAAGATAAGGACTAAGAGGGGAAGATAGAGAGGTTTGGTCGGCCATCTCTGTGGCTAAAAATAAAGATTTCCTTACCTTAATTATCTCTAATTGCTCTCTTTAAAATTTGCTTCTAAGGGTTAGAAAGGATAGAGGGCAAATCAAGCTAAATGTTTAAGCAATTAAGGTAAGTTTACATGAGATTTTTCATCCAATTCTTTACCTCTTTCCTACTTTATAAGAGGATTTGAGTTTTAGGGATTGAAATTTTATTCAAATGTGTAAATAAATATGTTTATATAAATAGGAGGAAGCAAGGACAAAAGAAGCAAAGATAAGGTGTTTAGAGAAAGAAATTGGTCAAATAAGGTATGAGGACCCTTACCCCTCTTTGTGTATGTTAATATAATTTTAATATGTATATGAATGAATTATGGCATTATAATGTTTATGAAATTTGGAATTGAGGGTTAAATTGCATGATTGAAGCTTAATTAGCCTTGATTATTGAGTTAGAAAAATTCTGTTGTAAAATCACTTAAATTAAGTTTAAAAGTTTGACTATATCTTGATCTATTGAGCTCTAAATGGGAAGATTCTAGTTAGAGCATAAACTAGATACATAGACCTAAAATTTATATGAAGAGATCAAAACCTGATTCTAGCTCTAAATATCTCAAATCTTGGCATAAGTTTTAACTAGGTCAGCTGCCTTTCATCTGGAGCAGCTCATAGTATTTGAAGTATATCTCTTGATATAGAAGTCTCAATGGCATAATTTTTAATAATGTAGAAACTAGAGATATATGTTAACAAATGTGTGAATACCACTTTGTCTAAAAAAATTATTTTCTATGTCTAAAATCCAATGCAACTTGAACTAGAGAAGCTATCATGAGCTAGCACAACTATCATGAGCTAGCACCATTGGTGATGAGTTGACATCGACTCAACTTGAACCAAACAATTCTTGAATGTTCACAGAACCTTACTAACATATGTATAAGGTCAATACATGACAAAATAGGCTTGAAATTAATGGTTTAAAATTGAAGTATGTACTTTAATGATGACATACTAAGTGATGTATGTATGGATTTTAAATGTATTATTGTTATTTATAGCCTTAAGGTATACGTGAGTGATTTTTATTTTGATTAAGTAAGTATATATAGTTGCATGTTTTAAATGAATGATATTGAGTGCTTATGAGTGTTTTTATTGATATACGGTTGTAATAAAGGAAAATTGACATGAGTGAATATATGGGTAAAATTTATAGTGTACATATGAGAAATTGTGTTATAAAGTAATTTAGTGAGAGAAACCTTCATTTAGGGCCTGAATTAAATGAACGGGGATACTCCAAGCTATTGTCTCATGCCTTTTTGAGGCCCGAGGCATCACCGATTAGGTTAAATCCCTGTCCATTATGAAGCAACTGGCCTTCACGAGTTAACTGAACCTTGATCCGGTCTTGAGTCCTAAAAGCAAGTTTTGAGAACAAATAGGTGCCTACGAGGTTCAACGTGCATCACAGTAGTGACTCAACTAGGGACCATAAGATTTTGCTTTAAAACTACCTTTGGTTGATTTAATATAAATGAGTTTAGTGATTAATATGTTTTATCTCTTTTCAAAATAAATTGCATTGCATTCATGCTAGAGCCTTAGAATTAAGTTAGATGTCCTTCTTTTAGCCCTGATGCATTCCTAAAACACAACCTTACATTCACTCAATGTAGGGAAGTGTTAGGGAGGACCACTAGCCTAAGCCTCATGCTTTTTTTTAGATGTAGATATATATAGGATAGTGAATTGATACCTTTTGGTATCTAGTGATTAGCACCTTTTGGTGTTTAGTGAATTGATATCTTTTTATATCTAGTAGTTGGCACCTTTTAGTATCTAATGTTTTGATGCCTTCGAGTATTTAGTGATTGGCACTTTTTGGTGTTTAATGAGTTGATACCTTTTGGTGTCTGGTGATTTGATGCCTTCAGGTATCTAGTGATTAGCACCTTAATGGTGTCTAGTGATTCGATACCTATACAGTATCTAGTGTTCCTAATTATCCATGCCTATACCGAGTTTAAGCTACAAAGTGATTATGATATAATTAAAATATCATTAGAGATGAGCATGATTTATGACATTATTGACTTGTTAATGAATGTTATGGTTACAATTAATAATTGTATATAGTTAGGATACATGTAACATAGTTTAGATAAATGCAAAATTGAGTATGAAATGATGATAATGCTATATGTATGTGTGATGGATGAGACACGATATGTATTGCTGATGTGTTACATGTTAGTTAAATTTGAAGTGCAAATTATACGTTTAAAACTACAGGATTTTGATTCTCAATTTTGGGATACGTAGGAAGCTTGTGATACTAATTCTAAGTTCGAATCAAATGCTAGATTTATTGTTAAGTATCCTAGTGTTGGTAGTAAGTTAGGGAAGTGGCTTGCGAAAGAGTTTCTAAATGTTACTAGTGACTTTAAGGCAATAACTCAATAAGGAAATTCTAAGTGATCTTGTTTTGATTAGATTAAAATTAAATGACTAATGAAGAAAGTTGAATAGGAGTGGATAGTTGATTTGTTCGTACACCTAAGAATAATTCTAGTTAGTGAAGGTTAATGCTAATTAAGTGAGTGGTGAACGTAATGGATTGAAATATTAAAGTTATGAATTAATTAGGTGTGTTTTAGTTATACTTAGTAAACTATTATTATGTATGACTTAGTTAATTGTTGCTCGAGTGGGTTTGGAGTTGAAGACGTTTTAGAGGCTGGGATAATAGCAAACATGAAGAATCTCCAAAAGATATAGTGTAGACTATAGAAAGTATTATATATTGTAAAATTATTAATGTACATGTAACTATGATTTAGTGAGATTTGTTTTTGTAATCCACCTTGTATGTATTATGATGCTTATAATTTAATAATATGTAGCTCACTTTAAAGTCAATTGAGTTATATAGGGATGTTTATATTGGTTAATTGATGTGATTATTAGTGACTGTAGCATCCAAGATACACTTGAGGGGTATTAGGGTGTTACAGGCTATCTTTGATGATTTTGTAGTTTATTTGGAAAACTTAGATTTATTGTCGCAATGATAATGATCCTATTTCATTTTCACAAGCCATCAATAGTGATAAGTCTTAAAGATGGATTGATGCTATGAAAGAAGAATTAAAATCAATGGCTTAAAATAATGTATGGGATCTTGTAGACTTGCCATAAGGTTCTAAAAAAGTTGGCTGTAAATGATTGTTTAAGACCAAACATGACTCAAATGACAATATTGAAAGATATAAAGCTAGACATGTTGCTAAAGGTTACACTCAGAAAGATGGCTTTGATTATAAAAATACTTGTTCACTTGACTCAAAGAAATATTATTTAAGAATAATTTTGGCATTAATGCCTCAATTTGATTTAGAGTTATATCATATGGGTGTGAAAATAGCCTTTCTGAATAGGGATCTTGAGGAGGAAGGTTATATAGATCAACCTGAAGGTTTTTCCATTGAAAGCAAAGAAATTACGGTGTGTGAATTGAAAAAGTCAATATATAAACTTAACTAAGCTTCCAAGTAATGGTATATCAAGTTCAATAATACTATTATTTCTTTTGATTTTGAGGAAATCACTATTGATCGGTGTATTTATCGAAAGATCAGTGGGAGTAGGTTTATATTTCTAGTTCTATATATTGATGACATTTTACTTGCTACTAATGACTTGGGTTTGTTGTATAAGACTAAAGAATTTCTTTCTAAGAGTTTTGAAATGAAAGGTGTGGGAAAGGCATCCTATGTGATTGGAATTTAAATATTCCATAAGAAATCAAAAGGTTTATTAGGATTGTCTCAGAAATCCTATATTGAGAAAATTGTTGAGAAATTTAACGTAAGAAAATGCTCAGCAGGTTTCATCCCTATCCGAAAAGAAAATAAATTTAGTCTTGTTCAATATCCAAATAATGGTGTGGAATGTAAGGAAATGGAAGCAATTCCATATGCTTTTATTTTGGGCATTTTTATGTACCTATAAACTTGTACTAGATCTGACATCAATTTTATAGTAGGGATGTTGGGTAGATATCAAAGTAATCCTAGTATTGATCATTGTAAATTTACAAAGTAAGTGCTTAGATACCTTCAAGGAATAAAGGATTACAAGCTCACTTATAAGAGATATGATCATTTAGAAGTTATTGGATATTCAGACTCATATTTTGTTGGATGTGTTGATAGTAGAAAGTCAAAGTTTCACTATTTGTTCCCATTAGCAAAAGGAGCAATTTGATGAAAAAGTGCCAAATAGTTTATCATTCCTTCATCCACAATGGAAGTAGAATTTGTAGCTTTTTATGAGACTACAATTCATGCATTATGGCTGCAGAACTTTATTTTAGGACTTGTCGTTGTCGACATAGTAAGCAAGCTGCTAAAAATTTAGTATGATAATTTTGTAGTTGTTTTCTTCTCTAAAAATGACAAATATTCTAGAGGCACAAAACACACATAATTAAAGTATTTTATTGTTAAAGATGATATTCATAAACAAAAAGTATATATAAATCATATTAGGATGGATCTTATGATTGCAAACCCTTTAACTAAAGGTTTACAAACCTAAGGCATTTAAAGAACATGTGATTAGGATGGGTCTTGGTTATATTGATGATTGATAATGATGTTTGATGATGATGTTCTAACACTTTTGAGCTTGATAATGATATGTTTCTGAATTTTATATTTTTTATTCATTATATCTCTGTATATATGATTGTTTTAATAAGAAATTTGTATGTATTTTTATAACAAGTATGTAGATTGTATGTTATTTATCTACAACCTATGAACCTAACATAATAAGTTCTCAATGTAGTGGTATATGAAAGGGAGTATATGACTATACTGTGTATAATCGCCATAACCCACATTATGTAATTTATTGTGCTAGGGTTTTTATGATGTTAATGGTTTATAAGATTTAATTTTTGCTAGCCTTATGTTATACTTTTAAATGCAATGATGGAACATCTGGCTAAGTGAGAGAATGTAAAAAATATGGCCTGATGTTATGGCCCATATTTGTAAGCCCACATTAATTTAGGGTTAAGGTGTTCTTTATTTAACATTATATTAAATCTTGACTATTAATTTTAGTACTTGATAGATGCATTCGATTTAAATTTTATAAGTATATAAACTAGTCCTCTTCCCACCCTAATTAAGAGTATGCAAATAAAAATAAAATATAGAACGATCGTATTTTTGCCTATCAATCAAGCCACTGCTATAAAAGAGGGTTAAGGAGGAGAAACTAGTTCAATTAGTTTGTAATTATTGAGAACTCTCGCATCATGTCGAATTTTGCACAAGGTAATGATCTATTCATTTTCTATGTGATCATTATTATATTCAAGATCCAAATAGGCATAATATTTATAATTGGTTTATGTTTTAGTGATTGAATCTTAATTATGAAAAATCAACAAATGCACCATATAATGACAATATTATGAAGAAAAATTATTTATGTTGTAAATATTGATAGGTGTTTGTAGGAAAACAAATATTGCTAAAATTTAAAGAGAACAAAATCTTGTTGTCGTTAATCTTGGGTGCTAACATTTTGACGCAAAATATAGTGACGACTTTGCGAGGACATGGCTAAATAAATAAATAATTTTAACATGGAACATCATATCCATACTAAAATTTGGCAGCAACTTAAATCTACAAAAACCAGCAAAGATACTACAACAAAAATGTCAATACAAATATAGTGAGGACATTACTCTCGCTAAAGAAATGTTATCTCTAAATAATAATGGATGAGAAAAACAAGCAATATATATAGTGACAAAAGTATCATCCTTATAAAATTTTGCTAGAATATTATCATCACAAAGTTCTTGCAAACATTTAGTGAGAAAAAATCCTATGCTAAATTTAACGAGAACAATATTTGTCATAAATGTTCATGTTAAAATTTAGCAAGGAACTTTTTCTTGCTAAAATTTAGCATGAAAATTTTCATCTTTTCTAAATTCGGCTACGGTGACTTTTATTACAAAAATTTTGTTCTTGCTAAGTTTTCGTAAACTGATTTAGCTAAAAACAAATATCAATTTAAGAGGACTTTTGCCCTAGCTACTTTGCACTTTTTTGTAGCGAGGAAAATCCCACCTCACGTGTGAATTGTTAAGCTATTTATAAGGCTTATATCATTGATGCTTATTAAAGTTAGGGTAATTAATCCTCATTGATTGAACCATTATGAAAGTGCAGAGATTGCTACTATTATAGGAGTACAAAAGGTCTAAACTGCTATGGAAATGCAAAGGTTGCAACATTCCAATTTAGCTTAGATTCAAACTCTATCACTTAAAAGCTAAGTGCATTTGTGGTATTATAGAAATCATAAATCCCTTTTCCCTTTAAGATTGTCATAGTTATGTCAGCTTGTGGTTTCAATTTTCAAGGTGACACTTAAGATTCCGAAACTGTTGCCATTACTACGATTTTGGTAGTTAAATTTAGCTCTCACTTCAGATTTAAATTTTTAATGCAGCGTTGTTGCTTTATTTTACGTGCTTGAATCCTTTTGATTATTGTACATATGTCTTTGATCCTCTTCTCCACCATTCATATATTTGTGGTTATATGGTTTGACTTTACTATATATACTTGGGGGTCTTAGGATTTCATTTGTTCATTTGTGCTTTTTGTTTTTCTTTTCTTCTTTGATCTTCTCTTTATTATGCTCTTACAAGGATTGGTTAGTTGTGTGTGAGGTTGGGTTATGTTATTACACTATTTTTATAGATTTTTGCTCTTTTTCAGTTATTGTCATAGCATTCAGGTTTGTTCCTTTTTATATGTTTTTTATAATGATTTTAGTAGATAATTTTAGTGGTGAGGGTAAGATAAGTAGGGGGTTGCTTGATAATAGCAAGCCTAGTATGTTAGGGGAAGAACGTATTCTTAATAAAGGTATAGTGATTATTGAAATGAAGAAAAAGTCGAGGAGGTTATCGAGAGTCGATAATATTAGCTCAGTAATAAGACATTATCATCTCACTCCTCTAAAGGAGAAACTTGAAATTATTGATAAGTACTTGGTTCTGGTGCTAAGTGCTTTACTTAGGTGAATGCAAAGCTTAGAAATTGAAGAATGATCAATTTATGAGGCTAATAATCCTTGAATAAGTTCGAGATGGATTTACTAAACCATTGTAAAATGACTATTGGCCAATTAAACCCCAATGGAAGGTAAACCATTATTGGCTTACAATTATGCACAGTTAAAAATATTATTGACATGACAATTCAATTTTTTAAGCTATGTATGTTATTGGTTTGAGGCTAGTAATTGAGGATCATAACTATATGCAAGCACAAGCTAGATATAGGGTTTTTTTAGGAACTAGGACTATATGAAGAATTGAAAGAATAAGTTCTTTATAATTGAGAGAAAATATGAAGATTTTTCAATTAGAACGACATGGGCCTATGTGTCAGAGAGAGCCAACATCCTACCTCGCATTTTAAAAGAGGAAAAGGCAACTTTGGCTCGGTGGAAAAACATGTCTTTAAGAAAATCAATATCAGATAACAACTTAAGCCTTAAGTTACTAGTGATGCTTGAAAGTTAAATAAAAAAATGGTGAGCTTTGTATTTTATCACCATGTAATTTCGGTAATCTTATTCTCATTGTGTGTTTGTTTTGTAGTGATGATGAGATCGAGCAAGCCAAGCTTTATTGAGAAAATAAAGCAAAAAAAGCTGAAGGTAAGTAAGGCAAGTGTTGCTAATTTAATAAGCTCGATGGAATGAATGTTGGCTCCTATTGTTGGAAGAACTAAGACTTCTTTGGTAGTAGAGATGGTAGCCATGAACACTTTAAATGTTGTTGCAATGATTCCTAAGGTGATTGAGAAGACCCTGCAAAAGCTAAAGGATGAAATGAAGGGCTCTTAGAGGGAGTATGGAATGCGTATAGTATGGCCAATGCTTCATTTCTATAGGAGGCTACTATTGTGCCAAATGAGGTTGCACTATTGATGGGTTTTCATGTCAAGATATAAACCCTTGTACAAGAAACATTAAGTAGGGGTAAATTTTTAGCTGACTATTCTATTAAACTATTTAGTGTTACATATTTATGCCACTATTTAGACAATGTAAGGATCTTTGCTTGGTGCTACAATTTTTGGGAAGATGAGAAAACTACTTTCTCAAGCTATGAAGCAGGAGAAGACAGTATCCAAACTATTGGAAAAGCTTAGAGATGCTAAAAAGAAGGCCCAAGCTGTAAAGCCAATTTTGAAAAGTGTAAATTTGAGGTCAAAATAGCTAATGAACAACTACAAAATAGTAATGCAAAGAAAGTTGAGCTAGAAAAGAAAGGCAGATGATTTAGTTGTTGATAGATGTATTGATATGGCAAGAATTTAGCCATTCTAGTGAATGAAAGGCATGTTGATATGGATGGGAGTTGGATGGATAAGGTGTATCTAGATAAAGATTAGTTATTTTTGTTATTTTATTTGTAATATTTTGATTTTGAAATGGAATAGCCTTTTTTATTATCATTGTTTAATGTGTTTATAATGGATGAAAAAATTTAAAACAATTGCTCTCTAATAGAGAATTGATTTTATTAGTGCCTGCTAATAGAGCATAAATAGAAAGCAATTAATCATATAGGGATATAGCCGAAATGAGTTGATTGAAGTCTAGCAAGTTTACTAGATTAGTTAAGTAATATAGAAAAATAAGATTAAGATCCTGAAATATCGTACCCTAGGGATTGTATAAATTATATATTTCAGATTATAGAGTTAGTAATGTGTGAAAGAATTCCCAAGTTGTAAGTGATGATTAACTAACTAAGAAAAAGCAATAACTAAACAAATAAAATAATAAAAATAAAATAGTAAATTGTAAAACTAAAATAGAACAAGATTGCAAAAGATGGTAAAATTCAATATTAAAAATACTTCTGCTGAAGGAATTATCCACCTCAAATTATATTGTAATGACATAATTAGAATTAACATAAGTGATTATAGAAAATCAAGGTAAAGTCAGATATCTTATTCAGAATATCGTTCTAAGCATTAAACTCTTAGATTATGAACAATCTAATACTTAGAATATCTATCCGATTTATAAATTCCTAAACCTTTATTAGACATTCTTTTGAGAAATTCAACTCTAGCGTATTCTTAATTTAGATTTTTTAGTCTTAATTCTACTATTGTTTAACTTATTATTGTCTTAATTTTTAGAACACAATCATGCATTAACATAAGTAAACTAACCAAGAACATGCAAATCATAAGTTATATATGAAATTGGCACTTAACCATTTATTCAATAAATCAAACATCAAATTGACAGAACTTAAGATAAGAACCAGCTTAGGAATTAAAAAAATAATACACTTCCATTGAAAATTAAGCTCAAATCAAAGTCATTACAATAAAAGAAGGAGGGTTTAAGTTTCACTCAGCAAAAGTAAAGGAAACTACTCACTGCTCATCTTAAAAACCATATAAAAACTGAAATAAAAAGATACAATGCACATAAAGCTTTAAGCTTCCTCTTGATCTCTTCACAAAACACCAAAATTACAGCTTCAAACCCTAGGTTAATTGCCTTTTCAAAACTAGGTCATTTGCTTCAGAAAATTCATCCTCCTTTTTATATTGGTGTTTTAATTTGCTAAAATATCTCAAAAGAAAGAAAACTTATTGCTAATTAACTTCCTATTCCAAAAAAAAATTAAAACTTTATCATAATCGAAACACTATGCCTCTGTAGAGGGAAAAATCCCCTCCATCGAGTTGATTAACTCCTCTGCCTAAAATTGGCTTGCCTCAGTAGAGGGATAATTCTCCTCCACCGAAGAAAACTTTCCTATATCATGCTTCTTCAAGTTCTCCTTGGTAGAGGAGAATTGCTCTTCCATTGAGGTAGATGTTTTGCCCCGACTCTTCATATTCTCCTCCACCGAGAAACTTGGTTCTGGACTACAACATGACTTTGCTTCTTCTAAAAACTTGAGTTAAGCTAATATTCTCTTTTCTTTTGTAATTTTCCTTTTTTTTTCAATCAAGCACCTAATAAACACCAAAATTGCAATTAAGCCTACAAAATTAGAAACTTAAAAATTAAACATAAAATTTAATAAATTGACACCAAAACATTATCTTAAACACACTAAAACATACTAATAATATAGTTATAATTAAGGGTATCAAATACCCCATACTTAGTCTTTGCTCACCTTCGAGAAAAATTAAACAAACCAATTTCTTAAAATACTCAAACTTCAACCAAGAATTATAAAATTCAAAATCATGCTTAGTAATTAACAAGAGCACTCAACAAAATTCTAACCAGATTAAATTCAATCAAGAAAATATGGGTAAGTTTTCGTGTGTGTGTACAAAATCAAAATATTTTTAGCATTTTCTAAATCAAAACACCAATGCCATCTCATAGTTAAGCCTTAGAATTAATGTACACCTAAGTGTACAAGCTTTTTCACATTTAAAACTCTAGAACACCATATGCCTCTCCTTTAGCACTGGAACTCGAATGTCATCTCTACTAAATAACTTAAAAGCAAACATAGAATCACTAGGACTTTATTAGGTTACAACATAGTTAAGGCAGTAGTTAACAAAAGAATGGACAATGATAAACAAGAAGAATAGCCACTCTTTAATCGAGTAGACCAACATTTCTAACTATAAGTATGCCACTTAATTCATAACCATACCACTTAACCATACTTGCTTATCCAACCCTTTTTACATAATGTACTTCCGAGAGAAAAGATTACTAAAACTTCTTTCAATTTCACAACTCAACCAATTTTCAGAAACCATAATTCTTTTCCCTTGTAAATACCTCACACTTAAAACTTTGCCATAGACTGCTAGCTAGGGCTAAGCAAAAAAAACCAAAAAGAAAGGTTAACCAAAAAATTGGTCCAAAATCAAACCAATTTTTAAGGTTAACTAAATAGAAAAAGTGGTTAAGGTTTTTGAAAATATGAATTTTTAGTTTTCGATTTAATTTCAATTCACGATTTGAAAATACCATTAATTTTGGTTAACTAATCGATTTAATAAATGCTACTAGTGTTTGGTGGCCCAATCATAATTCATTATATTTCAGTTAATGACATTGACATTTGGAGCGATGCGGGTCCCCTTAGTTGATGCCCATAGAATATCTAAGCTGAGCCTTCTGCTCTTCACTCTATGTTTTTAACTCTAGACCCTACTTCTTAATTTTCCTGACACATTTTATGTTTACTCCTTCACCATCATTGTTTCATTATGAACAATAAATATATATATATATATAAGTATTTAATTTTTACATTGGTAAATAAATTGGAAGCTTCATAAAAGAGTATAGCTTATAACATCATTAGTCTTGCCATAACTTTTTTTTACTAATCATAAAATATTTATTTTCTTTAATATTATAAAAAATAAATTTAATAAGATTATACAAAAATTTAAAATCACATTTCATAATATCAGGAAAAAATTTCTATAATAAGTAATTAATCTTGAATATTTACATTTACTTAGTAACTAAATTTTTGGATGAAAAGTGAAAATTTTCTTTTCTTATTCTTTTTCGGCCTTAGTTTTTTCTAACATATATATTAAAATAAATAAATATTAAGTATATAAATGATACAAATTTATATTTTGTTTGGATTCATTTTCGATCTTCTCTACAAGGTCTGAGTTTGAGCTTTTTTTCTTTTGTAATTTTCAATGTTGACACTAAGCAGTTGATACCTAACAATTAACAAATAAAATATTAATGATGGATAATTTTTGTTGTGTTGTGCTTATGAAATATTGAAATTTAATTGTTATATAACCTAACCAGAAATTAAGTATTTTGAAAATTTTAATTTATTAATTGCATTTTATAATTGTAGTGGTTAACCAAAAAATGTTAATTAACCAGTCTGAAAAATCAAAATTGATGGACTGGTTAACTGATCATAATGGACTAGTTAATAGTTAGTATTTTGAAAAAGTTGATCTATATGGACTGGTGAATTTTTTGGCTCATGAACTAGTTAACCGATCCATAATCAGCCCTACTGCTAACTTCATGTCAAATTTCTTTCTTTTCTCTCTTTTTTTTTCTTTTGTCCCCTTTTTTTATGTACTTGCCAGATTTATTATTGAAAACCAATGATAATATGGGTATTTACAAGTTCAACTTACTTTCCTAACTTCTTATCAATCCCTGGCAATGATACCAAGAACTTTTCTAATTACACTCTTCACAATACCTGACAAATATTAATCTATCCAAGTCCTCGAGTGGCCAATTCTTAGAGGGAAAGATAAAGGCATTTAAACTATATGGAAAATCAATGAGGATAACAAGAAAAATAAATATAGCACTCATTAAACATGCCTCATTAGGCTCAAAATGGCTAATAAAGGACAATATACACACAGGATAGGTAAATAAACTTCATTATGGCTAATTAAGAAATATATACCTAGATTATTTTCTAGATTGTTTAAGTTATTTTTATGCTCTGAAGAGTGATAAGGAAGATTCTAGTATCCTAAAATTCCTTGCTCAACTACCTTAATGCACTGGTTTTTCTTCTTATTTCAAAATTGGTCTCAGTGTTTAAAATATGAAAACTAACAAATATAGTTCTAATTGAATGCTAATCTTGCTAGAATTCCATTAAAAAATATTCCTTTCCTAGTGCTAAACATATATTGTGATAATTTCACATTCTAATTTAAAGTTTAACAAGTTTAATTTTTGAGAAAAAACTATGTCGAACTAAATTTAGTGCAAATTAGGTGATATTTAAACTCATCTAGATCATTAGTATAAATAAAATGTAGAAAGTAACTTAAAACTACCATACGACTAATAAAAAAATTAATATTACTACTATTAAAGTTACAATCAAATCAAGAAACTAAATAAAATAAGAATAGATAACTAAAAAAATGAAAGCAGAAAATACAAAATAAAACAAAAAAAACTTTCATGAATAAAAGGGGAGATTTGAGATTTTCTACTTCCTGAATCTCCTAAGCAAAAATGAGCTTAAATAGGCTCTACCTCCGTCTAAAAATTTTTCTATGCTTAGAAAAATTAAGCTCAGATCACTATGGTGGTGGTGCCAGTGGAAACCACTCCCAAAAATTTGTGGTAAAATGGTTAAAGCTTCTTTGTAATTTGTCAATTTGTTCAGCTTGCACATCTAGCTTAGCATTCACCTAGTTTATAAATGTGATCATTTATGGGGAAGAGGCCTCTTCAGCTATAGGCACCTCTTGATCTCCCTCTCTCGATGGTGCATTGTGCCTAATAGTGATTAAATGTAGGTATTCATCCATGTCCGTCCAATCTTGGAGCAGCTTATCCCGTAACACTTTAATATTCTTCGGCATTGTAAAATCTAAAATTGGGGATCACCAAGGGAATCCCTCATATCCAAATGCTTCACCACTTTTGCCATAATTATGGCAATGCATCCCAATGAAATCATCTTGACTACTATGACGTGCACTAGAGCCTTCACTGATTTTTGATTGGGCTCTCAGAGGCCCGCTTTTAGGGTTCAAGACCATAAAAGGCTTATTTAACTCATGAATTGGCCACTTCACAATAAAAAGGGATCAAGCCTAAATTATTATTAGTAGTCAACTCATGAAGGCATATACTAATAGATCTAAAAGAGGTAGGTGTCATGGAATCGTAATCTAATAGAACATTGGCAAATGAATCTTGACCTTTTGATACCCAAACAAAGATTGGTGTTCAAGACATCTGTCTTATTAGACAGCTTGTTTAGGTATTGTTTTATAATTGAGTTTTAGATTTTAATCCCCTCTCCTTTCTCTCACAATACATTGGTGATAAAATTAAGTAAACATTCCATTTTAATAAATAGAATAAAAAGCAACAAGATAAACCTACTTAATTATTACATAAGCAAATCATCCCAAAGAATAATGTACAAAAAGGAAGGTAAATGTCATAAATAAAATGGGTTATTGATTAATTTTGGGAACGTTGGTTCTCTCATGCATATTTACAAAAAGGCTTCCATGACATATTATATGAATTTGGACTAAAAAATTGGAAATTGATCCATATTTTGGAGAAAAAAATCCAATTTATTTAATAAAAAGCATTTAGAATACCTTTTTTCCTAGCGTGCTTGGAAAAATCCTTTTTTTTTTACTAATTATTACATCCTAAAAGAAATACTTCCAAAATAAAATGCCAAAAGAATGAAACTAAATAATAAATAAAGCAAAAAGACCATAATAAATAAGAAAATAAAATAAAGGGATAATTAACCAAGATGTCCAAGAGGTAGAGATGATGACCAACTTGGGAACATGAATTCCCATGGAAAAAATCATATAAAACCAACCGTTGTCAAAGGTACCAATTCTTGAAAAATCATAAAAAGATAAATTAGTTAAAATCCTAAAATGACAACAATAAGAATGATCGCACACCCATCCGTACAAACAAAAAGTATTTAAGTATAGGGACAAATCATATAAAAGTAAAATCATACTAAAAATGCATAAATAATATAAGAAATGAATAAATGATGCATAAATAAATAAAATCACAAAATATACAAGAAAAAAGCCCCACAATATGTTCACAGATGCCCAAAATAGGCTAGGGATGACTATAAGGAAAGCAAGGGATGGGATGAAAAGATGGGCCAATGATGTCCCATCCATCGAGATATGAAAGGTTGTTTGTCGATTCATCTTCCCATCTGTCACCTTAGACATAACAAAAAATGTAGAAAAATGGCAAAAACGCAAGGAATCACATTAAATGGGTTTATAGCCTTAAACATGTGACATCTAAACACTAAATCATGCTAAAACATATTTAAAAAATAAATAATTATCCATACACTATGCCAAAATCATGAAAATATAGAATTTAAAGGATAGAGGAAAATATTTACACATTTAACAATAGAGGAATTTCAAAAGACCTATCATGCCTCTAGCCAATTAAGCAATCTAGAAACAAATCATACCTCGCTGCACATACATATCATTCAATTGTAGAAATTGAAATGCATCAAATCAATATTAAAGAATCATGTAAACATGTGAATAAATTGTAAAGAGAAAGTAAGAAGGAGACTAGAATATTATCCTTAGGAGATATTCCGACTCTATAGCTTCTATAGTCCAAATCTCTGATTTTATTTATGCTTTTTTATTCTAAAAAAAGAATGTGAAATTCATTTGTATAAGTGTCTATGTTTAGCAAAGATTTGCTAAAGCAAAGGTTTTAGAGAGGGAGAGAAATTGAATTTTTCTTCTTCTCCAAAGTGGCTCTTCAAAAAATTATTCCCTCTTCCTTTAAAAACCCTAAGTTTTTTGTTTAATACCTAAGGAAGAGTTTGAGTTGATATCCAACTCAAAAACTCCTAAATCTGGGGATAAAATCTCCCAAATTTGAAAAAAATCTTCATCAATCAAAATTGCCTCTTTCAAAATCCAAAAAAATGAAAAAATTTGGGTTTTGACCTAGAGATAGGCATCCCTTGATGAAGGGTGGCCGTCTCTCATCACTAAACCAAAATTTTTGAAA